>VZRX01005575.1:125072-319866 GCA_013398075.1 Notiomystis cincta | reverse complement strand
GCCGGGCCGGGAGGGGCAGGGCGGGCGGGGGAGCGGCGCCGGCTCACCTGGGCCGATCTTCAGCAGCATTGCTGCACCGTGCTGTTTGTACTCGTGCTGTACTTGCTTCATTAGCAAGGGGCCCTGAGAGTGCGGGTCGGCATAATATGCCCTGGGAACAAACCCGTTATCGTCCGCCACTATGCACTGCACATCGCTCCTGCCCTGTTCGGCACCCAGCGGTAACTGAGTGGAGGTTGTCGCTTCTTTCTTTTGTTTCAGTTCAAATCTGCTTTGAATTAGTAATGCACTTACCATCTTTTCAGTATGATGAATGATTCGCACCCATTAAGTGTTAATCAAACTGGAGGAATAACATCACCATTCAATGTAGCTTTTCTATAACCGACCGGGCAAAAATCGTACTTGAATGATGAAAATTTGTGTTCATAGCAGGCAGACTGCAGTATGGGAGAGAAAAAGGTATATTGCAAGAAAAGCAAAACCAAAGTCAATTACTCATGCAAGCGGTAAAATGATGGAAACAATGTTTTACAAAAGAACTGACTATGCCAACCATGACAATGATTCTGCTGCGGCAGTTCCCAGCAGGTTTGAATCATACATTTCTTCTCATATAAATACATTAAAGGGAAAAAAAAAAGAGGAACTATCTGAATGATATTTCTCTGTAAAGGATGTCTAGGGTTTGATATGTGCTGTGTTGGTTGCTAACTGAAAAACAGAGGCAAACTTGATTCTTTTCAGGGGAAAAAAGGGGGCAAACAGATGCTTTACTGCCTATATCTGAAAATTCCTTGCAAATGGCTAATCAAACATTAAGAATACTGTATGCCTTCTCATGTTTGATTTTGCTGGATTTATTCAGAAATTAAATTTTCTGTTGTACAAGACAGCTAGACACCAGCTAAGTCCCAGTTATTCTCTCATATAAGGATCTCTGTACATGAAGAATCTTTAATAGAAACCTTGTCATGAGGATTCAGAAAAGAGAAATTGAAGGCCCTGAGGTAGAGAAGTCTGAACAGCAGGAGACAAGTGGTAGCTGTACTTCATGGCTGTTATAATGGCAAGAAGCCAAATTAAAAATTGTTTAAAATGTTAAGTTCTTTCATCTTATATCCCTTTAATTTTTCCCCAATTTACAGTTTGATATATAACTTTAAAAAAAATTAATATGGAGAAGATAAATTATATCTTTTTTATGCTTATTGAACAAAATGTATGAAAGTCACCCTTTTAACAGGAGCTTCTTAGAATTAGACAGTATTCATGAGATTCATACAGGGTGAAAGAATTAGAGTGCTGCTCTGCTCTGTCCTCTGGGAGGAGAAGGAAGGTACACGTGATTATGTGCCTTCTTTCTGCCCTCTGTGTTTGGACTGGCTGTGGCAGAGTGCACACACCTTAGGAAGAGCTGTCACGCACAGCAGAGTTCCAGAGGTCCTTGCTGGCTCTGATGGAATATTTCAGTAGTGCATGGCTCTCTGGCACTGTGCTTGTCCTTTCTGGAGCCTTGAGTGCCTCTGCAAAGAGAGCCTGTGAAAGAGAGCAGTATAAAGCTGGTAGCACTGTTGCTCCGGCCTGTCAGACTTTCTGGAGGTGCGAATTGGGAGAACATGATGGAAAACATCTTCACAAAGAGCTACTGAGTTGGGGCTTTTATATCCCATGATTGAATCCTACTGCCTTGTCCATTCAGATTTCTTCATGGTTTGGCTGAAATACGAGCCTAATTATCAGTATTTTCCTAAAAATACTATGGACATTAAATATGTGACATGATACTCGCTTTTTCTGTGTCCATTTGGCCCTTTCTGTCTATTCAGTACTGCTTTCAGAGAGTGAATTTCTTAAGTTGTCTTTTAGTAGTCTTAAAGCTATTGATTCAGATGTAAATTGTGTTCTAAGTGTTCTATCTCCATGTAAAAATGTAGTTTTAGCGATGAATTTTTAATAGTTTTGGTGTGGGTTTTTCCCTAAGAAACTCTTGCTTTACCAGCTTCTACAGCAAAGCTTTCTATTCTTGCAGGTCCCCGAGGGAAATGCAGTTATTCAGGATCTAATATTGTTCGATTATTCAGAATCTAATATTGTTCTGTTGACTAGAGATGGAACTCTCTTGCCAGCAGTTAGAAGATTTATACTGGAACTAAATTGAAGAGGGGCGCCACGCAAGTGTATTATTGGAAATCTCATCAGACAGCAGATGAAATGCTGCACAAATTCTCATGCAGGCTGTAATTGCTACTGGTAACAGAACAGAGGAAGTTGCAAATTTTGTTATAGATACCAAACACTGATTTAAGACAACTTCAGAGTATTCTCAAAGGACTACTTCCTTTTAAAAACAATTTCCAAAAGTTGCTAACAGTGTTTTAAATGAGAGCAAAGATAAATAAATGTATGCTGAACATCTGGGAAGCAAAGCATTTTGTCTTTAATAGGGATGATCTTGCTGATAAAATATATGTCTGAGTAGTTGTACAGACACAAGCACTTCATGGTGTTGAGTAGATACGAAGTTCTGCTTGAGTAACAGAGGGGGACAACAAGCAGTTCTTAAAAAGGTTCTTTAAAAGTTCTTAAAAATGTTTAACTTTGATGTGCAGATACCTGAGCTGTGAGCATCTTATATGTAAAAAGATTCATGACACTTGAGCAGCATCATTAAGACACAAACAATAATAGGAGCAAAAAACTATTTTGCCCTGTGAAATTACAGAACATTCGTGTTTTAGTAAACCTGAGACTTCCAGATTTATCAGCTTGAATGATGTGTCAGGTTGGTCCAGCCAATTATACAGTATTTCAGACCTGCCATCTAGGCTGTCTTGAAAATGTTGTTCAGGTGTTTAATGGGATTTCTCTTTATTAAGTTTGCTGGTTTGAAAGCCAGCAAATGGGGTTAGGAAGGTCAGGAACACATTTGTGGCACATTTTGAATTTATAGGAAAAAGCTAAAGTACTGACTAGCTGATTGTGACAAAAATACTAGCTTTACAATAGAAATAGAACTGCCTATTTTAGCTTATTTCTCCAGATTACTTTAAGCATTTGATTACTTTCCATTCACTTGTCACTAGAAGTTCATTTCCACAAATACATAACAGAGACTCAGACAGTCTACTCCCACTAATCCTTCCACCCTTCAGAGCAGCTATGCCAAATTCAGGGAACATGGAAGCTGTGGAAAACTTTCCTAGTGATGGTCCTGTTTGGAGTCGTTTTCAGTAATTAGTACAAGCTCTAAAGGGTATTGCAGAGGTCAGTGATAAATTCCTCACTTCCTGGTTTGAGAGCTTTGAATGTAACTCAGTGTTATGGAAAAGCAGCTGTTGACAGTATTTCTGCATTAATTACATTTTAGAGTACTTAATTGTAGCTAAGGACAAGCATGTGCAATCAGTCTTTCTTCCCATGCTCACAGCCTTTCTCTCTTGCCAATGAGCTCCACTTTGGTCTTGTGAGCCTGCTGTGACTTTAGTCCAGATGTTTCCGTGCCAAGAGTTTGAAAATCAGTAACATTGCAAATCCAGATTTAGTCAAAAGAAAAGTTAGAGATGCGGAAACAGCGCATGGAAGGCGTCATAGTTAAAATATGTTTTTCTTCTATGTGGACTTGGGATTCTGGTAGGGTGGAAATGACTGAGAAGAATCACGTAGACTTTTGCATGTCAGAGCAACGATAGGAAGTCTGTGAGAAGAAGCTGAAAAACTGCAGGGCTGCTTGTTGCTGTAGAGCCTGTAAGGTGCCTTGCAGTCAGGCAGTAACATGAAAGGCTGTCAGTCTGCTGAAAATGAGCTTGAACAGTTTGCTTTGACCTAGATGCAAATAATGATCCATGCACACCTTCAGTCTGCTCTTAGGTAGGCCTAAAAGCAGAGAGATGGGAGGCATGTCCTTGTGAATAGTCCTAGAAACACCTTCAGTACCTTACATAGAGTGGTTTTGTGCTGACATCTCAAAGTGGAGTCTGCATACACTGCTACATGGAGAAGAATGTCATGATTCCTGAATTCTGGTGATGTACTTTTGCTGCTGTTTCTTAAAACATAGGAACTTTGTTTCAAGACCTTTACCCTCAAAGTGCTGCAGCTCTTAACACACTTTGCTGTTGGCCACAAATAGCGACCTACTCGTGTGAGGAATTTTAATGTTACTGGGTTGATTTCTTATGTTCAGCATTTGTCAACTTTTTTGCTTTTCAAGTCTTATGTTCTGATGACACAAGAAGATAAGGTACTGAGAAATTAATTCAGGGATTTCTACATGTCTGAAATGAAATCTGGCACTCAAAAATATAGTAACAGGGAAATCTTCAGTATTTGGAGCAATGTAAGTAATTTTTGTTAAATAATAGTTTACAAATCTTGTATTGATTTTTTTTTTTAGTTTTACTGGTTTTAAGATATTTAACAGGAAATCCATCTTTAATCAACTGGTGCCAATTGCTTGACTGTGTATGGGATAAATCAAATTACTTAGTCTTGTGTATAATAGATTGATGTCCCCACTGCTGTAAGACTGTCTTTATTCTAGTCAGCACTGGGAAGTGCACCAACTGAGCTGCCCCTTGACTGATAGGGCAAGGCTTGTGCTTCTGGGGCTGCCTGCTCTGCACTTAGACTGCAAGGAGAAAGCTTCAGTTTTCCAGAGCACTTCAAATTAGCAGCAAATTAGCATACTGCTAAACTCGTGAAGGAAGAAAGGAGTATGTGAGAAGATTTGAAGGGCAGTCTTACACTAGAAGCAGAATATGTATCATGGGAAATCTGTAATCTCTAGCTTCCTACTTAGAAGATAGGGTAGGCAGCTAGGTGGGATTTTCCTGCTCAGTTTCCATAGGTGCTACAAAGCTGTCAGCTGCCAAGCACGGTCCCGTGGATCAGTGAACACAGCTGGTACCTAGGCAGCTTGGGGCAGACGAGTGAGGAAGGACAGTGGCCCCGTGCTACCTCCCTTTCTGGCTACCCACGCCCTCCCTTGATTGCACATCAAGTTCCTAAGTGGAACCTAGGGCCAAAGAAGGGGCTCTGCTATTACAGTCATTTGGTGCATCGGGAGCTTGCTGGGATTGTGTGGTCTGCTGCACAGCTGTGCTTGTTAAAAGTATATTGTGACAAAGGCAGCCATTTCTGATCCACAGATGAATAGAATCTGTATGAACCTTCACAGAAGCACAACTGCTGGGGCTTACAAACACTGTCACACGTGTCTGATACTCTTTGTCAGAGTATCACTGGAAGCTGCCTGCTGTCCAACATAGCTCCTCCAGAGCAGGATGTGGATCAGCTCTTCTGGAAGTGGAGTCTTACCAGTGCTGCTTGTAGTGGACTCTTGGATGCAGCTTTGTGTGCATTTAACAGGAAATGGGTCTGATATTTGTTAACAGATACGCTATTGTATCGATTTCAAAATGTACAGAGATCTACTCTAAGCTTTATAGCTGAGCACCTTCCTATCTATGGGCAGCTGTGGTGTGGAACAATACTGACATTCAGTGGTTGACTATGCTTGCCTCCATTGTGTGACTATCCAGGAGATTTTGGAAAGCTTTAATGTTCAACACTGGCTAAATTCAGAACATGTTTACTTGACCTGGATTAAAGCAATTGTGTCAAGGCTCCTTTATAAAAATGCTGTGTTCACAGTATTAAAAGTGTCTGGTTTTTTAACAAACTGAATTAGAGATTAATTTGGTCCAGGAGAGAGATGGTAGAAACATGCAAATAACACTTAATAGCTTTGTTTCCTCTCCCAATTTTAAGCAAATTTGCAATCACAGTTTCTAAAAGAACTTCCTTTACATTCCATATTGGCTTAGATGAATTTTTTGTCCACCTTTTGACTACTGGTCTTTTTTTGTCTGCCACCAAAGACAGCATGCTCTTGGCGGGAGGTATCTGAGACCTGGCATGGCCCCAGTGAAGATGAGCACATTGCTGTCATGCATGTGAAGGAGCAGCTGGAGTTTAGAATTTGAAAAGCTGGATCTTGGCTCTCTTCCCACATCTGCTGACTTAGGTGGAGGGAAATAGCGTGCTGACAACTTTCTCAAGCTGTCCTTTTTCACCGTCTTTGGTGAGCTTTGGAAGACATACTTTGGTTTTGTCAGAATCTAGAGGGCCAGACCATTTTTCATTGTTACAAGTGTATTGGTAGATGAGTTAGTACTCTGGGTAGTTTAGATTCAGCAACACAATCTCACTCTGGGTGGAGCTAAGTGCTTATTCCAGTATTTTGAAATGAGATTTAGTCATACACTGTTTAGACTTGTTACAATCTCTGTGGGACTGGGCCATGTGCATTTAGATGCTTCCATGCTATCTTTAATGTGCCAGAGTTAACAGTGAAGGAGCAAATTTTATCTGCATTTTATGACAAGATCCTGGCCAAACATGGTAAAATTAACAAAAACTATGCTAGGGTTTTGGTAGGTGTGTTTGGCTTCTCTTGGACATGCAGAGTTGATGGTGGTCTTCCTTGATTGCATATCAAGTCATGGTCTAATATCCTAAGTGGAACTTAGGGCAAAAGAAGGGGCTCTGGTTCAAGGTGTGGATACCCAGTAGTTGTCTGCTCTCTTTCCAGTCATGTTTGAATTCCTCCAAAGACTACCTTTCAATTCTGGATCTCCATTGCTATCATCTGCCCATTTCCACCACATGACAGCTCTAGCACTCTCTGGCAGTGTAATAATTTGCATTAGGAAGCTGATGTGACCAGCAGCTCCTTTTGCTGGGTCAATTCTGGCTGGACCATTTTCCTTATTTCCTGAGATAATTGCAGAGCCACAGACCTTCTCAAATCAATACCTGAGAGGCAAAAGAGAAGAACAGCCACTGCCAGGGGCAGCTCCTTCAGCTACAGATGAATTTATGTTTGACATTAAATACCAGGTTAACTTCACCTTGAGAAGCCACTGTTTAGGTTACAGTTTGGTTTGTTTTCCAAGCCCAAGTTGTAACTGAAACTTATTTTTGTAAGAGGATCATTATGCTGCAGGTCAGCCAGAGCCTTTTACCTGTCTCATGTAAAGGCTGAAGAGATAAACTGAAGTCTGCTAGCATTTGTCTCCTTTGTAGATGCAGAGATAATAGTCTATTCATTTTATCAACAACTTAGTTCACTTACTGTCGCATTGAAAGTTGAGAAGTAGGCTGGGAATTATTTTTTTAATAGGCACATAAGCTTCTTGCCCCATGAATAAAATGAAGGATCAGTGGCTGAGGCATGTTATTTGTAAATGTTTAAAGAGATAAGAAAAAAGTTAACATTCCTTACCTGCAGTTCATGTTCCCCTTTTACATAAGTGAGTTTTTAAGTGAAAAACATTTTATGTAAGCATATTTCATGTATGCCAAGCACATTTGAGGCAATATTATTCATTAAATCAGATTTAAATGGCTAGTTTTGTGTACTTTTAATGAATTCCAACCCTTTACCCAAGTGCAGCTTGGCATAGATCATAAGACTAATCTACCAGCAAATAAAAAGCACTTTTCTAGTTCAGCAGCTGAAAGCTGACAAGCTAAAGAGCTGTATCTTTAAGATAGAGCAATTCTAAGTTGTGTGTGTAACTGCCAGGCACTGCCATAGGAAACTTTATGTATGAGTTACTCTTTCAGGTCGGCAAACACGTTTGAGCGAGTGCCAGCTCATGGGAGTCAGCTTTTCTTTAGGAAATAAATTGCAAATACCAGATAGGGATGAAAGTGGACAACAAGGGTTCTTGCCTGCATTGTGATATACATTAGCAACTTAATCCAGTGGCAAATATTTTTTGGTGGAACATTGTTCTAAATCAAGAAAATGGAATTCAAAGAAAAGCATCAAAGTAGATATTATTCCTAAAATCACAGTGCATGTTAATAAAGAATAACCATCGTAAGAAAGGGAATCTGGGATAAGAAATGTCAATCCACATATCCTTTTGTTTATTTTAACTTCTTTTAATCTGTTTCCAACAGAAAATGATCCACAGCCTGTTTCTTATAAACTGTTCTGGTGATATATTCTTGGAGAAGCACTGGAAGAGCGTTGTGAGCCAATCTGTGTGTGATTATTTCTTTGAAGCTCAGGAGAAAGCAATCGATGTTGAGAATGTGCCTCCTGTCATCTCAACTCCACATCACTACCTCATCAGCATCTATCGGGATAAAATCTTCTTTGTGTCTGTCATACAGACAGAAGTGCCACCACTCTTTGTAATTGAATTTCTGCACCGAGTAGCAGATACTTTCCAGGTCTGTCACCATTCAATGATTTTAAAATTCAGCGTCAGAAGGGGCCTACAGGGAAGCCAGAGAGGGACTCTTCCTCAGGAACTATTGTGATAGGACAAGGAGAAATGAGTACAAACTGAAAGAGGAGAAATTTAAGCTAGATATCAGGAAAAAATTCTATGCTGTGAGGGTGGTAAAATAGTGAATGGAACAGGTTGCCCAGGGAGGTTGTGGATGCCCCAACTGTGGCAGTGGTCAGGGCCAGGTTGGATGAGGCTTTGAGCAACCTGTTCTAGTGGGAGGTGTCCATGCCCGTGGCAGCAGAGGTTGGGAGCAATCCTTAAGGTTTTGTGATTCTGTGACTTTAAAATAACTTCAAGGGAATTTTTTTGGTGAAAATTTCTTTTAGAGAAAGGTAATAAACCAGGAAATTTTTTATCTAAACTTCTTCTAGAGAAAGGTAATAAACCCTTCTGTCAGTGACTTTTCCATCTGCAGTTTTTAAGTCAAGCACAAGTTTATAGAATACAAAGGAAAAAGAAGTTTATTTTTGGGTTCTAGTGCCTGTGAGTGTACTCACAGGCATTAGAACCCAAATCCCACTTTGTAAATGCTGTGGTTTTTTGTATAAGCTTTTGTACTGTTCAGATTATGTAGATGTGAAGAAGGGGCACGTAGACAGGCAGCATGCACTCTATAGTAAGGAAAGGGCTGCAAAGAAGTCACTTCACAATCAATTTCACAGATACTGTATATAAAGGAAACTCTATAAAGATTGAGCATTGCCAGAAGGTACTGTCTTTATATTACAAGAGTCTTGTAACTGAAGATGAGTTAATGTTCACAAGTGGAAGGACCTTTGTGACATAAATAGTAGTACATCAGATTATATTATTTCACTGTTCATGCTTGTATTTATTTTCAATTAGGTGATAAATATAACCTTAACAATATGATGCCATCAGACTATAGAAATAGTCAGTTTAGGCACTAAAATGCCTTCATATATTGGAGGGTTTCTGTAAGAAAAAAACAAACTTCCTTTTGCAAAGCATTCTAACAGGAATAAAAATCCTCTCTTTTGTAATCTCTGAATTTGTTTAGGATTACTTCGGTGAATGTTCTGAGACAGCAATTAAGGACAATGTAGTAATTGTGTATGAACTTCTAGAAGAAATGCTGGACAATGGCTTTCCACTGGCAACAGAATCTAACATACTGAAGGAGCTGATTAAACCTCCCACAATTTTGCGCTCTGTGGTCAACTCCATCACAGGTATGAAAAAATGTCATTTCAGCAGTGACGGCTGTTTAAAAAAAACATTCCTTGAAGCTAAAAAATAATACATTGATGTGAATCTGTAAGGTGAGGGCACTGTCCTGCTACTTCTCATCGATAGGAGTTGAATAAAACAACTCCCTCCTTATTTGCAGTTTACACCTGGCCCCTTCGCTGTCCTGGGAGGCACTGTCCGGTTCAGCCACAGCTGCTGAAGTCCCTCAGGAGCAGCAGCTCCTAACACAGTCAGGACATACTGGAGACAGGTGCTCTGGGATTGGTACAGAGCTAACCCCAAGCCTTGAATAACTGAGGGGCACAGGAGAAGGTTAAGCATTTTGTAAGAAATCCTTATAGGAAGATATATAATAGATACCTAGTAAATCCTTGACGGGTGGGAACAGATAGCATGAAAGGAAGCAAATAACCTCTCCTCATCCTCCACCCTGCCCCCACCACTGAGCAGCACGTGGATTCATATGGATTTGATTTCGCAACTGATTTCAGGCTGTTGTAAATGGGTCTGTCTTGCAGTGATGAAGCCAAATGTCTGTCAGCTGAGCTGGTGGAATCTGCTTGTCTGGCAAGCGGGTGCAAGGGAGGTGAGCCATGAGGTGTCACATGGGGACAGAGATGCGAGACGGTCGCCTGTACATTGTGTTAGAGAAGGGGAGTAGTTGGGCTGCAGGGCCACACACATGATACTCAGAGGAGCTGGTCATTAAGGTAGATATGGTTTAGTCCTTGAGTACAAATCTCAGCAGTTTTAATTTCTGTTCTTTGGGGTTTAGTTAGATTTTTTAAATGTGGCTTTGGATGCCAGTATTTACACTTACAAAAAAAATTACATTAATGGACTAGATGGACCTCTGTAAGGAGAATTAAGATTCCTGAAGCCAAGGGTTGCAGCATCAAATCCTCTTGTTTTATCTAAAGCCTTATTAAAATTCCCTAGGAGCCTAAAGCGCCTGCCCAAGGCAGCCTGCATCTTGTCACTGTCGACAGCTCAGTGCTGAGCAGGTGGAAACAGCAGCCTGAGAGCTCTCCTACCTACCTGGCCTGGCAGCACTGCTGCATCCTGCAGGGCTGCTGAGGGACAGACACAGCAACTGCTCCTCTTCAGAGATGCAGTGGGAGTGAAGAAATGGTTGCAACTCCTCCCCTCTGAGTTATGGCCAATACAGTGGTGGACTTTAGAAAGGGTTTTTTTGAGTAACTACTGCTAGCTCAAAAGAATGAAAACTTCTGTTTTCTGCCTGCCAGGCTAGGGCTTGCCCAGCAGGTTTTGTAGAAATGATACCTGCTGGCCACCAGCTTCTTAGTGAAGCTGTTTCACGTGGCAGGACACACTACCACATTCATTGTGCTAAAGGGCACAAGCCAGCATGAGCTGTGGCCCTATCCCAAGACCTACTTCTAGCAGAGAGAGTTGTTTCCCCTGTGTTGGGATTCCAGCATCAGTCACCTAAGCCTCAAAAGATTTTTTTTTTTTTTCCTTTTTAAAGCATCATGAATTTACTTTATAGGTAGCTCAGGTAGCCCTTTTCTCATGCTGGATGGTATTGAGAACCAGGAGCCAAGGCTGAGAGCAAGGCAGGCAGGGACAGTGGCATCACTGGTCAGGAGCCTAGAAGTTGAGGCAACAGGTCAGGGACAGGATCAGATAACAGGTCATCTACAGCTCAGTGATTGCCAGTAACATCCATCAGAATGGGACAAGTCAAGCCAGAAAGTTCAGTCTGGGCCAGGGTCTGGCTTGATTTGACACATGGTCAGGTGTAGACATGGCTGTCATGTTCATGCAGGCTAGCTCAGATGGGTACCAAGGGTGAGACCCTCAGCATAACAGCAGCTCCAGGCAAAGATTGTAGGAGCCCTCCCTTAGGCTTCTTACACATCTTTCTTGCTAATGACTCTTACCTGTTAATCAGCCCTGAAGTCATCCAGCTAAAACTCTTAGGAGAAGGGAGAAGCAGGCTTAAGGCCCTTACAGGGACCTGTCATTTCTTGAATTAGTGATGAAATCCTTCACAAGATCTAGCCCCACATGTACTCCCACTCAAAGCTCCTGCTGATTTGAGCACTGTATTTTGCTGCACAAGATACAGTCTGAAAGCCGTTAAGTCTGGACACACCGCTCCAGTGCCTTCATGTCACCTCACAAATAATTCTCTAGGGGTCCAGGCTCTAGCCTGCAGTTCTTGGGGACAGGCCTTGCCTTGATTTTTAACTTTGGCAGTTGAAACATTCCTTTCGTAATTAATTACTGATTTTGAGTTCCTTTTCATTTTTAAGGCAGTAGTAATGTGGGAGACACACTTCCCACTGGACAGTTATCCAACATTCCGTGGCGCAGAGCAGGAGTAAAATACACAAACAATGAAGCCTATTTTGATGTCATTGAAGAAATTGATGCAATTATAGATAAATCAGGTAAGATGCCTTGCAATATTTGTTTCTCAAGTGTATTTACCTGTAGCTAATGATGTTTTAGAGAGAATACAGTCCAACCTTCTTATTTTTTTACATATGTTTTATATACATGCATCTATATCTTAGATAGAAGTATTCAATACAAAATGATGAGCTTAAATGTATTTCTTCAGTTCATCTCAAAACAGCAACATGCTCTGGGCTGCTTCAAGAAAATCCACAAGAAGTATGTTTTCTGGTTGTATATTGATTATCTCATAACAGATATAAATGGGAAAAAAAAGTAGTTTAAGTTTTAAATCTGATGAGAAAATTATCTCTAGTTGTTCTTCCCAGCAATGTACTGTAGTCCTTGAAGGCCCTCAAGTGAGCAAGACAAAATCCTTCATTAGCTTTCTTCTGATAGCAAGATAGACTTGGTGCAAAATAGTTGGACAGTATTGTTTTCCTTACATTTAACTGGAGCCAGAGATTATGAAGCATAATAATACTCCTTTCTTTTCTGTGAATGAAATGTATCATTTTCAAATACAAAAGTCTTTATTCTGAGATTTAACTTTGAGGAGGAACCTGATAACTTGTATGCCAAGAAAAAGAAAAAAAAACTATGAAAAAATAAAACTGTGAAGCTGTGGGCAGGAACTTGCTGTTTTGTTCAGTATTGGGGCCAGCAGTTAGCAAGGGTGAAGACTGCAAGACACACTTTTGTGGTGGTTTAGGGCAGGGAGCAAACTCTGAATATTCATTCGGTGCTGCTGTTGTAGCAGTGTCGGTGTTGGTTTGGTTCTGTACACCACTTCAATAAATGTTTTGGCCACTGTTGAAGTGGATAGTCAGAAATAGCTGTTGTGGAGCTCTTACTCTCCCCACCCTGAAGCTAAAAGCAGGTGGCCCTTATAGGGTCCTTATAGAACATGCTGGTGACTGTTACTGTCCTAGCTCCTTAGGATTCCCAGCAGTAGTGTGAGTGCTTAGTATGAGAAGGTGCAATCCAAGACTATGGTGAATTTCTGTGTGTATTTCAGGCCAAATCAGTGTGCACTGAGTGTTTAATTTCCTACTAAGGATCTGCTGCAGTAGTCATAGCTACTCATTTCTGCTCTGATCCCTTGGGGACCCAGCAATGCAAGAGCCCTTCTTTATAGCCTTCACGAGGACTAAGATAAGATTGCTCACCTAGAATAGGGAAGTTATCTTGTTTCATAGGGATATTGTCAACTGCTTTAACCTGAAATAGGATCCCTTCTTTTCAAACAGAGTATAAAGCCACCATTTCTCCTTTGCCTTGCCTAGAAGAGCCAGTTTCTACCTATCTTCTAAAATTACCTTTGCATGTGGAGCTAGTTAATTAGTCCAGAGTCCTCCTTATGCCTTTCTGTACTTCAAGTGTATTTCAGGAAATGAGCATTTCCTGGGTAAAATGCTTGGTACTCTTGCGTTGGAGTTTGAGGTTTTTTGCTATAGATTTATTTAACATCAAGATGAATATTTAATTTCACTATTAAACAACCTTTCACTGTGAAAGCCAAGGTTAGTTGGAGCTTCTTAGCACCAACTTGCTGCATTTTGACATTGACTGTTTTGATGTGCTTCAACTTCCCTGTACCACTACAACAACTTGCTAGTTTTCTGGAGACCAGGAAGAGGGATGAGAGAAAAGATTCAGAGCTGGTGTGTTATGAAATTCTTATTTGCTCATTGCTGGCAGCCAGTTCAAGCACATCCAGTACAAGTCCTGTGTAACAGCGGGCACAAGTATAATTAACCAGTTTGGGACAGGCTGTTTGCTCTGGCTCATATATTTTAGCAAGCTGCCCAGGACACAGGTAACAGGAATGACCTTTCCTAGCTGGGCTTGGCATGTTGTTGAATCCTGTACAAATGTCATCTGTGCCCTCTAGCTGCACTTCACCACATCTGTTAGGCCTTTCATAATAATGTTAAGTCAAGTGTCTTGTTTCTCCCTGCAGGTTCCACAGTCTTTGCAGAAATCCAAGGTGTTATTGATTCGTGTATTAAGCTCTCAGGAATGCCAGATCTTTCTCTGTCTTTCATGGTAAATTCACCTTATATTTGGGAATCTTAATTGCTCAGGATTTATTTTTCTTAGTGATCAGGGTTAAACTCTTTTAAGAGCATTATCACTATTTCATGTGTTACACATACGAAAAGTAACAAGTTTTGCATTATGTTGTAGAAGCTGCATTGTTCAGTAGCTGGAATGGCTTTTGTCTGTACATAAAAGTACCCTCAGAGGAGCTGCTGTACCGGGGCAGATGAGAAGTCCAAGTAGCTCAGTGACATGTCTGATAATGGCTACTCAGTCTAAGGAATAGGCACTGGGCAGAGTTGGGTAGCTAGCTCAGACTGCTGGGACCTGAGGAGACTTCACTTACCACTGTGCCACTCCTTCCAGAACCCTCGGCTGCTGGATGACGTCAGCTTCCACCCCTGTATTCGCTTCAAGCGCTGGGAGTCTGAGAGGGTCCTTTCGTTTATTCCTCCGGATGGGAATTTCAGGCTGATCTCCTACCGCGTCAGCTCCCAGAAGTACGTTTCCATTCACTCTGCTGCTCCAGCTACACTGCCTGGAGAAGCTGCTTCCCACCTGAGAAACAGCACATTCCTCCTGGTTAAGGGGGGAATTTGCGTTGTTCTAAAGTGCACGTCTCAGGTTTTGTCTCATCTGTTGCTCTGTCCCCACTAAAAGAAGAAAACCATTTTTCAGTGACCCGTGGATACTCAGCAATAATTTTTCAGTGGAGTAAATCACACATGACAGCAATAGAGGGCTATTCATTCCCAGTAATCACTGTTGGTGCTAGATACCTTGTGGGTAAGTCTCTGTGTACATGGAGGACTCTGAGCTTCATGAAGAAGTAAAGCAAAAAAAAGTCTAAACTGCAGATATTTGCAAACTAAAACCTAATCTGACTAGTGGCTCTTCGGAGATTTGGCTCAGTGAGATTATTTTAAAAACAAAAAAAACCCAAACAGATGAAGAGAGAATAAGACAAGGTATTTGGAAGAAAATAAAGAGAATATTTTTTCCAGTGATTCTCTGCCAATAAAATCACTTCAGCAATGATGCTGAAGAGCAGAGTATCACTTCACTTGTCAAGTTCAAACTTGGAACACCTACCAGAAACACAAGAACCATTTACGAGAAAGTGCTTTAATTTCTCAAGCAGAGAAGTAGCCAGGATGCATTCAGCTACTGTCTTCTCTTTTCAGCTTGGTGGCAATTCCTGTATATGTGAAGCACATGATCAGTTTTAAAGAAAATAGTTCTTCAGGAAGATTTGATGTTACCATTGGACCAAAACAGAATATGGGGAAAACAGTAGAAGGAGTTGTCATGACAGTTCACATGCCAAAGGCTGTACTTAACATGAACCTCACTGCTACACAAGGCAGCTATACATTTGACCCAGTTACTAAAGTAAGTCCTACATTTTTATTTATTTAAATATTGAAGATGGCATTACTACAAGTGTCTACCATATATCTACTACCTGTATCGTAGAATACTAGAACAGTGTTCCACACTTGGCAGAAAACTCTGTTCAGCATATGTTTATGAATTAAAAATTTATCTTTAAAATTTGCTCTTTCAAACTTAGATACACACCAGTTGTGATTTCTGACTTTGTCAGTATTCTTTTCCTTCACTTCCTCTCTTTTCACCCTGCTCTTTCACCCTTAGTAGATGCAGCAGTATTTTGCTGATAGTTTCAGCCATGATAATGTTTTGCAGTATATGTTGTGAAAATACATTTTTCTGAAGAAAATGCACTAGCCTTGAAAATGAGTAGCCAGAAAAACTGGGAGCAGGAGATGAAAAAAAAAAATCTTCAAAAAGATCTGCCTAAAGACACACAGGAAACTAAAGTGTCTGAGAAAATGTATCTTGGGCTCCTGCTTTCTTACCTCTGAGTTGGGGTTTGAGACCTAAATTTCATAAAGCTCCTGAAGCCTTTTAGTACCCCGGAGCCAATTTGCTGAAAAGCAGTTTGAGCCAAACCATTCTGCTGGCTCTAATACCCTGCTCTGAGCTTTCTGCTGCCCTTGGAATATCTCAGTCAGCAACTGATTAAAATTGTTAGGGAAAGCTCTCCAAGTGCATTTTGTTTCAAGAAGAATAGACCTTGATCTTTTTAAAAGAAAAATAGTGACAAAACCATTTAAGGTGTGCTTTCTTCTCTGCAGAAATAAATTTTACTGTGGTTTTATCAAGAGTTGGAATAACAAGGTGGATTGAAACTGCAAAAACTTGTAAAAGCAGAAAGAGCTGAGGTTTTTCTGCATTTATCAGTTTATGATAAGAACAAACAAATCACCTCTTGTGGGTTAGTAAAGGGCCTGCTTGGTTCCACATCTCTCCAGAGTGTAAGAATCAATGGCAAACAAGTGAGCCTTAAGAAAGTTAGTCTGGCTTAGACCTCTCCTTTGATCCAGTGCCTTGCTCCTACCCTCCTCATTCTTCTGTATAAGCTTCTGGGATCTTTGTGCTGGTTATTGTCTTGGCTTCATGGAGCCAGCTGACCCAAACTGACATTGGGGTCAAACTGTCCTTAGCAAAGGGAACAAGATCTTCTCAGTGCACAGACCCACACTGACAGGGTGAATAAAAGAGCCCATACCTGCAGGGGCCCTCTCCCAGCCAGTGAGGAATTCTCAGGGCTGCTGGGCTACTGTCTGTACCCAGGCTGCAAACTGAAAGCTGGACATGAACTTGACCTCATAGGTTGTTTCCTAGAATGCTACTACTACTATTCTCTCCTTCCTGACAAGGTGCTAACATGGGATGTGGGCAAAATTACCCCTCAAAAGCTACCAAACCTGAAGGGCATAGTGAACCTGCAGTCTGGAGCCCCCAAGCCAGAGGAGAATCCAAGTTTAAACATCCAGTTTAAGATTCAACAGCTTGCAATTTCAGGTGAGTGGGGAGATGTTACATGAAACTGGTGCTGGCAGAAGGAGTTGGTGTAGGAAATGAAGTGGGAAACTGTTCATCATTTAATTGGAGATGCAGAGCTGAAGTCAGCTTGGTCCAAAATGATAAAGTCTTATTTACCCAGTTACCCTTGCTGGAAGATTTCTTTGCTAGGAATTGTGAATTCCCAATTGCTATGCTTAAGAAAGACTGTAATAAGTATACAGAAGAATGGATTTCTCTTTGTTGACTGGTGCATTAAACATGCAAACGTATCCTTTTAGTAAAGATTGATGGATGATGATTTAGTGTGCTGCTCCTGACTTGTTTAGCCTTGTACCACTAAAGCTCTTTCTAGTGGTCATAAGAATGCTTTAATTTTGAAGAATCCCTTTCTTATTGTTTCCTTCTGGAGTTGGTTCATTTTTCGTCTTTGAAACAATCTGCAAGTAAATGCAGAATGAAGTCTATAGGATAAGTGCAAAAGTAAATTTAAAGCAGACCTCAGTCTGCTAACACTTAAATCATGTGAGTTGTCCCTGTGTAAAATGCTTCTCCAAGCAAGCTTTGCAGGATTAAGGCTCTGACAGTGCAAGGACTCACATTCAGAGAGGAGGAGGAGGACTGAAGGCAGTTGGTGAGAGTTGGTGGTAGTACATGTGGTATCTTTCTGGATAGGGACCAGGCTGTGGTCTTTTTGGCCCCCAGACTATTTGGAGTAAATAACAGTTCCCGTGTAAGAACAGAATCCTGCAGTTTCCTCTTAAACTAGTTTTAATCTAGCAAGACAGAGCTGGTGCAGTGGCTGGACACCAAAGATAATGGACCTGTGAGAAAGCATGGAACAACCTGAAGCCATAAGTAGTTAATAGCTACTGGCCTTCCTCAAGGAATAGCAGAGGGATTGCTGGTTCTTGCAATTGCAACTTGGAGTGAAAAGAATTCTGAAACTTGTCCTTTGCTTCCTCTCCACAATTGGAAAGGAGTGCAGTGTGCAGGAGCTGTGGAAGATAGACTCAGTTGTTCCACAGTTCAGCTCTTGGAAGGAGGATGTTGGCTTATGGAGTAGAAGAGAAACAAGTTGTCGCCCTGCCAAGACAGCTGTGATTAGGTGACAAGAATGTTCTCATCTGTTGCTTCAAACCAGATGAATTTGTGAAAGAAAGGAAACTGAGCTTCCTAAGCAATCCTAACGTGCTTCAAGACAGCTGAATTTCTAATCAGACTGCTCTGATTCCTGGCATTCTGCTTTTAACTTTGTACTTGTCTCTGTCTTTTTTCAGGACTGAAAGTGAATCGCCTAGACATGTATGGAGAAAAATATAAGCCTTTTAAAGGTGTCAAATATATTACAAAAGCAGGAAAATTCCAAGTCAGGACATGAGAAGATGCTAAGAGGAAATTCCCCTTAAAAAACCTGACTGCTTAGTGACTTATGTTGGTTAGGTGCCAATTAATTAATAGACACTGATTAGTTTGGGATCAAAGCATTTGTGCACAGCAGCTCTTAAAATGAAAGCATAGCTTAATTTTTCTTAATATGGCTTTAAAATAAGGTACTTTTTTTCTATTACACTTTCACTCTTTTTTTACTGAATTGTTGTGCTGGTGAATAGTTTGATATGGGCAACCCACAAAATGTTGCAAACACTACACTGCCAGTCAGATACCAAAGCCCTGAGGTCAAGCACATTCTGAAGGCCAGACAGGCCACTGGAAAAGTCTTCTGGTGGCATGTTTTGCTGCTGCAGCCACCTGCAAAGAAAGCTCCGTTCTAGCCACAGCCAGCTGCAAGCTGGCATTCCACAAAGCAGCACAATCTCTTCAAAAATAGGGAGCAGCAGTGAGAGGGGCAGGGGTCCCCCCGGGGCCTGGGACATTGCAAGTGTCACTCCTGAAAAAGCTTCTGATGAAGTAAAAAATAATTTCTGTGTTGTTTACAAGAAATCGCCTTTCTTAAGAAGCATTTGCCTTAATCAGCTTTCATTTCTGCCAGCTGCAGATGAGCTGATAAAAATAACATCCTGCATTAAATCTGGGAGGTGATTGTTGCTTCAGTAATCCACTTTCTTTCCATTCAATCTCATCATCCCCATCATTTTTTTTAAAGAATACAGTTGCAGAGAGTAAGATCTATTTTTTATGTGAAGCCTTTGCTTTGATTTAGATGTTGCACTCGTTTGAAGTGGAGGCCACCAGACCTGTGCAGTGTGTACCTTTGAGCGTAGCTTTTTAGATAGCACAATAGAAGTGTCAAGTGTATTTAATGGTTGTGTGCTTTAATGTTCTGAAATAAAGGGAACTCTACTGCAAATATGTCTCATCTTATGAAATGTTCTGCTCTTGTAAACGATTCATGATGCTCTTAAGCAGGAGGCATCTGATACACAATTAAACAAGGACTGTTTGCTACATCTTTACTGAACTTCACTGTGCATTTGCTTCGAGTTTTAAAAGGTTGTTAGGAGCACGACAGGTAAGGTCCCTTTCATATTTTTTAGTTTTAAATGGAGGACAACTATTTATTTATGATATTTCAAAGACTCAGCAGTCAGAACAAAGCTGACTGAACTTCTTTTTACACACCAACAAAAACATCTCTCTAAACCAATACATACTCCAGAGTAGCTATCACTTCCAAACCCTGCAATTGGTCAGTATTACTTAAGGGTGGGATACTGGAGATCCTTTGTTTCTCTAACCTGTTTGGCTTACAAATCAATGAGTAGGTACTAACTTTGCTGCAGATGAAGAGGAGGAATTAAAGTCACTTAGTAGTCAAAATTTCAAATACTGGGACAAAAAACAATCCAGGCTGGAAAGAGGAGGGGAAATCCATCTGAACCCTAGCAGCAGTAAGGAAAGAAATGAGCACACACTCTCTATCCATAACTTCAGTAATATCATTAGGGTAAACTTGGCCATAAACAACCATTTTGAATTTCTGAAATTACAGTAGATAAAACAGCACTATGAAGAACCAGCATCTAATAAGATCTTCCATTTGTGTAGACACAGCCCTAGTTATTAAAAGCTACCAACTTTCTAGTTTGCCTTTTTCAGCTGGAGAAACATCCATTAATTCAGTACTCATCCTACAGTTCTGCTCTGTGTTTAAGCCAATGCCATCCTCCAGTTACCGTAATTGTAGAAAAAAATCTTGTTTTCAGAGGAACTCATAACATCCCAAGCTGAGGTCTGAGCAGCTGGAGCTGCTCTCTGCAGTAGCAGCCTGGAAATGCTGCCCCGTGGCCTTCCAGAGCTGACACCCTGAGCTAGGACATCAAGAAGTGTCAGAGCTCCTGCCCCGACCCCAGCGCTGCCTCTCGCCTGTGACAGAACAAGCCACACCCAGCCCCGGCCCTCGGGCACCAGGGAGGCTGCACAGAAGCTGTTGCCATGGGAAAGCTTGGAACTGTTCTTCCCTGCTCAGCACCAGAACCCATTGTCAGCAAGAACTGCACTCACCGGCAGGAAACCAGCCTGGGCAGGGAGATGGGTTCTGTCAAGGAGAAGGTTGCAGGTGTGTGAGGCCAATACCTTTTCTTGTACATGTGCTGCTTCCTGCTGTGTCCCCAAACACAGGAAGCTCAGCTGCAGAATGGGGCCTTTGTTCCTGTTCTGGTAAAAAAAAAAAAAAATGTACCAGCACCTCTATGGAGAGTGGAGTTTAGGGAATCAGAGGATCTCATTAGCAAGGAATTATACTGCCAAGTCTTGATCTCCTCTTCTCCACCTGTCCAGCTCTGGGAGTGCTGACCAAGGTGGTTGTCTGTCAGAGGCTCATCTTCTTTCAAATATGGAGAGAACTCTGTGAACAGTACAAAACTGAATTTTACCACATCCCAGGTGTCTTCTGGCACTATGGGACTATGTTTGGTCCTACAGTACCAATAAACATTGGTCCCAGTCAGAACACTGTGTGCTGGTAGAAATTTTTATCCAGAAAACATGTTTATAAGAGGTTCTTATAGTGAAGGAAATGCAACAGTGGTTTCATGCTAATCACCCTTGCATTCAATTTGTATTGTAATCTCAAGTAAAATTGAGATTAACAAAATGCTGGCCAGAGTAGCAGTTCTTTCCTTACTGACAGGACCAGGCAAACCCCTTTTCAAGTTTTCACAATACAGCAGATCCCTGTCAGCCCTCAGGAAAATCTCCTGTTCTCTCCCACTGAACACAGCTTCCAGTAAATTCTTCAATTACTAGTTTGACAGGCACAAAAGACAAAACAACCTTTGTTTAATCTTCTTGCATTTGAGAAACTCTGCACTTTTTTTCTGTTCAGAACATGTAGAAACAACTGTCCTTTAGCTTTTTGCTGCTCTTCTTGTTACAGCATCATCCACTGCTCTGTTATCATTAACACTCAGAAGCTTGACATTTGTACAAATGCATTTTTATTGTTTTAACAGAACCAAAGAAAGGTTGAAAACTTTAGACTATACAATACATTTTGGTTTATAAACAAAGTTTTATAGTGGTAAAACATTTCTAAGTGACATTCATGGTCTTGTTCAAATTTTTGCTGCACTTCCGGTACAAAGACCAATAGTGTTCAAAAATGCAGTAATTGCATAAGGTGGACAAGTATCAGCTTCTATAAACAGTTTGAGAACTTAGAGCAAACATTCTGGAAGAATATCAAAGGCAACCATGATTCATAACTCTCCTGCAAACATTCCTCAATAAACAAAAAGTGATCTTTGGCATAAACAATTATGTATTAAAGGCATTAGTAATATTGCATTAATATCATTCAAGCAACTAAACAGTGATGCTAAAATAATAATAATAATAATAATTAAAAAAAAAATCTCACAGAGAAGCCTGGATAGCAGGAGCAGGATGAGGGGGTGTGAGGAGCATTGAAAAGCAATACAGGAAGACTATTTAGAAAATCCCTGTAAAATAATCCCTACATATTCAGTGTTATGTACTATTAAATAGAAATTACTATATTAAAATTATGTTAAAGATCTGGTATAAACCATCCAAATGCATCCAGGTTAAGGCTCTGGCACCCATTCCTTCCTCTTCCTGTTGCAGGTAACTGCAGGAAGGGAGTACTAANTATATATATATATGAAGGCATATTCAGTTATGGAAGGATAAAACATCACAAGTCTATTTTAGTAAGGGGAGAGAGTTTGGGGGATTGAATTGTTGTCATTTTGTTTGGGATTTTTTTTAAAGATACAGTAATGCTTTGTTGAATTCACTTGGAAAAAAAAAGATTTTGAGACTCCAAACTCCACAAGCAGTAAAAATAATGAGGTATGTGCAGCATTAGGAACCACCATTTGCTGGTAGCCACCAGACTACTTAAAGAGGGTTTCATGTCCCTGCAGAGCTCAGGTTTCAAAAAGCTTATGCATTGTTGGAAAGAAAAGTATTGAGGTTAAAGGTATTTTTTAACTGAATATCTTTACCTTTTAATTTTCACCTTGAGCAGCTGGAATAACATTACATGGAGGGAAGAGGGAAATAAGAATAATTGCTTGTGCTCATTTGGTTTTCAGAGAGAAAGAGCCAGCATGTGGCATTTTCTGGTCCTGAACATGCAGCTAGGTTGAGAGAACCACAATTTTTCAGCTCAATTCATTGCTGAATTGAGCAAGGAAAGAGTTCTGTGATTTAAGGTCTCCAGCCCTAAGGCTCAAGCTGTCAACAGTGTGCCACTAACATCATCTGCAAAACCTTTCAGTACAGTACAAGAGTTCTGGAATGCCTACCTACAGGTGACAGGAGGGGGACAGAGACAGCTCCAGTTTCTGTTAAAGTACTGTTACCAGGCAAGAATCAAACCCAGAAAACCCAGCATTTCAGACAGGGAGTTTTAATCCTCAGTTTACAACTGTTCTGCTGCCCCACCTTCCCTCTTTTAATTAAAAACCCCCACACCTTCCATCATTTCTGCAAGGTTTTAAAACAGCCAGTTAAAAACCTGTTGAGAAGTTGAATGTTTCTATATCAATGATTGTCCCTAAAAAACTGCCAAGTAACCAAGTGTCCTAAACTCTCAAGACAAGCTTAAAGTGAGGTCCATGTTTTATATCATCACATGGAAACTACTGGAATATATAATGCATAAATGAAATGTGGTTCTGGGAGTACAGAATTCACTAAGAGAATCTTGAAAAGCAAAAAAAAAAATTAAATTATAAGAACTGTCTACTGTTGGCAGCAAATTAGAGGTGTTGGATATCAAATGTGTTCCAAAGACATTTGAAATGCATTATCTTATGATTCATACCCTTAGAATGGGGCATTAGCATAAGCTAATCTTAAGCTCATGTATACAGCACCTTTTGCTGTTAATATATCTCTTCTGTTTCCAAAAAAAGGCATTTTATGTTACAGAAAACAATACTAATGTGGCAAGTATTTACTGATACCATGGGGTCTTTCTGACCCAGCGAAGAGTAAACCCAGCATCTGTTCTTATCTTAATGGATGCTGCTTCAGCTTCTCTCACAGTTTCCTTCACAGACTGCATGAGATTCTGGGCATTATGAACCAACATCTCAGTTGCCTGTCAAGAAAAAGAATTTCCAATATATCAGTAAATGCCATGATTAGGACAGTAGCATGTAAACCCTTTGTGCACAAAGACTCCCAGTACAAATAGATTCATTCTGCTAACAGCTGAAACTATGAAAATGTAAGTGAAGTAACTGTCTCTGGGAACCACCAAGTGTTATCCTGACTCAACCCAAAACGTTCCCCTTCCTCACCATGTACTTGTGCAAAATCTGAATAAAATCTTAATGCCCCTAAGTAGAATAACCTCTCTCAGAAGCCAAAACTGAGAGCCTTCTCCTGAAAAGATGCATTAGGAAGGTAACTGAGCTGCAGGGACTCGAGATGATGTTGGAAAATAAGCGTTTCCCCTGGAATCCACACGAGGGCGCCCCTGCCCCCCGGTCCAGCGGTGTCTGCGGCAGCGAGCCCTTCCCTCGGCTTTTTACTGGCATAGCAGGGGATGAACAAATTGTTCATCGCAAAAGTGGAACCCGAGTAGCTTTTCAGCTTCTTCCTCTATTAAACTGTAGCGTTTGAGCCAGACACCAAGGGGGTACTATCTTCCCTCAACAGCTGAGGTAAGCTTCTATATCAAGTTCCCAGAACACATCTGATAGAACAGGTTGTATATTTGTCCCCATAATAGTGATCAGCAATCCCGTGTTACCATCAACCTCTACACCTCTCACCTGTTCCGACTCTTCATCACTGATATTAGTTCTGCCCAGCATGGTGGCTTTGACAGTGGAGAGGATTTTCAGCTGTGTACTGATGGTTGGGATTCGCTCACAGACCTAAGTAATAGGGATAAAAACCACTTCAGTATTGTAAACTGAACCAATACATTATGCATCCATTTTTTTCAGATAAACGCTCTTATTTTCTATTCCTGTTAGAAAATGAATGAGCATAGAAGTGATCCTATAACATTCAAGACTATCTGATAAATATTGGTAGAACATTTGAATCTTATTTTACTTGCTTTGGGAATAATTGGGAGCCAACATTCTTCCCTTCTTCCTGACACATCTCAAATATCCACTTGGTTAGGAACAGCATGATGTATATATATTTGGCTGAGACTGAAAAAACTTAGAAGTGTTTCATTTCTGGTGCTATTCTTTGATGCAAAGGAGAGAGTGAATGAAATAGAGAAAAATGCAGACTTAGGACAGATCAGTATTTGTAGCACAGCGTTTTTTCAGAAGTTGTTTTGACATCAAATTCTAACTTTGGAGAATTATATTCACATATATATATATATATTCCCATGGGATCTAAAAACACAGACCTTGACAAAACTTTACAAGCCACGGGAAGATACCCACGATTTACTGGCACTACCCCTGCGCTCCCCCCCACGGAGAGGAGCAGCCAAAGCAGCACTGGAGGCGTTCCCGGCTCGCTGGTTACCTGCAGGAGGTTTGTCCTAATGCGCTTGTCCGTGCACTGCTTCGCCACCTCCTTGGCGAGCCGGGTGACCTCGTCGGAGGCCTTGGCGATGTCCTTGGCGCACTGGATGAGGGCGCGCTTGTTGCCGCTGCCGCCCCGGACCAGGCGCGACATCTCGGCCATGAGCAGCGCCATGCGCTTCGCCGCCGCGATGATGTCGTTGCCCTGCGCGGAACAAGAGAGTCACCGCTCTGCCAGGCCGCTGGCAAACCGCCGCTCGTGGCACTGCACCTTCGGAGAGAAACTCTCTGAGGAAGTTAAGGAGGGAAGAAGAGGTTTCTTCAAGGAACAGGGAAGATCTGTGCTAACTACGTGTTTCTCACTTTTTTTTTTTCCTTAACACCCAGGGAGAAAAGCTCACTTCAAAACTGAAAAAGAAGGTGTGAAGTGTTAGTTTGTCCATGGAATGAGTTACTGCTCTGCTGACTAGATTTTAAGATAAAGCACGTTATTAGCATTTGAAATTCCAGATTGTCCCCCAAAAAAAGACTTCTTTTAAAGTTAAAAATAATATGCTAAATAGCCTAATAGTTAAACCAGTTGTAATCATAACAGTTGAGCATGAAATTTTCAGTGGCATCTGAAACTGAAGATGTTAAAGCATCAGCTATGCTGCTAACAATGCTAAAAGATAAGTGGAAGAATCTGACATAAAACTTTTGTCACCACTAATGTGGAAATGAGACGAAACTTTTACTTTTTTATAAGTTATTCCTTGAAAATACATCTTTTTAAAAACCACCTCTCCCTTTAAAATAAACCTTCCAGGAGAGAAGAACATGGACTATCAGAAGATAATCTAGTGATACTTCTTATATTAAAATCAAGATTTCTTGTACATCAAAATTTACAGTCACAGAAATACATCTGAGAAATATTTGAAATGTGAATTAATTGTGACCAAGGCAAACCTATTTCTTATACACTGTTCCAAAGAGAAACCTAGTGCAAGGGAAAGCAGACCTAGCTGATGGACTGTTAGTAGTCTGTCAGTATATTTAGTGTATTTGTACTATTCCATTTCATAGGAAGTTGTTAGTCAAAAGAGAACTATTTGGTGCTGTGAGGAATTCCTATTGTGTGGATGAAGTAGTAGCAGAGTGAGTTCAAGTATTAGCACAGGCTCTCCCTGAGTGATCCCACAGCTAATGACGGATGAAGTTCAGAGCAAAGAGAACACAGTGAGAACCCAGCTGAGCCAAGGGATCCTGTACCTGTGCACACACTTCTGTGACTCACTACCAGCAAGTTCAAGAAGATGCCCCAGGCATTTTTCAGATACAGTGACCAAACAGCTGAACTAGTTGTTACCGTGACTATCAGCTAAACAGTTTGCTACTATAACCAGTTAGGATATAAAGGACATAACACAAAGCTTTTCCATGTTTTCACGTAGAAGGATCAGTGTCTAACAAGTTATCCAAGCACCAGAATCTGAAAAGGACAAGAACATTTTTAAAGCCCTTTTTAATAAAATGGTTTAGTATCACTATCTATGTAAGTATACACACACACATACATATGCACACTCCCCTAACTTTTGTTTGTTATGGGACACCAACCTTATTTTTTGCAGCATGCTATGAAAAGTGCCCAGTCTTGCAATCATTTGTGCTTAGACAGAAGACAGGCTACTCGTGAATGTCTGAACCTCATGTTAGATTTCCACTGGTTTCATATAGACAGGACCTCAATTCAGCAGCTAACAGCATTCAGTGCAGCTTCTTCAGAAAAGAATTCCCTCAAGACCAGCATTTGCAATACAGCCCAGTGCAAGCCAGCAGTCAGGCAGTCTCTTCCATCAACACTGCCATACAAAGCCATTCCTTGTTGGAAGGGAGGTTAATTGATGGCATCAATTGAGGCCAAGCACAATAGACACCTTAAATGACTTCTTGAATTCTGTATACTCTGCTGTATCCCGAAGTCATTAGGAAACCATTGACCATGGCTTCCCAGGTAGCCCACATGAATGGAAAAAGGACTGAAGGGGAGGAAGACAATCCCTATTACAATTTGAAAACTGCCATAACAAAGAAGACCAGGCAGATGCAAAGGGAGAGGAAGTCTTTGAGTATTAATAAGTGACCCCAATCAAGCTTCAATCCGGCACTGACAAACAGATCTAGCAAACTGTGAAGCCACTCTCAGTCCATAAAATGAAGTGCAAACACACTTATTCATTCAGGATGGCCGGGCCCAGCAGGGGTCAAGAGTGATGCAAATGTGTCAGCGTTCCAAGTGGCCGGATGCACGCGGATCAGTCCCGGGGACTCAGGAGTACCTTACTAGACCACTTGGTTGCTTCCCGATGTAGAGACTGAGCAGCAGCCAGAATGGGCTGGTTAACGGGCTGATTGGTTGGCATTAACAGCAGCTCAGGCTCGTAATCATCTTCAATGTCATAGGGGAGAGTGAATTCAACATCTGCATCATCCTCCTCATCTATATCTACACCAGCCTCAGCCGCTTCATTAATCACAGTCACATCAGGCTTTGCAGGTGGCAGCAAGGGTGGAGAAACAGGGGACAGTTAGTACAAGAAGCAGAATTTGGTAGAAGAGCACAAACTGAGCAGTTTTAGTGACCAAAACATCCTTTTGGCCTCTCAGGATCTGACAAGGCAGCTCTGGGATCAGGTCAAGGGGAGGAAGGGAAGGAATATGAGATTAGCAGAAAAACAAACAGTTTACCTGTGACCCAAAGTTACCAAAAATATTAAGAAGTTACAATTTAAATAGGCAGCCACATTTTCCATCTGAGCATTCAGCTTCTGCAGAAAGAGGCTGACCCACAGAAGAACATTTTACTGGCAAGTCAACAATGAAATGAATGGATTTTCTGTCTCAATGCAAGCCGTTCTGACTGCACAGGAGCAGGCACAGCAGCTGATGACTGTGGTATTTGTGCAGATACAAAGCTTTGTATGGAAGCCCATTCATATGTGTGATAAGAGCAGATAGCAGCAGGAGCACAAAAAAACCACTGACACTGCTTGCTGTAGAGTAAAAAAAAAAAGAGATGGGATGGGAGACACTGTAGAAGTGAGTACTGAGGTACCACACAGAACATGTAAAAGAGAAACACAGGGTTGGAAACAGAAGAGGATGTTGAATGCCATAAATACTGCAAATATTACAGTTCTCAAAGATGACTGAAATAGAATGAATTAAAAAAAGAGGGTTATGAAACACATGATATTGTTTTGCCACAACATGTTGTCTCCATTACCTTAAAATAAAAAAGAAAGAGGGTTCAAGTAAAAAAATTGTGTTAGAGAAGATCTCAAGGAAGAGGTAAGAGGTGTAACAACACAGGCATTAAGATAGCAACATTTCAATACGAAAATAGTCTACAAGTTTACTAACTGTGTTTCTTCAACTAAAGCCAAGTGTGATAAAAGTAAAGGTGCAAAGCCTTTACTTACCCTTGCCAAAAACTGTGCAGTTGCAGCTGTGTTTTGTTTAAGATATTGCCTTTTATAGAAGAAAACCCCATCTATGTCAACAAGAAGATACAAGAATTTTGGAAGTTGTGACACTTGCAAGGCCAAATCAACTCGCCTTCAAAGGCAGCTTTTTTTAAAGTCTTAATCAAATGAAAAGTATCCAAATATCCCTCATTTTCTGATTTACCCAAGTGAGGGAGCAGCCAGGGAAACTAAAGCAATATACATTGTTCGGCTGGTGCTCCATGAGAAAAATGGAGCACACAAAAGCCCAGAAGCCACTCAGTGAAGAGGAGGTTTTGTAAAGGAGACAAACCCAGATTTTCATTCTCACAAGAATGAGCAATGTTATCAACCTACCCCTCCACTTTACTACAGGTAAAGTACCAAGAGACTAAAGGGATTCAGCAGCAAGGCAAAACACAGTTGACATACAATCTGTTGGGGCTTCATATGAGCAAGACCTTATAGTTTTGTTTTTCCAAGTCTAATCCATCTTCCTCAGTAGCACTGTCCATTGATCCCTCTTCCAACCAATCATGTGAGTTCAGAGACTACCAAAGTACTTTCAAAACTCTTTGCCAAAACATACTGTGAGAATTGAGCTCCTATTGCTAAAATGATACTGCTAAAAAAGAATTAGAAGGGCAATTTCCAAGCTAACTTACTGATTTGTTAGTCTTAAATTAAAGAAGCAGCAATGAATACAGTGTTTTATAATCTAAAGTCACTGAGCTTGGAGGTCTTTCATAATCAGCAAGGAGTTTTAAGTTCTGCTGCTTGGCTTTGTACTACTTAATTTAGAATGCATGTAGTATATATATGGTGAAAGCATTTTATTACCAACTCTGTACTGTTAAGTTACCAGTACTGGGAATCCAACATCAAAACAGTTTTCAGAAACTAAGGCTTTTAGCCTCAAAATTACCTTCTGAGATCACTAATACAATCCAATACTGGCCCTTTAGTAATATAAAAATGCGTTTGGTATATCCAGAAGTATGGGGAAAATAGAGCTTTGGATTTTGGATAAGAGACAGCCAAATAGATTTGCAGAAACTTCTTTTGTATTTTATATGTGCTTCCAAAACAGATGTTCCTTTAGCCCAAAGCACTGAAGTTGGTTCTGTAAGCTATTCAACTTTACCTCCTTGCTCACCACCTAATTTAATGGAGAGAAAAAAGGGGAGATTTTAAAAGCCAAATTCTGACCCTTTAATTTACACTTGCAGAAGCCTAAGTCTCTGAAGCTCTTACTCAGCACTCAGCTTCTGCCAGAGGAAAAATGTAGCTCTTGGGGGAAGGAGGGAGAGGATAAGAGAGAAAAGCAAAAGAAAGTGATATTAGCATTTATGAGACCAACAAATTCACACTTCTTTGTCATAGCACTGAAATGGGAAGGAAATTCAGGATTTCAGCCTTAATAGCAAATGTGACTCACTCCAAAAGAATGAGACCAGGCCACCTATAAGTGGTCAGTTTTTTCCATCATAAATGCATCAGATTAACCACAAAGTATCTTGCGGCTTCTCCCAGAATTAAGACAAACCAGCTCATGATTCCTGCAGCTGGCATCTGCAACATCCATATGGACTTCTCCCCACAGACTTTTCAAAGTCACTTAAATATAGCAATCAGTTTGTCAGCTGCTTATGCACAGGCATAAGTATTAGTGACTCTCTAGGCAATACCAGCACCAAGGATCACAAACAGCTTAGCATACAGGGCATATTTGTGTTCCCAGGGGTACATTAATAAAGCATTCTAGCAATTCTAAGTATTAGAACAGCTGACCCTAGTTCACTCTGAACTTGAAAGGGTTGCTAATTCCTCCTACAGCAGTGTTTTTACTGTTTAGTCTGTGAAAGACATTGTCATAAAATGAAACCGATCCAGAAAATAAAAACAGAATCCTTTTAGCACATAACACTTACAACAATTTCTTACCTTACTAGACCATTTCCGAGCTTCATCGTGCAACTGTCTAGCAGCCATCATCATGGGCTGGTTGATGGCTTCTCCTGCTTTTTGCTCTGGGAACTCTTCATCCTTTTCTTCAGGTGGAGGTGGTCTGGGTGGGGGAACCTCCCCCTCTGGAAGCGGTGGTTTCGGAGGAGCGAGCTCGTCAGTCAGCTAAGGAAGGCAAACATCTTACATGAAACACAGCAGAGATTGAGTAAAGGATGCTGTCATGGCAAGACATGATTGTTTGACCTCAGGTCTTCTTCCAGTTTTTCAAGTGCATCCTTTTAAAGAAAATATCACATTTTAATCTTGCCTTTTGAATGCTGGATTGGTATTTTTTAGACTTGAGGCTACTTGTATGCATGGCTGACCAGACAATACCTTGAATTTCTAAGGAATAATAATATACTTAAAGTAACTTCAGTGTAATCCACACATCAATGACAACTGCATATTTTATTACAAACTACCTATACTTACATGAAGGTGCTCAAGGTCAGGAGGAGGAGGAGGAAAGTCTGGTTCCTGAGGCTGGAAGGCTTCTCTGACTTTGGCCACAGCTCCCAGAATTTTGTATCCAGAATCCAAGAAACTCTTCTGCAAACCTGAACAAAAATTCCATCATCATTTTAATACTAATTTTATAGAACTTGCTAATATTTAGAACACTACCCCAAAAATTACTTCTATAATGTACTTAACCGTACATTTATATGTGTGTTTAAAACTACCAAACTGTTTGCAGGGGACTTGCATGCTTGAAATGTTAGTGTCATATACAACATGCATAAAATAAAGCCTTGGCTGAGTAATAATCACTATCAATAGCCAAACTAATTCCCTGAAGAATTTTTAGAATCAAAAAAGCTACGTAATATTTTCTTACATTAAGCTATATACTTAAAATTAGTAACAAATGCTTCTAAATAAGAACATTAAATCACATATCATACTAGAATGCTGAGTCCTTTTCCCTTGAATATGCCAAAGGCCTCTGATTGCACTTCAGAACAGTAGGATGCAGCAGTTAATGCTGCAAGCTTGATTCCATCATTCTGAGATGTCAGTGCACAGAATATTTACACAAAAGGAGATACACAGCTGTATAAGAAAAAACGAGCACTACTTCACATCATCTCCAGTCAATAAAAGGCACATTTTCAATTAGCTGACTGAATCCTTACCAGGATCAGAAATGTTGCCTGCCACAGCTTTAGCATCCATTACCATAGGTGAGATAGTTTTGCTCAGCTCTTCAGAGGCTGCTTTAACAGCCTCCCGAAATTTAGGGTCTTCGGAGTTCTCCACCTCCCGTTTTGCCACCAGCAGGATGCGGTTTGCTCGTCTGGCAATGCTGGTGGCACCAGCTACCAGCATCTGAGGCTGCATGTTGGCCATTGCAACTTTACATTTATCCAGGTCCTTCTTAATGGCCTCTTCTGATGCATCCAACAGAGATTTAGTATCAATGGCTTCATCCACCAACCCTAGAATAAAAGTTAAATATATTCATATTCTAGTTTCATCTGTGGAAAGGGATATTTGGTATTCCAGAGACAGTTCAAAACCAGACAAGTATTTTAAAACTGGGGTGTGGGAAAGAGCAGAAGAGGGCATGGAAATCAGACCAAAGTACTAGTGCAATTTAACTTCTGATCCTGTTGTACCTCTGTGACAGTTACCATGGTGAAGCTTGTTAGTGACATCCCAAAGCTCTTACTCCTCTACCATGGAATGTTTCAGTCAGGAACTGGCTTACACAGTATATGCAGCAGAGATTCCTTCTTCACACCAAATTTCTTTAAGCATATTCAGTACTTTCTGTACTCTCCCATTCATTCAAAGGAAATATCCCTCTGGCTGTGCTTTTTGCATAGGAGTGATTCATAGTGACAAGGCAGTGAGATTTAAAATACTCAGGATTTAATTATGGGATGAAAGAGGAGGTAGTACATAGTCAGCTGCTCAGCAGGTCAGTGCAAAGGATCTACACTTGGGAAGGACTGAAACATTTCAGTGCCTCAGCAGGATCAGTAGTTTGGTCTTATTCTATGTGTTCAGCTGTTACAGCATTTTGAACATGTTTTCTTTCCTTCAGTTAATTATCTGCCCTATTCCAACATGCCAAGATTATACAGGAGAAAACCTCAAGTTGTCACAGTGATATTCTGCTAGAATAGCCATTGCAATAAAAAATGATGCTATTCTAATTTTCCCAAAAAGAACTAAAGCAGGATTTGCTCCTCCACAGCTCAGTATTAGCTGGTTTCTTATGTTATCTTGTGTATCCTGAGACATTTACATATTCCTGGAGTCAGAGAGCACATTCCCACTTCTCTTGGTTCATTTTTAATCAGTCATTATTCTTTGCATGTTTCATCAATCCAAATAGCAAGGAGAAAAATCTGTACAAGCTAGTTAGCCATAGGTAGGATCTTCAACAAAAACTCCTACTTTACCTGTCATTTTTTCTACATTATCAATCCACTGGTTTTTCATGGTCTCAAAATGTTCATAAGCAGCCTGATTTCCAGGATTTCTCAGGAGGATACGAGCTGCTGATACTACCTGCCAACAGAAGACCGATTGGACATTGGACATTGGACATGGACATTACACATGTTCTTGAAAATGCATTTGCTTTTTCAGGACTGGATGTGTAGCTCCACCTTTGAAAAACTAGTTCACTAATTCTAGTGCAACATCTAGCTCCTTGAAGATCTACCATACTTCTGAAATTAGTTGGCACATATACTGTTTTCTGGACTTCAATTACATACTAATTTATCTTATGAACTATTCTTGAAAGCACTAAAGTACAGTACTTATTACACTAGCAATATTTAGATAGGGTTTTTTTTTAAAGGACCATTTTTTCCTCTTACATATTTTACTAAGCCTCAAAATCATTTTGTTTCAAGTATAAGTCACAGACACTTCTGTCCAAGAATTGAAGAGTAAAACATGCATTTGATCATTTTATTCTACTTAGTATCAGATATACAAATATTTGCCATTTCCCCTTTCAAGAGCAACAGAACTATGTTCCTTGTTGGTATTAACATCTCTCTTCAAAATCAGAAGCATAAGGAAAATTCCCCTGAAGTCATCCCAGCCCTTTTAAGAGCCCTTCAAACCCAGCAAGCACCTGTGGGGTGAGTTCCCTTGCTGATTTCACTGTTGCCTGAATGCCCTCCACAGTAGTTTTATTGGCAGTTCCAACTGCAGCTGCTTTCTCTGCTGTAGCTCCCAGTCTAGCAGCATGGTTTTCAAAGTTTGCTGCTCTTTCATCAAATACCTAGTTGTCAGAAGAGAAAAAGACATTTTAAAAAGCTCTAATCTCCTTAACAGAATACACAATTTCTTCAAAGTGTCAGACACCTTCAAAACATCCACACTTAATTCATCCTGAGAGGGTGCAAAAGGACACAAAAGCTTTGAAGGCATTTGGGTTTTTTAGTCTTTACATTACCAGACTTGCTTCTTTACTAATTCAGTGGGACAATCAAGGAGATTATATATTATACTTTATAGCTTCAAGGTATGAAGTTCAATAATTCCTGATGACTGCTGCTGCAAGAAATACTCTGTTAAAACTATTTTAGCTCAGAGTTAAAACTATTTAGCTTCATCTTCAAACCCATAATACAAAAGTAACAATATCTGGAGGATTAATAAGGGGGTTCACACTAAAAATTCACACTGGAGAAATGTTTCCTCCTTTTACAGTCCTTGGATATTCAAGGAACAGAATACTTGGACAAAAAGCTATCATGCCATAACGCTGAAATCTGGTCTTGGGAATTATTTTGATCATGTAGCCAAAAGGCCAAAGTAGCCAAACAGAACTGCCAGATGCTGCATTTTAGGTACTTCACATGCAGCCAGTGGCTTTGAAGTACAGGAAACAATATCCAGCAAGAGAACAGGTTTAATCTGTTGATTAATTCTGGCATGAATTTGACTATTGTAACCAGCTTATGTACTGCTGATATATAAAAAGCCACCAACTACTGTGTTAAAGATTTTTGCACAAGAATTTTTAGCCTGCCGAAGGCAATGTGGCACCAACAACATAGGGAGACATTTTTGCCATTTATTCAGGTCAGAGACAACACTGTTTCCAGGGCTATACAATTCCCAGTCTCCAGGAGTCCAGAGAGATTTGCATAGTAATCATTATGGTGTCAGAATTAATAAGCATGTATCACAAATGTAAGACAAAAATACCAATTCATTTTTCAGAGCACTGATTTATTTTTCAAAATACCAATTCAGGTAAAATTAAACAATAACTGAAGCTTTACATGGAAAGAGAAGACCACCTGGGTATACTTGCCTCATCTCTGTTGGGAGCATCAGAGGGAGCAGTGGCTGCTACTGCTAACAATTTAATAGGTGTTGTAGTATCACTAAAAACATCAGAAACTTCCTGAGTCATTGCCTCTTGCATTCGTGTTTTAAGATCCTTAAAAAAAGCAGAAAATTATTAGCATATGATAGAGGGATATAAAGTTGTAGGGGTTCAAATCCCATAAAACCTCTTGCAAAAGAATACCCATTCCAATGGCAGACATTAATATAAAATTACCTTAGAAGTATGACCAATTAATCACCTTTTACATAATTTGAAATATACAAAACTTACATGCCACTCCTTGAAGCAGCATTAGAAGCTATGAACAGCAAGGCCTCTCAAATTTGCAATGCTAGCATAGTGTTTTCTTGTAAGAGAGACTTGAATTTTCCTTCTAAGCTGTTCATTTGAAATTAACCCCTACGGGACGATAAAGGCCTTGGCAGAAAGCTCTGGAGCCCCTCAGCTAGACCGGCAGGTGTGCAGCTGCACCCGTGCTGGCCTGGATGCCTCGCGCGAGGCTCGCTCAGAGGGGCGCGGCGCTCCAGGGGAGCGGGTCCTTACCTTCAGCGAGTCCTGGAGCTGAGCTGCCACCGCCCTGGCCTGGGGCGACTCGCCCTCCCCTCGCGCGGCCAGCTCGGCCAGCTGGGCCGAGAGCTGCTCCACGCGGTCGCACTTGGCCAGCAGGTCCTGCCGGTACGGGCCCATCATGACGTTGGCTAAACGCCGGCCTTCGGCAACCAGCCCCCGGATGGCCGCCTGGCCTGCAGGGGACAGGGCAGCGCGCGTCAGCAGCGAGCGGGCGGGCGGCACCGCGCTTACACACATCGGAACTGTGTTGGAGAGCACTCGTCTAGGTGATGGAAAATGTCTGCTGCTGCTGACCATGGAGTAATTACAGTTCAAAACCACAGAGGAATTCAACTGTCTCCAGGTTCTTTTTGCTTAATTCGGCAACTCTGGCTAGAGATGCATCCTTTTTAACTGGAATGGTCTGACAAAAATTAATCATGGCAGCTGTCAGGTATCGCTACACAACTCATCTGTTGACTCCAATAGAAAGTGCTTGGAAATCCCAAGTACTGCAATTTATCCCCACAATCATGAGAAGATGAGCAGCAAGAGGGGAAGAAAAGAAAAATAGAAAACAAAGAGCACAAGGCCCTCTCTCCCAGGATTCCAGAAGCCATAAGTAAGACATGTCAAGTAGTCTAGATTGGCGGGGACAGTGGGGGTAGGGAACACCTTACAAAGCCTCCACAGTGTGTTGAAAGCTTTTCTGTAAAAAAAAATTATTTTTAGCATGGGTAATTTCCTTCATTCACTTACAGATGCTTCCTGCTCTTTCACAGGAATGTAATTCTCTGTTCTTTCAATAATACAATAGCAGTATTCTTTTAAAAGAACTCATGTATTAAGTCCATCAAAGACCTACTGAAGAATACTTTTAAGTGAATGCTAACCCACAAGTAATCCAAGTTTGTGATCGAGTTTAAAATCACTTAGGAAGTTGTCACAGCACCAGCCCATCCAAGAATCACTCAGCACTGCTGCCATCTTTTATATCCTTAATTTACTTAGGAGTATCCTGCCAAGTGCTAGCAACTCCTGAACCACAGTTATAAGCTCATTGAGAGCATATTGGAATTATCAGATCTCCTTTCTCTTTAACTATTAGCATTCTCCTCAGATAACTCAGAAACCATACAAGAAGTGATACTTTTAGGTTAGGTTTATGAGTGTTTTTCTCTTCTCTGAAGGATTTAACTACTCAATTTGCTGGAGTAGGTATAAATTCAAATTTGAAATACAATAGTTGCATAATAAGAAAAGCAAGGAGCAATCTTAAGTTTGTCTTCTCTAAAGCACATGTTCTCCCATTCTTTAGGAAAGAACATAAAGAGAATCATGAGCCAACCTTAATTCTGTAATTGCAGTTGGGACTTAGCTATAAATCTTCAAGTCTCCACACCACTGAAGATTCAATGCATCCTCAGCATCTCAGGAGCAGTAGTTTCCACCACAAAAATTAGTAACAAAATTGTAAAACTGGGGGGAAAAAAATCACAGAGAAACACTTACCTACTCCCCGATCAGCAACTGTAGGATTGTCTATCCACCTTTGAGCTTGTTCAATCTTGCCCTCCAAATGGACAGCTGCTTTAACTGGCCTCGTATTTGCTACAGCCCTGTTTGTTTTGGACTGTAAATTCTGAAGTGATGTAGCTATTTGCTTAGCCAAAGCACGGGCCTCGGGAGAGTCACCTTTCCCACTGAGGATTTAAAAAAAAAAAGTGTAGTCATATAAAGATCATTTACAGATTGTCTCAAATTCAGCAGGAAGACACAATGAAAGGTACTTGATCTTTTTAAATAAGGCTGAATTTGGCACTTGAGATTCTGAGTAGCAATTCTCTGCTGTGGTACGTGGATATTACATACATTCAGCACAGCACTGAGGTGGGGGAGGGCATAGCACTGTCATTGCCAATATTGGGATATGAATTGATTTCCCATTTCCATGGCTGCCTTATGAGCAATTGCAATCACACCATATGGATTACAAGCAGAAAAGCAAGCAGCCACAGACCAGAGGCTATATATAAACTTGACAAAAGTTAGCACATTAAGACCTACAGCAGCTGAAGCTCAATAAAAACTCGATTAAAGCATCTAACTAATTAAGCAGGAAAAATATTTATTGCTATACTGCAACCAGCCTTAGATGAAGATCATAGTTTGTACAATAACTGTTTCTCCTCTTCCATTCTCAAGCAGTCTCTTTGCAAAACTACACAGAGATACAATTTCTGAAAGTCTTATCTTTTGTATAGTTTGCAGTTACAGCTTAGAACATTGATAGTGGTGGAAGTGGAAGATATTCCACCTGGATATTTAGCAAACCGCTTAGCAAAACCCAGTGATGACATCCATCTGTGTAAACAAACTTCTATTTCCCACTACCTTGTTGTTTTGACAGTACAAACAAACCCACTTTTGGCTTCAGTTTGCTTGTCAAATATTCCATAGGCAGTAGGTATAATATATCTCTGGTTACCCTTTTTTGAAGGAAGCTAGTGCAAGTCAGGCTTTGAGATAGAAATCACTAGACTGAACTACTAAAAAAGGTTCATTTTAATCATCAATATTCTGATCTTGCTCAGCATGGTGAGCTGCACATCAAAGTCATTCAAGTAAGTTACTGGTGATGAAACTAATACTTACTGTCGTCGCAGATCTGAGAGCTTGGCTGTCAAAGCAGAGATTTCCCCCAAGGAACGAAGGATATCATCTCTCTCTTTAGGCTCCTCACACAGCTCTGCAACTTTCCTTGCTTCAGCCATGATTCCCCGAATGTGCTCTTCTCCCTCACTGCCCCCATTAGGATCTGCAAGCCAATTCTTAACAGAAAGAAGTTGTGTACAAGTCAAGATAAAAGTAATGTTTATTCTATACCTGCTTTTATAGACAAAGAAATACCAATACAACTTTCAAAACTTCAACAGAAAATATTTCTCAAAAGCAATTTCTGTTTCTTAGGTACCATGAAATTATCCTGTTGCCTCACAGTTTTTCTGTTTTGAAAAAAAAAATCTAGATAAAATCTACCCAAAGATTTTACATTCTCTCTTTCCCCTCAACATTTTCCAACAATATTTTACAAGCAAAATTGAACCACTGCCTTTAGACACTGATGATGTGACTTTCAGAAAAAAATGAAATCAGATGCTCTTGAGCCCAGGGTGGTACTTTCACAGAGCTCTTGCTAAAAAGTTCCATTACCATTTGATTTGATACATATGTAACATTAATGTATCTTTATATATTGAAAATAGACACAGTGTAACAGCCCTAACAGAAGTGATGTCATCCCGTTCTGAGGTATTTATTAATCACCAGTGGTACCTGAGCAGCATCAATCTTCTTAGCAATGGCCTGCTTCGAGTTGGTCATGGCCTCCAGCTTGCGGGCTGCATTCTCCACCTTGGCAGTGAGCAAGTCCAGACCCTGGGACACCTGCTGGGCTTTCTGCATAGCCATGGGTGTAGCACCCTGTCCTCTGCCCGGGACAAAAAGAGCACCACACACTCAGCTCAGGACTGACAAAAGCTATTTTCTACTGAAGAGGCAACAAAAACGGCTTATGAGTGCTACCAGCAATTATTGTAAGAGATATAATATTTAATCAGATTTTCTTTTCTCCTTAAGGAAACAAAAAATAACTGAGGAACAGGGGAAGAGAGAAAAACTTCAAGCATATTTTCCCTATTCCAGAATGTGGCATTTAGCATTCTCAGAAGAATAAACATCTTTTAAGTGTCACAGAGTAAGGCTATTTAAGGATACAGTTCCATTAAAGTACTCAGGACAAGGCCTCATTTACAGACCGTTGCAGAGAGTCAGAATCTGCAGGAGTTAAAGTCAGGCCACATCTAAGTGAGGCAGCAATTCAATTAAAAAAATAAATATGAAGATAAAATGTCTTAGCTGCCTCAATCATGTGACACACAAAGTTCAGTAGAATTTGCCAATGAAGCATAAACAACAATCACCACATGTGGTCTAGCGTCCAAAAAAACACCTAGGAAGTAGAATATCCATAAAAAAAAGGGGTATATCCTCTTGGGAGAACAGACTTAACAGGAGAGTTTAAAATTTCATTTCTGCCTAATGGGGAGGCAGGTTATGTGTTTGACAGCAAGCAAACTCAGAATTATCTACTTGAGCAATTCTGATTGTCATATTATATAGTTAACTTTTGCCTTATTACAACATATTCTTATAAGAAAAGAAGAGATTGGAGTAAAAAAAGGGTAAAATACAGTTCTGGCCTGCTTTTCTACAGGTTAGGAAGTGAGAACTGCGAGTTCAGAAAACATTTCCAAGAGCTTTACCTGGCCCGGAGGTCGGCCAGTTGATCGGTCATCTGGCCCAGGGTCCTGCAGGTGCCCAGGATCTCCCTGCGCTCCTTGCCTGCACACAGCTCTCCTGCTTTGCCAGCTTCATCGAGGATCTGCCTTATGGCCTGCTCTCCAGCATCCCCTGGCACACAGGGGCAGTTAGTACAGCAAACAAGGCATGCCTTGACATGCAGAAAACCACTGATATCACCGTGTCACAACACATGGACTGCATTAGCTTCAGTCAGTAAAGTACATTTATACACCAAAACCAACAATTGATATCCAACTTTTACAATTCTGTTCATTTGCCTTTGATTTCAGAGGAAATCCATCTGATAAGGTCTTCCAACATCCAAATGGAACAGAGCTCTATCAAGCTTTATTTGCTTGAAAGATACATACACAGGTAAACAAACTGCTAATATAAGTAAAGGCCATTGCAATTAAGAGTATTTATGGCAGATTTTCACATTAAAAATTTTATGCCAAGACTGAAAGAAAAACACTTAAAGAGACTCCATTAGGCAAATCTCAAGTTATAAAAATTTGAAAACACAAAAGAAGGGATTTTAAATACTAGTCACAGCTGCAGTTAAGTACTGTTCAATTCAATTAATGAGTTTTTGGGTTCACTGCAGGAATGTAAATTAAGAACATGTATGTTCCACAGAATACATATCTTTTGTATTCAGAAGCAGCAAAGGTCATTAGATACAACTTGTTCAATTCCCAGGATCTAAAGAAAGGAATAAATACAGGCTCCTTCAGAATGATTTACTATATAAGGGTTATTAATGCTTAAAGACAATTTTGTCTCAAACAACAGAAATAATAAGACCTTCAAAAATCAAAATTTATGCTGTTGCTTGTGTTTAAATATTACCTGGAGGTGCATTTGGATCTCTCAGCCAACCTTTTGCCTGATTCATCTTTGAATCTATTAAGGCTAAAGCTCTCTTCATGGCTTCAGTGTCCTTTACAAAAGAGAAACCAGCAAAATGATTGTCAAAATAAAAAAATCAAAGCACAAGTAATCAGTGCAACCAAAGCTGTCAAAGGTTCTACAAAGCAGAGTCTACTTATAAAAACACATTCATATAAAGCAGCTCAAAACCCATTTTCAAACTAGCAGGTCATAATTGCTTCTTTCCAGTCAGAACAGACATTTTCATTTCACTCAAAATGCAAAAATTATGCATGCAATTTTAGTGATTTTTCTATATCTTTATTTATGAGTGCTTTAATTTCTAGAGTTGGAGCTCTAATAAGCACACATCTTTGAGTTAGTTCAATTTTACATCAGGGCACATAGAAAAGTTGTGATGTAATTGGAGTAAACTTTCCAGATATGGAAATTGGCCAGTGAATTTTACTACTTACTTCAGTGTAAGAGGCTGCACATCTGCATTTTTCACCTGCTCTGCTGCTTAAAGTCAAACAGTAGTTTACAGACAAATAAGACTACCAGCTAATTTCAGAAAGTCTCAGATATGGAGCTGAATGTCTTTGGAGATAAACACATGTATTTACATGTGATGGTTTAAAACTCTGAATTCCTCTGCCAGAAGCATCAAAAAAATCTGTTTCTTTCACTATTATGCCACTACTATCCAAAATGCCTGGCTGCAGGGGAAACAACCTCCTAGTTCTGACTTCTCTGCACAGTCTGTTCATTGTTCATGTGCCATCCCTCCACTAGAGGCCCCAAGTTTTCCATCTTAGATAAACGGAAGCAGAGTGAAAACAGTAAAAAGTACCTAAGTAAGAGGCTGTGGAAAAGCCAAAAGAGCTTTTTACCACACATATCATGGACATGATTTGAGATGCATCTAAGATCCCATGATTGGTATAGAGATGACCAAAAGAAGCCTGACTCATGTTATCATCTGAATCAGACTGCCCTTGCCCAATGCTTCTGAAGAGGAGCCTACTACCATCAACAACCAGTATCTGTGGAGTTGTTCATTCTGCATGCTTAGTCTCAAAGATACACCATGGAATATTCTGCCATTTTTATTCAGGCATGTTGGTCTCTCAGCTATTCATAAGGTGCTAGAATATAATTCAGCAATCAACTTGCTAAAATGTCATGCAATACAGCTGAATATTTTTAAAGGCTCTTGAATCACAGCCTGAGAGAGAGAGCCAAAAGCAGAATTATTTTGACCTGCATGACTGGGTCTCACATCTAGAAACTAGGTCTTCAATTTTAGTTGGGACCTGTTGGAAAAAACTTCCAAAAGGTAGGATATGCAGCTAAGAGTGGGAGATGGGCACATTATTTTAAAAGTCATCTCTATAGCTCAAGAATTGTGCATTAAAACATGATAAGAGACATATACTCACTAAAGTTTTCAAATGTATATACAAATCTTGCTATGAAGGTAGGTGTTACTATTTTCTGTTGTTTATATAGGGCTAAAGCCACTTTAGTTTGAAATCAATGGTCTATGTCAGGCCTGCCTACCCAGAAACAATTTGATTTAAAAGGCAACAGATGTTTCTTATTGTGTCAATGAGATGAGAGGTGTGGGTGGAGAAAAGGAGAGTGTTGGGAAAATTGTCTTTGCCCCTCCCTTTTTACTCTCACAGGCTTTTGTGTTGTCTCAGCTGCCGGCAGAGTTGCAGTTTCAGCAGAATTATGCAGAAGCCTCTGAATCTAAAGTCTGATATCTGAGGGCAAAATCATGGGTGTTCCAGCTTTTACACTCATGATTTTGTAATTGCCAGCATTACCCAAGCAGCAACAGGATCCATCTGCCCTGTCATATGAAGTTACGTAACTGGATTGCTCTGCAGGGTTCCTCTGCACTCATGGTGGCAAAATACTGTCCCCTTTTCCTATTTAAAAATATCTGGTGAAATCCTAGCATAGCAGTTGAAGTGTTTCAAGACAATTGCTCTTAAAGCACCAATTTCCATCTTTACAGCCCGAGGAATCCCTCTCAGCTTCAGCCTGATAAGGAGTTTTTATTGCAATGAGCTGAGTAGTGCAATGGAAAACTAGAATGCATCCTTAACTAGGTTTGTTGGTACAGCACGTTTGTTTCTGCCAGAGCTGTGTCTGGTGTCAGGTACTTGGCAAGCCACAAAGGTGTAGCCATACTGAAAGGTCTGGACTTAGCCACCAATTCAGGCTATTAAGAAAGAAGCAGGAAGACAAAAGCAGAAACACTCAATCTAAAAAAACAGAGCAACTTGTCAAGGTCTCACTGCTTGAAAATGTCTTAATAGGCCTGATTTCTGTAGCTGTATAAATACCTTACTCTCCCCTAAACAGCTAAATATGTTTAAAATTTAACTCTTTGGGATTTGCCAACAGAATATCAGTTGCAAGCATGAAATTTTTTTTAACTCCTACAGCTATTCTGCAAAAAACTTGGATACAGTTTTATCAGCAAAAATTGATTCTTTGCCTCTTCTCCCTGCCAACAGTTCCCCTGTTTCCAAAAGGAATTTAATTAACAAAATCAGCACCATTACATTTTCAGAAAAGATAAACCATTTCAGTTAATCAAGTTAAACAACTAAGGCTACACTGTCAGAGGGGAAAAGAGCGAACTGGATTTTTTCCAAATCCATTCCTAGAGCAAATATTATTTAAGACACTTCTATCTATGCATTATTTCTGCCACTGCCATTTAAAGCTTATTCAGGAAGCAGGTGGTATTGGCTCTGCTATGCAAAAGAGCAAAATAAAGCCTATACAATTCCTTGCTGGATGTAAAACCTCTGAGTCAATGAAGTGGTCTAGTCTAAGGATATCTGCATTTCATGACCAAAGAAGGCAATGGTGGAGGAAATAGGCAAAGCCAGTCTTCTGGCAGGATAGATAGCTTAGTCACCATTCAGGGTTCAATCCTGCAAGGTATTAAATATTTCTCAGCTTCTTACAACTGTTAACTCCCTCCAATTCCACAGAAATGAAGGATGTTTGAATTGAGTATTACTTCAAATTTACTGAAAATACTAATAATATACAAGTGAAAATTAAATTCCTCTGTAAAATGAAAAACTCAAGGAAAAAAAGGTTCAAAGCTATGAATGAAAAAATAAATACAATTTTTTTCCCCAAGATTTTGTCCAAGAATAGAATTTCAATTCTAAAGCACCAAACTATTTTTAAAATCCAGTGTAAGTAGAGATTATTGCAATCCAGTAAGAGTAACGTACATTCCAGGGTCCAGAAATACCAATGAAATAGTTGACCTACAGCTACAACTCCTTACAAGACCTACAATTTTGGCTCCATACATTGTTCATTCTCCACTATCTCTAGACAGGTTGTGATATTCAAGGTATAAATAATTCAAAATAGAATAATAAACATAAAATAAAGCCCAACATCAGTAAGAGCATGTACTACACCGATAAAAGTTCAAGGCTGGGCATCCCCAAACACCTTACTTTATTCCAGAAAAGCATGAGGAAAATCTTTGCTTTGACCACCAGGCACAAAATGCAAGCAACAGTGACCTCAACTACACTTGAATAGCTTCATCTCCCTCCCAGCAAAGTAATAAGTCAACTGTTAGATATGTATGCAAATACAGGAGAAGGTCTGTAATTAAAGGTGGCTATTAGCAAACTAGTTTCTGCTTCTCCATCCCACTGCATTTTTCAATTCAAATGCTTTTCATCACTGATTAATGCCCAGTGCTTCAGTTCCAAATCAGTAGTATACCTTAATTCAAAACTAAAATACAGTTAAAAGGTTCTCATCAGTTCAGAACAGAATGATACTCTGATTATACTAATCCACATAACATTTATGCATTAAGCATAACCACCAATATTTTCCATTAGGAAATACTGCTAATATACCAACTGTTTTCTTAATTAAATTCTTTATTAATCTGCCTCACTATCAAGATGACTAAGAACTTCCTAAAGCTAAATTGTCAACTCTTTGCAACAAACATTTTTCTTTACCACAAAAATTTCAAAATTTGTTGTGTAAAATAAAACTGTATTCATATTTCATAAAATATGGGAAAGCTTAAATCCAAAAATAAAACTGAATTGAAAAAGTACCCACACAAGACTGCAGTTTTAGGCCCTGACCTAATGAACCATCTGAACTGAAGGAAGGCTATGGGTAAAACACTATGGAATAGACAAAATTCCTGACTTAATAAAGCTTTCTGGCCATGCAGAAAGCTCGTTCCTGCATGACTGGACCCTTTGTCACTACAGAGACTCATAAATTAACATAAAAGCATTCAGCAAGAATGTGCTGTAAAACCTTGCCCTAAATCTAATCAGATTCAGAAAGAGTCTTAATGCAGATCAGCTTGCAATTACTGTTCTTGGTGAGAGCCAATGCTACACACAGCTAGACAGAGCTATTACAACCCTTTTCAAGCTGGGTGTATATCCATCAGTGGATGTGCCAGTGCCACAGCTGGCACACACAGAAGTTGCACAGCACACAGTCTGCACACAGCACAAAGTCCCACAGACATGCTTTTTTGGGTTTAGTACAAAGGAGAGGTGGAGGGTGTGGGAGAAAGCTTACCTTCTAAAGGTGAGAAAAGGGTAAGAAACAGGACAACAAAAACAAAGATGCATACAGTAGTCATAATAAGGAAGTGACAGTGACAAAATAAATCAAGAGGCAAACTAAGGGTCAAGTGCCAAACAACATAGGCCAAAGTGATTTTGTCTTGGTTACATCAATGTTAGATTTCCTGCTAGACTCTTTTTACTACTCAGGTCTCAGTAAGTTTTTTATGACATTTATGCTTACCTGTTGCTCATAGCATTAACCCTTAAAAAATTACCTTCAGCGATTTACTTCTAAGCACTCAAACATAACTTGGCAGGAATTTCAGTTAGGCAGCTGCATTTGTTTTTAAGGCCACAACATTTATGATTCTGTCTGCCAGACCTGCTTTACAGTCTTCTAGACACTTCAGTAGCTTCAGCATCACTTGAGATCAGCACTCAGCTCCAGGTAAGTGGTTGCAGTCACTCACACAGCTGAACACTGAGTTGTAAGGAACCAATCCTGTCCATATGCCAGCTTTACAGGCATCAGACTTACCCAGAAAGCCTGTTCAGTTAACAGATTTCTCTGAGACAAGATGAACACCTGAAATTTACTCTCACATCCAGATTAAAAATGGGGCAGGGGAAAGGAGCAGGTGTTCAAAGAGGAATCTCCCAAAATTGACTAAAATTTCTCAATTCCAAGCCTTTCGTACAAGGAATACAACAGTAGCCTATATCTGCTAGCAGGATCTTGAAGGAAAATCTCAATCTCACTTATGAATGCCAGTTGAATGTACAGATCAGTAACTTATAGATAGCTTTCCTCTGTCAAAAATGATTGTATAGGGTAGTTACACATAGGGAAAAAATCCTTCTCTGAGTGGAATACATGACATCCAGGACTTCTTAATGCCAAAACTAAAGCATGAATAAATCTGTCTTCTGTTTGACCACTCAGTTGCACTTAACCACCTTCAAATGCCATACTAATTTGACTTTTTCAAAATGAGCTTTCTCTCAATAAGCAGATACATGAATATATTTATCTCTGAAGATATTTGACCTTGAAGAGATGATGTGATGTGATTACCTATTTCAGTGGTCTCAAAAGCACAAGTTTAAAAGGGTAAAACACAGACAAAAACTAGACTTCTATAAACAAATGTAGATATGAAAATACCTTGCTTGCCCAGGCATCTTCATCCCAGGAAGTGAGTTGCAATACACGAATTATTTCATTTATCTCAGCACTCATTTTCTCTACCGTGAAATTGCGATTTTTCAAGGCCTCTTCTATTCCCTGGCTTTTAGAATTTTTTGTGGTTACAAAAATCTTCATAGCTGTGAAAACACCAGAGATTAGAAAAAAGGTATATGCAAGACCAATCCGTGGTCAAGTTGACCTTCTACTGTATTTATACAGAACATTTTCTTTTGCATGGATCATTTTATCTCAAAGAGACTGCAGTTTTAATACAAGAAGCACAGTTGCTTGCAATTGATTACAGATGTCAAGGTTACAAGAAACATACAACATCAGAACTCCAGTTCAAAACAGTAATTCAGAATGGTCTCAAAAAACAAAGCAAAAAATACCTGAAATAAGTACTGGCAATAGTTCCTTCACTGTATTCATGGAGTTTACCAGCATAACCCGATGTTCCTGATGAGTTAATTCCTGTTGTCTCTCGTCAATCATTTTGGCCATCTTTGTCATTCCTAAAGATTAAAGTAATTGAACATTGAAACACTTGAGATTTCTAAACAAGAATAAGGCATAATGATTGATGAAAACTATATTGAAGTTTAAAACTTTATTTTTGTATTAGCAGCTGTTACTTTAAACACATTCCAGATACTTCAGAGAAGTCATCTATTCAAAACCTAGTCACTATGTAAAGTAGAATGGACTACTCAAAAGGCTTGATTTAAAATCCTATCAATTAAATAGGAAAACACTTGAAATTATTGTTTTAGGACATGAAGCCACTTAATGAACACTGGAAGCTGATTTAGGGTGGGGAGGAGGGTGTCATCTTTTCTGTTAAGATTTGATCCATGTCTTAAGTGAAGGACAGAAAAAGGAAACATCAGGATTTTGTTTGGTTGGAGGTTCTACCAGAGGTCAAGAACTGTATGTATTGATATTTCATATTTCCTAGAAATATTTCAGTAGAGTAGAAGCCTGAAAAGAATTCAATTTATTCTATAGCAGATCTATTTTCAATAGCTAGGACTTGTGAAATTTACCCACACAGTGCACATGGAAACTGCAGACACAGCTTCATAAAAACTTAAGATTATTTGAATTGGTGCTGTTCTGATCCTACTCTTTCTTCTCCAGGATATAAACCTGGAAGGAAGCGGTATATTCTTTGGTTGAATTACCTTTCTATTGGTTAGCATCTTAGGCATCTTAACACTGCTTTCATGACATGACTGAAAAGTAGCAGGATCCTCACACTGACAGCACAGAGGCAAGCTGTGCAGAACCACATTTCCTTTTAAATGACAAAAGCCTTAATAGGTAATTATGTTCCCCTCTAGACTTCCAACATAAAACCTGTAAGCACTTCCTTGATTTTAAATGTATCTGCTCATGCTCCTATTCTTTATACAGTGCTCACATGAATGGTTAAGTTCAGATGCCCATAAATATAACTACAAGGAACAAGGACAACAGGCACTAAATTTTGTGGGCATGGGCTGCAAATGTTGAGCAGCAGCCAGCTCAGGCAAAGACAGAGCCTCTACAGCATTCTAGAAGCACAAGGCTCACTATTTATTCAGAATACCATGAGTTTAGAGAAGATGATTTGCAATAAAGGTAACAAGCCTACATCTCACTCTAAAAAACTAGGACACTTACCCAAGACCTCTGTCATACACAAATAACAGCAAATTATGCCTGTGAGATTCAGTGAAAAGACCCAAATGCTTGTAACTGAGCCAAACAGAGCAAACTGAAGTTAGGGGAAACTTCCATTTTAAAGATATGTAAGACAATAACCACAGAGAAACTGAAAGTGTATATACCAAGTCGAAGAAAAAGTTTCAGGGAAAGAGAAGATTGCCCTTTTTGTTTTATCTTTTCCTCTTCAAAATGAGGCAAAATCTATTTACTTGAAGGTAATTTCTGATGGAAAATAAAAGTTTAGAGAACATTATACCTCCATATGGAACTTCAAAGTTTTTCCACATCTAGAAACAAGGTCAAATATACACGTGTTAAATAAAAACAGGATAATCTGCTAACATGCTCTGCACCATGACAGCTTAGTCATTTCATTTATCACCTAGGCACATTACACATGTATTTATAAATAAAAAGTACTAACTAAATTCCTGCTGGTTTTATATAAGCATTCTTTAGCTCAGTGTAATTTTAATTCCAACATCTTCCTACACTACCACCACCACATCTCAATTTTACAGAATGCTTTTGTGAAATACCTTAGCTACTTCATGCTGAAGCTAAAGCATTTGAAATAGCAGATGACATAGGTTAATGGTAGGTTTCCTCTAGAGCAATAAAGAGATAAGAGACAGCAGTTCCTCACTTACCAATCACTTCCACCACTGAGAACGAGTTAACACAGTGAAGTAACAAGTAGTGAAGGAACATCAAATAGCAAACAAAGAATTTCCACAACAGCTAAGCTTTTGTATTATACTTCAAGACAGCTATTTCTGCAACCTCATTAAGATGTTAATATATGACATGTAGCTTATACTATTCCAAGAAATTCCTACTGGGCCTAACTATCTCAGCCAGTGCAGACATTTTATCAGCTTAATGGATTTTTTATCTGTGAGTGCTTAGTTACACAACTTTTTTTTTTTTTATTATTATTATGTTTTATCCTTACTAATGCATGCTTACTTCCTTCACAGTATAGGAAAAGTATAGTACATATCATCCATGTGCACATATCATTTACCAACATCTTTCACATTTTTAAAAGGAGTAATTTTTTCCAGCAGAAACTCCCAAAGCAACTGCTTTACCATTGGCCCATTGTTCACAAATTGGGTGAGGAAGGTGCTGGAGGGAAAACAAAGTAGTGGAAAAGTCTACACTGAGTATATTTATGAAAGACTGGAGCAAAGCAAACCTGGCCCTAAGTTCTTCGTGTAAGTCACCAAGTCCTCCATTGTCTCCACCACCTCTGCCACAGTCAGATATTCCAATATTCCTTTGCAGACACGGATGATTTTACGGACCTAAGAGAGGAACAGTCCATTATTTCTTAGTTAAAGCTAAGTTACACTTGAATTAGACATGCAAATCTGTTATTGAACAGTTATAGCATTTGCAAGCATGACAAATGAGCAATCACAAAGGACTGAGACCCTGAATAAGTTACCCAAAATGCCATTAGCCAAGTGCTGTAATGACAAGCCAGTATTTAATCAGCTTTCCACTATTCAGAAATGCAAAATCCTACTTCCAATGTTTTCACTTTGTATGATAAATGAAGGATACCATTGAGAAGATAGGTTAGAAAGAACTTCATCTATGTATGCTGTCATACTTGCAGGTTTTCATTGCAATTTCATCAATATAAATATTTAACTTTAATCACAAACCAAAATTACATAGAAGCAGACTTCAAGCTTTCAGAGGAAGTACCATTCACCTTACAGCTTTACATATAGATAAAGCATTACCCAGCATTCCAGCAGGGAAGATAGATCCAACACCTTAAACTTTCCAGAAAAATCTGTGAAGGCTGTACTTTATTTACCTCTGGACCTCTGCCTCAGCTTAACTTTTTCAGTTCACATTTAATTTGAAAACAGTTCTCAGTCAGTGAATCTTCTAACCTCCTGAACCACATTACTTCTGACATCACTACATACAATCCTTATCAAAGAAAGAGTTAATTAACATTTAATTTGTATCAATTAAGTGCAATGTTCAGCACCTAGAACAGATCAAAGCTTCCTCTGATACTCATTTCACTTTGTCCCAACGTTAGTTTATATTGAAACACAGGACAGACACGTGCCAACTTAAGTACTAGTGAAAAGTCAGTCATTCCTGACTAATGTCTTTCTTTTCATCAACAGGGAGTTGTCAGGCGAGTTCCACAAAGCATTAACTTCACAGAAGTCAACTCATTTCCTAAACACTAGAAACAGATTAAAAGCTATTACCTTCCTTGAAAGTCCTGTAACACTTCTATTAAAAACCATTTAAAATAATGAGAATCAGAACTACTACAAAGAAATCCCATAGCATTCTCCTACAGACTACTCAGAAGAGCAGGAAGAGCAACACAATGCTACAGGTTAACAGATTGTTGCAGAATTAGGATAGACATCAGCATTTCTAACAGCATGAACTTGGTATCTTCATTGTAGCAGGATATTTCTTATTTAGAAATGAGCAAGTCTCCATATCCCCAGAAAGAGCTTTGAAACTATGATTTGCAATACAAAAATTCCAACAGAAGACTTAAGTTTCCTTGCAACTTTTTACATTATGAGGACAGACAAACAGCACTTCTGAGTCAGTTTTTGGCTTGTGCAGCAGCCAAAATGTAGCAACTGTTAGATTTACCAGAATACATCTTCTGCCTGACCAGTCAGACAGTCCAAATTGGTATAACCTCCCATGCCCTAAGGCAAATTAAATTGGCAGAACTAATGAGCCAGATGAACACAGTAGAAACTGGCCTAGGACATTTCAGTGAAGGGATACCGAAAATAAAAGGATCAGTAATGGGTATGGTGAAGGGAATACAGAAAAACATCAGGAAGGTATCAGACAGTTGATGAGATCTGGCCTTTTTGAGCAATAATCACAGGCACCACCTAAACATTATGTCATGCAAAAGTGCTCCTAACAAAACAGAGCAACAAGTCTAAGCTCCTTCTGACAGAAAGGAATGCAAAATATGCTTCCCATCAAGCTAAAATGGTCAAAACCTCATTAATTTATTCAACAGTTTGGTTTAGCTAATTTAGTTAGGGGGCTATTTTAATTAATAATACTGTGTGCAGGCACCTATGCCAGTCCTGCTGGGATTCCTACCTCTGCTTCATCGAATGTCAGAAGCAAATCTGATGTTCCAGAAAGGATTCCTCTTGATCCATCAATGAGATAGTCACGAGCTGGTACTGAGTAAGGATCTGCCTGCAGCATCTGGGCTGCCCGAACCAGCTTGGTGCAGGCGTTCTCCACTCTGTGCAAAGCCAGCAGACAACACTTGCTGATTAGTTTTTTTCTGTATGACAACTGGAGAAAATGTTGATTTCTTTTTAACTTTACCACTTTAAGCACTGCAAGCAAACTGATCATTCTACACCCTCATAGTTTAAAAGGCAGGAGTATTTATTGTATTTATGCTAACAAAAAGCCTCCAGCACCTATAAAACCCAGTTTTTCAGAAGTCACACAATTTTCCATGTACAGAATGTCTGAAGTACTCCTTACAGAGCACACAGTACAGTGTCATTAAGGAGAGCTCCTGACCCAGCAAAATACCTTACATTCTCCATGACTAGGGCAGGGAACAAAACAATTATTCTTTTAGGACTTCACAATCAAAGTAACTTAACTTTTATCAGCTTCGTACAGGCATTGTTATTCAAGTAGCAATTGCTATTAATAAATATTAAATGACAGCTACACATTAAGACAAAACATCATTCTAAGAAAGACACTGTGCCCTGCTTGCTGAAGCTGTAGGTGAGGTCTTCAGAATGTTAACACTCATAGAAAAAGCATTTCAAATAACCACAAAATGTAGTGGTAAGGTACATTGTTCAAATGCAGCTTGCAATTCCAGGCATAGAAGCAGACAGAAGGTTTTGCAAGATATTACAGTATGTATCTACAGTACCACAAAAGGTACTTACAATAAGAAAATGAGCTCTGAAATTAGGTTCCATCAAAACATTTAATATAACAGTTCTAAAATATCAAAAAATGGAAGACTGAAAATGTTTGGGTTTTGTTCTTCTGTAATTACTTTGTGACACCTTTGGAAAACCCAAAATTCAGATTTCCCTTTCATGTTAGCTAAGCTACTCATTACTGCAGTTATGGACTACACTGACTGCACTTTCCTCCAGTGTCTCCCATTTTCTTTAAGTGTAGTGTAATACATAATGCTCTGTGCATGTGAATGCCAGGTGCTCATTCCATAACATGAGGTTCCAACAAACATAAAACACTTTTATTACAGCAATGCTACCTCTTATGACCACTTTTGCATGCTTGTCACACAGCCCATTTTCTGCTGACCACTTGGGTACACTCTTTTATCATACTTTTAGTTAACTACTTTTGGAAAGTTACAGTTAACCCCTTTGCCCTCCCACGCTCTTTGCTAACACAAACATCAAAACTTAATGGTTACTTCTAAATTTAACTAGTAGAAATAAGACACTCATTACAGGAAAATACACCTTTGTCCAGAAAGTAAAGTTTGCAGCTAATAACTCCCTAGAGTAGATCAAATTGGACCAGCTGCATTATCATAACCTGCTCTTTTTGGGAGACATCTGCTCAGCAGATCAGATGGCAGGAACTTGTAACTGAGCAAGAAAATGCAGAAGGACTTCAAGGCAGAAAGTGGAAATGGTCTGCTCATTACTATGCACTGCACTTAGTTGTGTTATCAAAGTCAACCGACTTCACTAAATTAGATTTCCATGCTTGCTTCTCACATTTATTCTTTTAAACTCTGCCAAGAAAGGGATTAAACAAATCACCTATTCAGCAACTCAGAGCTATAGGCTCAGAAATACTTAATTTCCTACAGTTTAATTTGGTGGTTATCTGTTTAATACTAATAATTATCTCAAGGCTAGCTTTTTCATTCATTAAGAAAAGAATTAACATAAATGCGTATTACACCAGAAGCCACCATAATTAATGAAAATAGAGTTTCTAAAGATTCAAAGTTCTCTTTTACAGTTTTTAGGGTTGAACCTCATAAAGGTAAACATGAATTTTAACAGTATAATGCCTATTTTGCATAAACTTCCCAATGCACCTAAAATACTACAGGAGTGTAAGCAGAGTACAAGGAAAGCATTGTGGTGTTTGAAAATCAGACATATTTCATCCCCTGCAAAGCACGCATGCTAGGAAGCAAGATTAGGAAAAAAAGGTATTCATTTACTTCCATAAAAAGACCACAAACAACCAAAACAACAACACAAACAACCAAAACCCCCTAAAAATGCAAGGAACCACTTGTTCTATCACAAGAATCAAACATGTTCACAAGTTTTGAGCAGAAGTTCATTACTATGGTGAAGTTTCTAATCTCTGTATTATATTGCAACATAAAAAAACCCAACAACGTATCTTTATATAAAAAGGTATATTTATTTTTGAGGCATTATTATAATAAAGCTAGCTTAACACCAGCCAAATTCTTTGTGAGAAGACACTGATCATGATATTTCTAGCCATACTACTTGGAGTAGTCAATCAACTTCATCACTGTTAAATGTTTTCCTTACCTAACATGAGAGGGAAAAAAAGTAGTTTATGCTTAACTATCATTTTAGTTTTTAGGTTTTAGAATTGACCTTTGCTTTTCCTAGAGTTCATTTTCCAGTTTAACCACTACGGTTTAGGTTATTTGCAGTTCTTGAAATATAAAGTAAAAAGCAAATATTTTACATTAACAATAATCTGTTAATACAGGTACCAGCAATGCAGCTACAGCTTGACTACCAAAATACTGTTAAGATAGAATAGCATTATTGCTTGATTTGTTAAATGAGCTTGTGCATGCAAGTTAAACAAATTTTTATTCTCAATTTAAACAAATAGTGAAACCCTATTCTTTGCTTAGAGACCACAGTTTTTCCCTTTCTTACAAAAGAAGTTTAACAAGTAAAAGGAACACATTGCAAAACATCTGATGTAAATTATATGCATTACTCATAGTCCCTGGTGATTAAGACAATTAAGATAAAGAACTCAGCATTTTTTAACTCTAAGTCAACAGTTCCAATGTGGTTTATGTCACAGTAGCAAGTGAAGGGATGTGTGATAGTTTTCCAGGGGCCATCAAGTTATTTTGCTGCACAATCACAGTCCTACTGAAAAGCCTTACAGATTACCATAATGGATATTCATTATGAACCCTCAATGCCAAGTCTTTCAAAAGAATGAACAGATCTCTCCATCCTCCAAGACTGGTGATCCTTTTGAATGGCAACAGAGAATGCAGTGCTAGCACAGGAGTACTGCTTCTTACCCATCATCCACGTGCCAGTACAAATTCTGCCAGAGCACTCCTTGAAAAAGGAATGCCAATTCCTGAACTAATGCTTTAGAAACAAAAACTCCTCCTCAGGAAAACAAAACCAAAAAAAGACCCTCATCTGTTTCAGTTCTTGACACTAAATTCTGTCCTTTACAGCAGTTAAAGATAAGACTCCCTTTGTAGCTCACCTGTGACCTGTGCTTGTCCCCATAACCAAGATACCTGTGACAATAGACTTCCCATGTTACCAAGAAATTGTAACATTGTAATTAATTTTGATAAAAACTCCAGATGAACAAAAACACAAATAAAACATGTTATCATTAATAAAAACCACTGAACATTCCTAACTCATGTAACTACATCTAGGACAGGAAGAACTCAGTGAAGTGGGTGTCATGACTTGACAGACAGCTTTGGTTCCCATTTTACATTGTATCACAGCTCACAAAGTCATGAATTTCTGCAAAAAGTTCTTGCACTTAGCATGAAGTGGTACTATTCAGCAGTGCTTGCATCATATTTCTACAGTAATTTAATTATTGAAGTCTTGCACCATTTGCTACATTTTGATCAAAGGCTGAGTACAGTATAGCAATTAAAATAATCTCTTTTCCTTAATCCCTTACTTGCCTAGGTGAACAAGAAGCTGGAAATTAACTAAAAACTCCACACATCCTAGAAAACGAGCACACTCAAAATTACACATTTGCATACAATTCATCAAGAAGCAAGAAAAAAGATTCGATCTTATTTCAGTAAATAAATGCTCCCCTCAAAAAAATCTAACCCCTCTACAGCCACACAAGATCACACAGCAGGAACACAGCATGATAAATACTGTAGTGGATTGTATCAAAGGCCCATTTAGCTCAGTATCCTGTCTCCAATAGCAGCTGCAAGTAAAAGCCTAAGGAAGGTTAAGAACAGGATAAGCATTTATCATACTTCCTCTAGGCACTCTCCCATCCTTCAACTATTTTCAGTTCTTGGGACTTCCTGCAGTTTGTCTGTTTGATGATCCACAATGGATTCCTCTAAGTACTTAGCTATTAACCTCCAAATCCACATAAAGAGTTTTAACAGCATACAGCTAGCTGTACAAAGAATCTCCCCCTACTGTTGGCTTACAAACTGCTAGCTTAAAGCAACTCCCACATCAAGTTCTGCACACGAAAATACAAGTTTTCGTCTTCTCCATGCAACTCATACTGCCTTAGACATTGCCAGGGCCTCAATCCCCTCTGTCACTTTTCCCAGGCTGAAGAGTTCCAGTCTACTCAGCTTTGCCTTATACAGAAGTAATTCCATGCCTTTGTTCTCTAAGCCCTTCTATGAGCTTTTTCCAGTCCTACTACAACCTTTCAAAAACTATGTGACTACCAGTATATGAAGTATTCAAGCTGTGGAACAAAAACATACAGTGATATTTTGATCTTTCATTCTTTGATGATAAACTTTTTATTTACTTTTTGACCATTATGAACAGGTAAGGATGCTCTTGCCAAAGTATAACAGCTCCAAGACCTTGCTCACTATTGGTAATGGTCAGTGCAATCATTCTATCTGCCATTACACCTGCTGCTCTCACAAGTGTGCATAATTTCAGATATTTAAAAATAATTTAATCCACACAGCTTGGGAATTCCACAACAAGGTGTGATGTCTCATGTTTAAGGCTTAAGGTGACAGAAGAAGAAAGTCAGTTGTCCTTTACACCAAGATACAGAATTAAGAAGGTCTGCTGTAAGTGGACTTACTGCCTACCACACTGTCTGCAGTAAATCACAGCTCTTCAAACGTCTTAGATTTCCAGGCAGTTATGCTATGAGCTGCCTATACTGACAAATTCACATTTTCCTATCAGCCAAATAAATAGAAGTTTGAGGCACCACACTGTCTCTGACACATTAGGCAAACCTACAGGAGCACACAGCTAAGTACCATTATTACTCTGATTTATTTTTGTTATTATTTTCAAAGGAAGAAATACCATATATATACACAATGTAAGAAGACAAATCCCTGCTTTCAAAGAGGTTATTCCTGACATTGGAACAGGTTTCCTGTACATACAATACAAGATTTACAATAAAATTAGTTTACTTGATAAATGCTGGTGGCATATCCCTTTTCAAGATCTGGTCTTCTGTTGTCTGCACAGTCTCTTTTCCAACCTGCAGGAGAAAAAAGACATACTTAAGAATCAAAATTTCAATGCCAAGGCCAGATAAAAACAAATGGTGAAATAACAACAAAAATGCTTTGTACTAATAATAGATCATTTCAGGTTCTTGTTGCTGTGTCTGCCTTTGAGACCATTACATATTGTGGTTAACTTAATGCTTTAGAAATTATAAGTTGTTTCCCATCAACATCTCTACTAAATTAAATGATGACACACAAACACTTCTCCCTCTTCCTACTCTCCATAGAAACAATACTATTTTTTTTCCCTCCACTTAGTTGTAAAAATTTAATCTGTGAAGGTTTCCCCCATCCTAACCTCCATAAGTCAGAAATCAAGTTCAAAGCTAAACAAATTACCCCCCCTTTTGCTAGCAACTTAGTCTATTAGAAAAATGTAGTTAATTACTGAGAATACATCCCACATCCACACCATCCTTTAGGCAAAAAATAATTATGCAGAAGCTAATAAAGAAAGAGAGCAAGATCTGGAGTTTTCTATACAACAGCTCTTGTGTTATACAATAGAAGTCTTTATAATTGGTAGCTGACTCTCTGAACTGTGAGATCACCAACTTGACAAAATATTTCCAGCTCCTTTGTTCGCTGTATTTTCCAGCTGAATAAGCTATTCAGAAAGGCATCACAAAGCAGAAGGTCTTTAAACCAGACACCACTGTGTTAAGAGCTGCCAGACCTGCTCAAGCTGGACAAGATAGCCCTGAAAAGCCCTGGTCAGCTGGTGCTTAAAGATTCACTGGGTTTGGACAGAAGATGTAGTGTGTCAGTATGCACAGCCCTTGCCAACTCTAAGGCTGCACAGCCTTCCAGAACCGCTGTTTCCTTGCAAATTTTTGCTGCTTGCCAAAAGCTGCGTCTCCCTGGTCTGCTCCTTTTCAGAGGAACTTCACAGAAGTACATTGGCCTGAGTGTTTTATTTGCTTCAAACAGAGTCAGCCTAGCCTACTTCATTTGTTTTTTAAATCTATTAGTACTACACTCACAATTAGTCACACAGATACTTAAAGGAAATGAAAGGAAGAGCAAAAAAAGTTAAATTTTATGTCTGGTTTCTGTCTCTTGTGTTCACAGTATGGTCACCAACAGTCATGCACCCTCCTAATGCACGGCACTACAGTGTTGCTTTGCCTCAGGAGTATGATTCTATATGTATCTCAAGGCCCACCAGAGAGTATGCCTGCCTTTGTTCTAATTATTTCCCATGCACTTGTGAAACACATTCTTTATATTCTCACAAGTTTGCATGGATACATGCATGATCAAGACAACAAAACTGAGGAATTCCCAGTAACTCTGGATTGCACATGATAAGAAAAAAGATTGTCAGCAGGTAAAAATGAAGAGAAATACTTTATTTCCAAGAACTGTGCCTTGAAAATTTATTTTTTTGCAGCTGTACCAATCTGCCTATAGTTCAGTACATTGAAAAAAAGTATATCCCTAAAGAATGCAAAAAAAATAAAGCTTACAGTGGGGGGGGGCACTTCAAGTTAAAGGTCGTTCTAGCAATTGTTATTTTATATTGGCCAGGTTTATTAGATCATGCAAAAAAGCATTTCATCACTCAGTCTAGAAAGGATAAGTCTCTCCTATAAAAGGATAGATCTAGGTTCAATACTCAGAAGCATTATCAACTAATTTTAGGCAGATATATACACCTACTTTATATGTCTATAGATGCACATATATATATAGATATTTTTTGCTATAGCTAGCTAGGATCTTTAATCTTCAAAAGGAAGTAACATATAGATAAGAGTCTACTCCTCTTCTGTTGCTTGGGGGTTTTCTGTGGAGATTTTTAACCTTTGAGAACTGTCCTAAACTCCAATGACATTTGTCTTCTAAGTCCATCCATCTTCTCAGCACTGGATACTACACAGATGGGACACAAGATTTCAAGCAGCTTCCTCTACCTTTCCAGTAAAAAGGACTTCCAACCTTATTTTAAGCACCAACACAGAATGCACTACCTGAATATTAAAATATAAAACCTCGTTTGCATAGCTGTTATTTAACCTAAGTTAAATAAGTTTGTTGCTTTTTGCAGTTATAGCCACAGTGTAGAAACAGCACATAAAGAACAAATATACTCCACATAACATTTAACAGGCAGTCTCAAAACATGAGGATACATTCATGAGTAAAAATAAATATTCTCAGAAAAGTTTAGTGGGTTTGCCCTTCTAGCTTTGTGGTTAGGGGTTTTTGTTGCTTTGTTTCCTACTTAGTTTTCACAAGATGCTGTTTCTTCAGATTGAACTTCACATGGCCTAAACAATTTCTGGACACACTGCAATGTAACACAAGGTAACAACTACCCTCTCCACAATCCAATGCCAAGAAAATGAGGTGGGTTTTTTCCCCTTGAATATGTAGTATCCTCATTATACTTTCCTTTTTTCAGATAGGCAGCTTGTCCAGCCTCATGCTAATATAAAGCAATAATCAGAAACATTTTATTTCTAGCCAAGAGTACACATGCAGAAAAAACATTCTTATTTGGGATTTGGATATTCTTATCTTGAGATGATCTTTCCTTAACTAACTGGGAAGTGACAGAGTGATGTAGAAGCTGCTTCTGTTACACAATGTTGTAGTGGCAATTACTCATGGTTCCAAAGAAACTGCCCTGACTAACATACTAAAATAACCATAATTTCAACACTGCACATAACAGAGTAAGGGGAAGTCTCAAGCTAACCTTACCAAGACAGTTACCGAGTTATAACTTCTACCCATCCGTACTAACTATCAAATACTTTGGAAATTAGAGATAAACCAGTTGAATAAAGAGTGGGCTACTTTTCTTATTGCTCCCTGCTCAAAAAAGCAAGGAACAAGAGACAGACAAGTCAACAAATTTAAAGGAAATGGGACACAAGTCAGAGGACATAATATGGCCACTGAAAAACTTTCTAGGAATGTAGCTATAAGCAGGAGGAAGAGATTGATGTTTCCTGCTGCTTTTGGCTTTTAATCTTGTTTGTAAGTCCTATTTGCCACTGATTAGTAGAAGACCAGTATGCTTTAAGCTTTCTGATGTGGAGAATTTTCTTCATAAAAAAGAAAGAAAACATTTTCTTCTGGCCAAGTTTCTTCCTTATAACCAGTTTTGCAGATTTTTGTCATGTCTGCTTCTACTGCAGGAAAAACAAATAAGGTCCCTTGCCTACCTTCTTAGCCTGCTCGAGATAGCAAACAACAGCTGTTCAGTGAGAAGGAGAAATAATTGCAGCTTCTCTAATTCTATGAGAGTCTGTTTAAACAGACAAACACCCAGTAATATCTAGGCCTTTTTACTTCTGGAGTTTGAAAGTAAAAACTGCACATATAATATCAAATAAAATACACAAATAATTAAGATGGGAGTCCAAAGTTTATTGTTTAAGGGTCATTTTATCTTATTTATTTTTTTAAACAAAGATTCTTGTGAATGCCTCTGTTGACAATACCAGTTTGACAATTCGCCAAATGCTGGAAGTGACATTTTCCTCACAGCTTATATGATTTCCCCTGTTAAAAGGGAAGATGACCTTAGAAAAATTAGTTCTTGCAATGTTTCAGAAGCTCAATTTAAAACATCTGTCATTTTAGCAAGGAGTCTAAAAATATTCCCTCATCATCATCCAGTGAACACATAACAGCCCTGGCTGCTACACTAGCAGTCTCCCCTGGTGTCTCCCCAAGAAATAAACTACAGTATGAGTTTTGTTTGAGAAACCCAAGTACAACACAAAGTGATCTAGGTCTGTGTGCTGTAAAAGCAACTTTACTATAGGACAACTCAAAAATCCACTCCCTGGTTTATGCATTCTTCCATGTTTTGCAAGCTTTCAGGAAGGATTGTGACACAACAGAAGGAGCATTAAATCTCACATCAAAAATTTCTTATTCACTATTTCAGTCCTATCAAGTTCCCTGCAACCTCTTTGCCAATTTCTTTAAATGTCTGTCGTGAAAAAATAAAATTAAGTATTTGCTTTAATTCTACAGTCACAACAGTCTCTACATTGCACAACCACATCTAGAATCCATCTCAAAATAGAAAAAAACAGTGCTTTCCACACATCCTGCATTTTAACAAAGTAAAGCTGACCTAGATCTCATGACTAGCAAAAATGTATCAAGTTGAGCTAGAAGCAAGCCAAAGTTACACCAATTTATGCTTACTCCTTGCTGGCCTAGATGACATATTTCAGTCTAGACTAAAAAATACAATGTGGGCACAGAATTAAACCTTTGTGAAAGAATTTTTCATTCAGGTTCCACCCCGAGGGGTCTCTCTCACACATGACAACATAAGGAAAATGATGACTGAAATTTATGATATCCAGTTGTGAACCTTTCAGAGTTCACTCCTTGGACAAGGCTTGTCCACTGAAGGCCTAGAAAGCAGGCCCTTTATCCCACCCTGATTCAGAGACCATTTTGACTCAGCAGCTTCAGAAGTGGCAAGGGCTCAGTAACTACTTGACAATTGTTCAGTTTTCCTTTTGTGAAACCAGTCATCAGAGCCCAATTACATGGAAAGCTTCTTGGAAGAAGCTCTGGCAGGAAAGAGAAGCAAACCAGGACTTGGCTGTTTGCCTTTCTTCTTGTCAGTCACAGTAATTCGATTGCAACCCAGTGTCTTTACTTACACTATCAAGAAGATCCTGTTGTTGGTATTCCAATCTATTTCACACAGCTCTTTTAGAAATACAGGTGTTGGAGTGAATGCTTATCAAGCCCTAACCCTTAGCTGCCATAATCCATGTGGTAAATCCATCAGAACAGGATTGTGTACATCCTGGCATTGCAGCCTAGCATCAAACTTTCCCAAACACAAGTCAAACAGCTTTGGGGTACATCATGAGATTATTTTGTCTCATCTAAATTTACAAGTCACTCAAAAGTTATCATATTCAACCAGCTTCCAGTTAAGACAGGACTTTTGCAAACTGTGAACAGAAATGTCAAGCAATGTTGAAGTGTTTTTAGAAAAATGAAGTAAACAGGTTTACAGGTCACTCCTCACAATCTCATCCTTCTCATTCAATAAGATTGAAAACATGAGTCTTAAGCTACAACTTTTTTTAAAACACAAACTTATGTTTTTTCTTCAAAGGCTCTCAGAAGCCTTTAACAAAGCAAATTTCCAATTTTTTCATCATTCTACTCATCTTGCTTTAAATTACATAAGGAATGTCACTTGGAATTAGTGAGTTTACCACTGTTTTAAGAAGCTTCAGAGTTTTCTACCTCTCTGTAGGGGAATAGGCCAATGCAATCAGAGATGGAAAAAAGTCCAAAGAAATGTGCAGCTAGATTCTCCTCCTGCTTCTGGTTTACACCAAATGAACAATGCACATATACCAGCAGTGAATCAGTCATGGCTCTTGCTTGAAGGCAGGCACAATGCTAAAGAGACTGCTGAATGAGAGCCTGTCCACTTGTCCTTTCAGCCAGCATGGAAGCTGTGTACTGACTCCTGGTTTTCTCAGATTGCCCTGGAGACTGCATTCCAGCCATAGCAGGGTACAATTTCAAAGTCATCTGGCAAGCAAATTAGAACACACCAGCCATCTGGTCTCCAATAGCAGCAAACTGACCTGTCTGCATTGGTGATTAAGAAAAATTTAACTGGCTTAAGGCTAAGGAAGTCCTGCTGTCCACATAAAATACAGAACTATGAAACAAGAACCATATGGAAAATAGAAAGCAACATCATTTGGATACCAAAAGACTATTCATGCTGCTAGTACCTAACTCTGTTACCAGTACAGACCTGAGGCCTGGATGGTTTGGCTAATTACAGGATTAACTTAACAGAAGGGAAATAAACACATACTGATTATGTGAGACTTTTTACAAAGCTATTATAATTTGGAAATTAGTTCTTTTATCAAGACAAGAGTTTCTTTTTCCAAACCAGTACTTCAAGTTAAAATTACTTTGGGACATTATAACTCTACTTCTATTTGTTTTGTGTCAAACAACATAATTCATGTAAGTAATCTCTGACCCTTGAGCATTTACAAAACTCACCAGGAAAAATAAGATACAGCAACTGTAATCTACAAATGAGATTGACAGCTGCAAATAGCTACCTTTAAAAGAAAATCTAAAGACAACACCATATACCAAACAGCATGCAGATTCCAAAAGCTCTTCCAGTTCATTTCCATGTACTCAGATCTGTAGTCAAGAGTTTCAGAGTACCACTTAACATAAATCCTGCTGCAGGTGTATACATATATTAATTAGTACTGTACTAAAAGATAACATGATTTTGGAGTGAAGTTCTCATTATTCACATGCTTGTCTGAAAAACAAGAAATCAAGCACCATAATTGTGCTGGTAGATTTATGCCATCTTTGACAACATGCTAATATCTGCATGTTGGAGAGGATTTTGGTGGATAAGGATCTCTGTCCTGCCCCAGTAATTGAGATGTATCCTGTCCTCTTAGCACTCCAAGTGTTAAGCCAAGTAGAAGCATCCAGAAAGTTTACTAATCCTGAGGCTTTTTGGCCCTGCTGGCAAGAGAGCAATAGTAAGAAGTCTCACAGTAGGAAGTGCACAGATCCTATCAAATGGAAAGCAGATTTGGTTCCAGATACAGCAGGGCTGCCTACAAGAAGATGTGATTCTGATAAAGATAAATATTGTACTGCAGTGTCTCCAAACCAACCCAAGTTATAGCTACACGCAGGTAAGAACTGACTTTCTCCAGTCTGTTTTTACCTTCATCATCACAACCCATGTTGTGATCTGTGTAACAATAGTAAGTTAGTATTCCACTTAACAACATGTGTTGGCACAGATATTCAAGAAGCTGTAAAAATAGCAAAGACAAAGTAATGTGTTCTCTCTTCTTGAGTAACTTTCAAACATAGAACAGTAGTGCAGTTTCTTTCTCTACTGTTCTGCATCTGAAATTTACTCAGGTAGTAACTGACTACATCAGCTACAAGGCAGATGTCCAACATAAGTGCCTTAATTTCCCTTTGACATTCAGTTAACCACAAAATCTGTTGGTACCTTTTATAATCCATTTTACTTTTTGAAAGCACTGCTGAATTGACAGGTATTGCTACCTAAATGAGGCACTTTAATATTCCACAACTGAAAATGCAGGATGGCTACCAGGCCCTGAATTTTAGGATCTTCCAGTTGCCATATGCTTGTACTAACTTCTGAATACCAGATTGTTCAACACTGATTTTCCCTCTTCCATAGAAAGAGTGGTACCACTTCCCTTATCAGCTCCCTTCTCTGGAACTACTGATGCTCTAGAAGAGACTTTTTCTTTCCCCCTAAGTTCATGGCAGGAATGGTTCCCTGCAGGAAAACAGAATTTATAAGCATGAGAAAGAAAAAACACACTCATCTAGAATTTCTTTATTGAAAAAGTAATATTTTTCACTACGTGTTTAAATATATTAAAAATATCTTCATGTGCTCACTAATATATGGCTGAAGCAATAGAAAATTACAGCATTAAATCTTTTGGCATAAGCTCTGCAACAGCTAATGTATCTTGACCAGTAAGATACATGCTACACAATGTTTTATAGCAATTATCCACCTTCTATAGCCCACTGGACAATTTGTCTTTCATAAGAATCACTTTACTTGACTAACAGTTAATTCCAGTGTACACTAAGTTATGGTGTAAATCATTGCTCACATGTTAAATGCAATCTTTTAATTAGCTACAACAGTATCTAGTTACATTAAAGAGAATTTAACTAGATATGGTAGGCTGTTTTCCAAGGGACAGTGCTCATTTACAGCAGCATTGAAAATGTGTGTCAGAAACTTGATATCATGTGATTATTTTTCAGTTTGATTTTGCTTTCAGTGCTCATAACCACTTATACCAGCTCTGCAAGGAATTCAGCATGCAGAAGATGACCCACTTATATGTGGAGTCACCACAAAGAATTGGCAAAGTTTTAAAAAGCAGCCACTCAGCAGAAAGAACTGATAGAGGATATCAAAAATCAAATTAAGCAGAATTAATTCCAAGTTAAATGGAGACTCATTCAGCTGTTAAAATGAGTTTTTAATAAATCTTAAGCTTATTATATGTCCATATAACAAACTACTATCACATTTTTAAAAAGCTTAAAAATAACTATTTTCAATAGCATTTGCTATTTCTTTGACTCATACTGAAAAACAATATACTTTGAAGAGCCTAAGGGTTTACAGTTTATGTAGTAAAAGGTTATAAATTATGGCATAGGAGCAAATGTTACCAGTGTATTCCAAATCTTCTACTAAGGGATGACATAACCAATAAGAGTAGTGTAATCCAATTCCTAGTTGTCAATGATTCTTTTGAGAATTTCTATCATTTAATTCATTCTACAGACCTAATTTCCCTCTCAGAACAATTATTATTTTCCATGTATCTAGAGTAGAATTTACTCTTAGTCACTTTCACAGTCAGCATTGAGCTATTAAAACTATTTCCACCTAAATCACTGTTGAAGCCATCCTACTTGTAAATCAGTGTTTTGGACTAACATTAATATACATTACATTCTATTTCTCCATGTTCACACAATTAAAACATTATGAAAGCATCACCCCTGCCCTTGCAGTCCCTACTGGAAAACCTAGTTCATGTAATAGTGAAATCTCTGGCAATTCTTTATACCAATGGATTTGTTCGGCCTTGTCATTGTAGGCACATGCTTGGCAGGACAGACAGACTTTATCAGAAGTAGCTTCATGTTAGAGCTATACTCAATTCTCTTTTGAAACCATGGGGGAAAATTAAGTAATATAAGCAAGCAACTTGAAGGTTACAGTCCAGTGCCATATAAATATGTAGGCTAAAACTGTTTCTCAAGTTCCCATGATTGCCAAAGCCAGTCAAAGCCTGGGTTCATCCCTTGTATACAGAATAAACCTAGCCACTGTTAGTTCAGAAGTTGTAGAGAAGCAAAGCCTCAACAAACTGGTCTTAATAACAAATATTTAAATCTGTCATTTAATCAAAAAGAGACAAGTTCAACTTCTTTAAAACAACAGCTTTTTTTTTTCTACTTCACTGCTATTTGTTAGCATTTTAGAGCTCCATCATGCCAGGCACTCTACAAACACACAAACTCATCCATTTCACATATAACAGTAAATCATTACAGGGTCACATTACAAGAAGGCTGACAAATCAACTCCACAATAGGAAAATTATATTAAAGGCACATCCATTTCTAACTGTTAAAATACTCTTACAAGTTTAACAGACATTCATGAAAAAAAACCTTGAAATCTTGGTAAAAGAAATACATTAGAGATGTTTCTGTACAAGCTACAATAATGTAGTTAGGAAAAGAAACATCAGTACTGCTCCAAATCCAACTAAAAGGAACTCCTAAAACAGGAAGCTACACCTGTTCCCAACATTTTGTCCTATTTGAGGAAGTTGCTCCAAATTTAATAGCAACAGAACAGAAGAGAACCACTCTTCTGAACAACCATTATGCTATGTTAAATAGAAATACAAGGGTTTGGGGCATCTAGGAAGCTAAAGGAAAATCTGTCTGGAGAAAGGAATTGCGTTCAGTTGTGACAGCGAATGATCCATCAAGTTCACAAATAACCTTCAGTTTATTACCTCCACTGCCACACAGTAATCAAGTTAGTTTTAAATATTTTGGTGATGCTTATAATTAAAAAGCCATAGGCAGAAAAGTTTGCCCTTTGCAACAAAAAAAGTGTAAGACAACTATGTCAAAATCTGCTGCAACATTGCTTTCTAGTGTTAGTGACCACTTCAGGGTCACAAAGCATCTTCAGCATTTCACTACACTGAGTAACTGGAGAACAGGCCAGATACTCCAACTATATCCCCCCACCTCCCCTCCAAATTGCCAGAGCAAGGTCTTTATGCAAGAAATTTACTTGTGCTTGACAAATAAAGCACCTTCTATTTGCATGCCTTTGAACTACAATCATCACTGATGTCAAGCTGGGAAGAGAAGGAAAAAAATAAAAATCAGATCAACAGAAAGATACATTCCTTCCTTCCTTCCTGCTGCTTGGGCGGTGGGCTGGGCTCAGCTGGTCTGACAGCTCAAGTGCCAGTGGAATCTAGTCTGAGAGCTGAGGAATGCAGGGTTTGCCAAATAACTGAAGAGAAAATAAAGAAATACCATGCTCTTATGTTGTTTTTTACTCAGAGAAAAACTGAAGTCTAACTGAAACTTACCTAAAATTTACTGAGGTTCCCACTCACCATCCTTTGATTTTTTTGAGAAAAAGGGAGCATTTTATAGGTGTGGCAAAGACTCAAAAAGCACTTCACTTGCTACAGTTAAGCTAGTGGTTTGGCAATTACTAGCTCTTCACAATTCAGTTTGTCATTGTATCAGGGCAAGCTAAATAAAAAGTGACCTTTTTGCTACTACTTGGTAGTTCGAGAGAAACCCCATTTATTCATCTCTGTTATTCAGCACAACTATTGTGCTGCAAAAGCTGCAAAGACAGCTAGGCTCGTGAAAGTGATTTTTACTGTAGTCCAAACACTAGTCAGTTTAATTTGTTAGCTCACCTAAAAACCTGTAAGGGTTATGCAGTAATTTGAGAAAGCACTCACAAAGCCCACTCAACCCTTGGAAGAAAACTTTTTATCAAGTGTAAAAACAAAAGCTTTTGGAGACTTAGCTGAAGGGCACAGACACCTGTATACACATTCAGAGGTTGAAATGTGAAGCACCTTTTGTGATTAATCTCAGCCAAAGTTACAAAAACCCCTATTATTTTAATAGCAAACAGGCACACCAAAACAAGTTAAACTTCCAGTAACTTCCATCTGGGTGCTTGATGCAGGAGTCTTTTCCTAGTGATAATTCTTTAGATAAATATTCAGTACATATCACACTTCAGTATTAAAAACCTCCCTTAAGCAAGTACACTTATGTATGTCAGCAACTTACAAGTTTTCCAGAGTTTAAATAGGACGATTGAACATGCCAGCTTGCACACAATTAACACATGAATTGTTTCACTCAGTTATGTATCATTATATCCCATTTTGCACTGAAGAGCTTAACCCTTCATTGCCCATGCACAGACAGGTATTATACTCATTTATAAGAAGTCCATTTGTTCTAACCATAAGTTTGTGGTCACCAGAAACCAAATCCACTCCAAAACACTTGCAGCTCACAACATATCCATATCTCACATGTACTGACTTTCAGTCTAGTTGAAGTCAGTTTCTGCTCCTTCTGCAGGTGAACAAAACAGAGCCTGCCTAAGAGAATAATGTTTTATAAATGCTTCCCTCATCTAAAACAGTTGCAATATGCAGCCTCTTCCAAACTCAGGAAAAGTGTGGAAGACAGGAGAGGAGCAACTCAGCTGAAATAATTTCTAGATGACAGCTTTTAACAGCTCTCCTGCTTGACAGGACAAGTCAGACTTCTGGAACTGAAGAACTTACATGCAGCAAATGGCTGAAAGATGAGAATGGGCAAGGAAGTTGATATAGACTCTCCTGGCTCAGCCTTTACCAAGCTTCCCATTTTGATGCACCCATTCAAAAAGAAAGGCTGAGAACACTCATTACAATTGGCCACCGTACAATGACCTAACTAAGATGACCTGAGTGCCTCTCATCAGTTCAGGGGTGCACAACTCACCACCATTTCTCATATTGGTACTACAGCACTTCTGTGACCATTTAAGAAGTTAATGGCCACAGCTGTTTTCCTGTATGCTTTTCAGCATTTAAGGAAGGGCAGGCTTGTGTCAAGTTCACGCTAAGATTCAGCTACTAAAATGCAGTTCAAGTTGAATACCATTGAATTTTACTATTCCCACAAACGGAAGTTAAATATTGAGCAATGAGACCAGAACAGCTACAGCATAAACAAACATTTTAAGCTGCATACACAAAGATATTTGTGCATAAAGCTTGTAAAGTTCACCAAAACAGTACTTTCTGAGCTGTTATTAATATTTTTATTTATTTACTATATGTACCTGAGGACAAAGACTAAGCATGATACTCACTGAAATGAAACCTTCTTAAGACATCACAAAAAATCAGTTTAATAGGAAAACTGCTTGCCTGTACTTTTCCTTTCACAGACTGCAAGCTCTAATTATCTTTCCTTGGTAGATACAGATTGATGAGCCAAAGGCAGGAGGTGCTTTGCTGTTAGAAACAGGGAAGAATTGATTGGGAATGCCAGTGTCAGAGGGAGTGACCATTAAGATGGTGGAGTTAAGAAAGCTGAGAGGAAAAAACTAGACAAATCAGAGCCTGAGCTTCAGAACCACCTTTAGACTCTCCAGGGGCATAACTGGAGAAATCACATGGAATACAGTTCTGGAAAGAAATTCTGGAGAACTGGTTGATTTTCAAGGATCACCTACTCCAAGATGGTTCATCCTGACAAGCAGGAAAACAAGCAAAAGTGCCTTTCAGGAAGCCTGCTTGAATGAAGAGTGCTCCAGCCAGGAGGAACAGAGACATTAGCTGAGCACACAGGGATGGGGTCTAACCCAAAGTCTATCTAGAGCTGAATCTAGTGAGGGGCATGAAAGACAACAAAAAATGCCTGCATAAATATAGCAGCAATATAAAGACTGGGTAAAATGAGGGCCCACTGTGGGATAGGTGTGGGTGTCTGACCACAACACACAAAGCCTTATCTACCTCTGTCTCTTCTGGGAATGTCTGCCTTCAGCAATCCCAGGTCCCCAAGATACACTGAGAGCCCGACACAAGGAAATTTTATATTTGCTGAAAGAAGCTCAAGTTACATTTGCTATTCTGTGGGTGTAAACCATTGCTGGAAAATGCAATGCAACACTATTACAATAGGTCCCTTCATAAGTATCCTAGGCCAACACCAACAGAAACAGCTTGTTTCTCTTCTCCATTCTTTACTAGAGAAACCCAACATGAATCATCAGTTTCCTACCCTATCCAGTGAAGTCAGAATACTGGGAAACTGTTCCAACACATGTTTTCTCAGTGAGAGAAAGGTTTAGGTAACATCATCAACTAAGAGTCAATGAGCTGACAGCTTCATAAACCCTGGAAAGCCTTTGATAATTAAGAAGCTTTCAGTTTATTGCTTTTGTCCCCCTTTGTTTGCCACTATTGTTATCCATTGCTCATTATTCATGCTGTAAATAGGTCTCCTGAAGCATCAGAACAATATTGACTTCTGAAAATGAGATGTGTTACAAAGTGAGTTGTTCAATATATTTTGACACAAATCTTTGGTTCCAGTCTCAGGATATGGGCAAGTACAAGTCATATCTCAGTACACTTTAATTATTAGGCAAAGCAAGCAAAGGAAAGGTTTGCTTCCTCTGCTGATTCTCTAGTCAGTCTTTCATATCCTCACAGATACACTGGGGCCTGATTTACTCCAGGGACAAACTAGACCTACTTCCAAGTATTATGCACATAAGGTCATGCCTCCATTTCCCCCACCCCAGTTCAGTTTTTCAGCCCATCAACTAGGATGTTAGGCTACAGTTTGGAAGAGATACTTATTGGTGCAATTTTGTATCTGAAAAGAAGGTCCGGACTTCATTTCATCTCCCCATGCAGCAAGTCATCTTGTATCCACAAAGTATCTTCTGAAATGAAAGTAGCTGCATTTGTTCATTCACGTGGTGTATTTCCACGGCTCAACACAAGTTATTACTCTAGACTCCAATTACAGGACAATATGTACAGTTAATTCTCTCTCACCTGTTATAAAAATTAAGGAAGAAATTATACACCTAAACATTACAATTAATGGAGTGGATAAACTTTTAACGGTTATATAGTTACAAAAAATAGACTTTAGTGTTCAAATTCAATAACAACAACACTCCTATCGCTGTGTTTAAAGATAAATGTCAAGAAGGCTATCACTTTGCAGAAATTAAGAACTGTAGCTGCAGAGAAGTTCTGTATCAAGAACTGCTTCTCAGCATTGGACTGAGCAAGTGATAGAATATAATTTGTGTCGGTAAAGAAAAAAAATTTTACTTACCATGTTTCTTAAGGTCTAGTTTGTCAGTCTGACTTGCTTTTCAGTGTGAGTCATATCAAGCCAGTAAGACTTAGAAAGACAATGCAGTCAGAAACAGGACCTTAGGAGAGACACACGCAAGCATTCGACAGAGAAGCAGGGATAAAAAGCCAGTCTTCACTGTACGTGAAGCCACTACCAAAATTAAGCAGAACTCAAGGCAAGAACTGACTAGGACTGGCCTATTCTCTCCTTTGAAAAATCAATTAGCATCACTTCCAGTAACTAGCATTAAGACCACATTTGCTAACACATCTTTAAAACCATTGTTTGGATCCAGCCGCCACCCAGTCCTCTCAAAGATTTGTCCAAATTTCAACTACACAGGGAAGGGGAAACACTTGCAAATTACTCTACTTATGTTCTGAAGGCACACGTTTCTGAACCATGTTCTGTTTGGTTAATTTTTTATTAACCTCTGAAAGGAATTCCACATCTACAGTCCAATAATACTATGCGGACAAAAGTATCTTGTTTCAAAGTACAAAGCAAAACTACATCACTCTCTAAAGTTACAAGACATTAGGAAAAATAAATCGCTAAAAACACTGGTCCTTAACATGGGTTTAACTCCTTCCACACTGCTGTAAGTGACTTAAGCAGCAGAGAGCATATACTAAGTCCAGAGCAGGAGCGGTATTCACCAGATTTCTTGGCATATGGAACTTTTTAGTCCTACTGCCACTTAAGGACTATCCATTCCACAATAATAGTCTCAGTTTTTATGTCCAAAAAAGCAAGCTGCCTATGAGGAGGCATTCACCATCTCTATGTACATTTAAAGAAAGAGAGAACAAAGATTCCTTTTAAAGCTGATGGAGGAGACTGGTATAAATTATCCAAACACAATAACAGAACAAAGAGATTATTCCACTCAAATCAGAAACTAATTAATCACTTATGTAAAGATGATTCCTAACAGATAAAAGAAAGAAGTTTATGATGTGCTTTTGTTATTACAAAGTTGCTTTCTATCTGATTAATCACTCTGCTCCCAGCCCCAGCCCCTCCCATACACACACCCTAATGGGGTTTATCCACTTTCTCAGAGCATATGGCCACAGTTCCCACAATATGGCAAATGATCCCTGAAGAAATTGCTGTCCACTGAAAAGGAAGGGATGTTCTAATTGGAAAAAAAAAAAAAGGAGGAAATTTTTATTATTTGTAAAACACCAACACAGTTCTCTATTACTCATAGGTAAGACTAGAAAGCTGTAGTGAAAAGACATTCTCTCATGAGGTCTTCAAACCTATTCTAGTACTCATTCACTTGTCACTAGGTTTGATTTCTGTAGAGTTCAGATTATCTGCTCTTTTGACCATTTCTTACAGCTTCAAAATGTAACAATATAATAAACTGGAGATGGGGAGGCACAGATCTATACATATCCCATGACAAGTTAAAAACATCAAGAAAAAAATGCAAAACCCACAACCCCCAAGAGAGTCATCTTCTGTGCTGTGCAGAAAATTCCGCAAGGAAAAAAGTATTTTTCTTTGTCATCCATCCTTTTCCAAGATATACAAACATATTGCAAGCTAATTTTTCCCCCTTAAAAAAGGGAAACACTAAGCTGCTCACAACAGCTCACCCCTCTTTTGTAACATGAGTCACAGGCACATCAGCTATGCCAAAACAAAACTTAAGATGATAAAGCTGTTTCACCATCCACTCTCCACAACAGTCAGACCATTTCTCCTCATTTCAGGTGTTTATCTGTGTATCTGACTTTTGCTGCTGCAATCATGACAACAATTTCAAGGCAAGCTGCATTTGTCACAAATTCATTTAAACAGGTGATTTCCAAGCTGGTGGTTTGCAGGTATCAGTAGGCAATGTACAGCCTGTCCAGGGAAGATGGACAGCCCTTTCCAAATGGCTCTGCAACCCCAGGCAACTTCTCACCTGTCAAAGGCCTGTGGATCTGCAGCCAGAACATGCCAGTGGCTTCAGGTGATTACTGCTTCTTCCCCTGCTAAGACAAGACAGGGCACCTGCTATAGCTACACTAAATGCAACACTCCCACAGTTAACTTTTTTGTCTGGGTTAAACTTTATGTCTCTGCCAAAGCACTGGCATCAAGTTCCATCTGTTTTAAGAGCTCTCTGGGTAGTTTTAGTTGTGCCTAGATGAGGTGGGCTTCAGCTGGTGGTAGTTTAAAGAGAGTGACCTCACAACTTCAGGAAGTCACAAAAACCTTTGACACTCATGACTGTTTGACCCAGTTCTATTGTACTAAGTACAATCTCCAGTCAAGCTTAATCTTACTCTAGACTGCATTTATTTACATTTTGAAATAGTACTTAGCCCAGACCTACTTAAAGGAAACATCTGATAAACTCTGACTATGAGACAGGATATTTATAATCTAAGAGACCCTTCCTGATGATTAACCTGACCTAGTCAGGCCTCATCTAGCTAGTCACAGTTAGTAACTGAGACACAGAAAGGTGTCAGTAATGTTTCATAAGCCTCCAAACCTCAGTAGGTAAACAAAGCCATATCACAGCATCCAACAATAACATCATCCTGAGAAATGTGGTCATCAGCAATTTAATAGACAGTAAAACAATTTTTTCCTATTAAAAGATAACATAATAGGAACTGGATACATATAGACACCTGTGAAATAGACTCAAATAAAAAGACAGCACAGAGGATGGAATGGCAGAAGTTGCATCATCAAATGGACAAGCACTGTTTTTTCAGAGCAGATCTCTGTTCTGAAAGATCTCCATCACTTCATTTGTTACCATTAGTGTCTTAAATCTTCCCTTATGAGCATTTCACACTTTGCTGAGATGCCCCAAGCTCTAAGAAAATGAAGGACATGAAAACAGGCTAAGTCTCGAGCAAGTGGTATGAGGTAAAGCAGGTCAGATCTTTCAGACCATTGACCTGGTTCAACAGCCCAGAATGTGAAACCAAAACCTCCTTCCTTGAGCTGCTGAGCCTAGTCCAATATTTTAAATTATGTGTGCTTCCCAAGTCCCTTCTACTACCTTAATTTTCATGCAGAGAATTACTACCTAATCTGTCAAACTCAGCAGCTTCACCCATGGTATTGTTGGTATTTGGCAGAGCAAGAGCAACACTGCTGTGAGGCAGCTCTGTCTGAAACAGCAGAGAGAAGTGACCAGAGTGGGCTCTGCCTGTACTGACAGAATGCCAGACAAGTATGGAGCTCACAACACCGGAGGAGAATTTGCTTTCCATTTGACAATAACATAACACTGGTCTCAACATAAATGCTTGTAAATTCACTACTGCAAAGTAGCAAATTTTTTTCCCTCCTCCATGAAATAAAACTATTTATATAATGTGTGTGGTTTACCATTTCTGCATCATCATGAGACATCCTTGATAAAAATCTCGCTTTTTAAAATAGGTTAAAGGTCTGATGAGTTGTTAAAAAAAAAAAAAAAAAAAAAAAAAACAAAAAACTCAAACAATTAAGGGGGGAAAAAAAAAGCCTGAAACAACTAGAAAATCACTACATGGTTCATTTCCTCCCTGGGAAGTTTGACTAGTTAGAACTCAAAATTTCATTTCACTCTCCTCTGAACTAAGAGGATATTTAGCAAGCTCAAAATGATTCCATACCTATTAGGTAGCCTTGACTATTACCCACCACCAGCACCACTTCTGTTGACTTACAGTGTCACATCTTTTAGTGAAAAGAAACACCAAGTGCCAACCTTCCCATAAGAGGCATGCATCCACTACAAATAGAAGCCAACACAAGCATTAAGATTTTCAGTTAAAAGGACCAATTTAGTACATTCATAGTTCTGTGGTATCTGAAGCCTCTCCCTCAAATTCTTGGCTCCAGTCAACACTGATGCCTCTGCAAAAAAGCTTCTGATGCTTACCTCCACATTACATTTTCCCACAGGCAAGGACTTTATCCCACAGTTAAGAAATTTCATCAAAATACTTCAAAACAATTTGAGAATTACTGTGCAAAAGCTATTTCCCAACAGAATAATCAAGATGCAGTGGAATCAAACTGTCACATATTACAAGCAGAATACCAAGTCTTTCTTTGGTATTTTACCACAGGCATGACTAACTTGTAAGATTGATTTATTTCATTAACTTCAACAGTGACTTGGAGTATCTCTTCTCCAGGATTACTCTGCAGTTAGGTTCTGGCAAGAAAGCATCTCTAGAGTAGGTCTACTTAAGTGTGCAAACTTTACATTAAAAAAGTCATGTAACTTAAGATAGCTTCAGGCAAACCTTAAAACACAGAATAACCATTAATGACAGAAAACACAGAAATGCATGCTGAAGGAAAAGTTCTCTTATAGAGGTCTCTACTCAGGATATTTAGGAGGACTCTCTTTTGACTCATCTAATAGTCCTAATGTAGGACTCTCATATCTGTCAACCTCTGTTCCATCCTGAATAGTGTATTGTGCTAACTCCATCTCAGGAATGTTCAAGTTATTGCACATAGGTCCTTCCTTATAGCCATATGGTAATTTCCTAGCCCATTTCCCATTGCAGAACATCTAGTCCTTCCAAAAGAATGGGTCTCAACACTTCAAACACTGCTACCGGCAGTTACATACAGACAGGACAGTTAAATCAATTAAGTATTGCCATTTCCAAACTGCAGAATCCTTACTATCGGCTGTGCAGCTGGAGAGTAGTGCTGCTGTATGTGAAAATTTATCACTAAAAAACTCCCTGCTCCTCAGTACTTTCCTTTATGTACTTTGTGATACTCACACTACACTAAGAACCCTGAGCAGACAGCAAGCAACACAACGAGCCAGCAGCTACATTACTCTCTTGGTTGCACTGACAACTCCATCTTTGCTGTCACCTGGGAAGCCACTAGAAAGCTTGTAATTCAAGAACCTGCCTGCACAAATTCTCCTGCTCCTGTGAAACTGCTGTTTCATAAATCACCTTTAACTTCAGAGTGATGCACTGAAAACACTGCTCCAGACAGGAAACAGAACCTTAATTCTTCATTTTTCCCAATGTAGCCAAAGCTGTATTTTAACAGATAAGGGCATCTTCCTGGTAACTACCACCTCAGATTACACCACTTCTATTTGCTCTTTGTGAGTAAACACTGGAAAAATAATTCAACAATCTTTCCTTTTATCTAATTAGCAGGCAATGAGGCTTCTAAAACAGTCCAGAATGAAAGAAGAGCTAGCATTAGCAAGCTGCTGAAGGAAACTAGTTCTGTTTCTGCATTTCTCTAATAAATGAGACTTTATCAGATCAAGTTTCTTTCAAGAGAAAGGCAGGGTGAGGAAAAATAGTCACACAACCCAGTGTTACAGGGCTAACTCAGAGAAGCAAGGCATTATTCAAACGCCTTCCTTTCAAGGAAAAGTATTTCATACACACAGGCTTCACACCCTTACAGCCAAAACACCTATTACATCAGTGAATTGCTGCAGAATGATTGTTCTTCATAGAAAGAAGAGTGTCTGCTATAGTCAGCAAGAAGCAGAAGTATTCTAAACAGCCTATAATATTTATAGTCATGGCGACCAAGGGATGTAGTTAGAGTGTAGTAAACTGCAAAACCTCAAAGTGGCAAGTTATTCTAGCAGGAGCAAGTACTACAGGCCAAAACGTGATAAACACATCACATACATTAGTCATCTTCACAGCTTCTTATGCCCACAAGTCTCATGATTTCAGTGCATTAATACACAGTATTTTAACTTACACAGCTATTAATTTTAAGGCAGACTTGACTGGCAGTGGGTACTTCTTGCCAGGAATTACTTCATAATTTTACAGGATTTACAATGAGCAAGCAACATGTGATGTTCAAAAATGAGCTCAGTATCTGTAAACAAGATTAACAAAGGTACAGGGTAAGTATTGCCAGGTAACTCTTAATGCAATAGAAGAGTAGGCAATGTCACAGTGCTTTCTATATCAAAGAAAATACTCCAGCCTTGCAACAGTTCGTTATTCTTTTGTTGATTATAAAAGTGCTAATACGACTACAACATTTCAAGTGTATTAGTCACTTGCACTTCTCAAACTGTAGTGTCCATACCGCAAGGACTCAGATCTTAAAGAGACATGCTGTGAGTAACTGCTTTCAAGAAGTCGAGAGTCAGGCCAAATTTCCGTCACCTTTAGCTTGCCACAAGCAAACAGTAACTCGTACTCGAGGCTACCTAACAAGAACAATTTACAGCTCCAGACTTTGCCTGGAAACCACAGGTCTGTCCTGCCTCAACTCCTGCACTGATAAGGAACGGCCAGCCTTCACTAATTTAGAAATGAAACCCAAATGCCTCGGGAGGTTTGGGCTTTGTTATTGGTTAGGTTTGGGATTTTTTGGATAGGCTCACGCCAAGTAAGTATTTTGCCTTTTATAGTGCATACACTTAAAATAGGAGTTTCCTAGGCAGCAAAGAACCACACAGCGTATCAGAGCCATCTGCGAAGCCTTTCGGGGCGGGTACGAACAGCAGCAACTACCGCGCTTTACTGCACTTTAATGTGACGCCGCTCCTCAGGTGGGCAAAGGCTTCTCCGCTCCGAGACGGCGAGCGACTCGCTCTTGGGACAACTCACTGCTCCGCAGCACGGCTCTCCCGGCTCCTCCGCCGGCCGGAGCGGGAACAGACGAAGGCGGCTTCTAGGCGGGAGCCGCAGAGGTCCAGACAGCCTTCCACTTTAACCCTTTCCCGGGCCCCGCCACCGCGCCCAGCCCGTCCTCACGGGGCGGGGGCCGGGACACCTGTGCGCGACAGCCCGGGGCGGGCGGCGCCGCCGGACTCCCAAGTTGGCCGCGGCGGCCAAAGTCGCTCCCAGCAGAAGGCGCGGAGGAGGCGGGCCGGCCGCCACTACTCACCCGCACCAGGTTGCTGACAGCGGCCTGCACGGCCGACACGGGGGCGGTGAGGTCCGGGATGGCCTTTCCGTCCACCTCCCCCTCCTCGTGCATGATAACCAGGTGGGAGATCTGCTGGGCCACCGGCTCCAGGATGCTCTCGATGGTGCGCGTGTGGAAGACGGGCATGGCGGCGGCGGGGTGGGGGGCCGGGGCCCGAACTCAGCACAAACTCCGGGCAAACTCTGTCCCTGCGAGCTGGCGCCCCACAGAGAAAGCTGCGGCCTCCGCGCAAAGAGGAAAAGGAGGAAAAATAGGAAACCAAACGCCCACTCCGAGCTCCCCTCGCCCCGTAGCGGAGTGCGGCACACGGAGAAGCGGCTGCCGACTCAGGCTCACGGAGGCGGGACTCGAACTCGCTGCCCTCCTGCCACCCGCTGGCAGCGCCCACCCCACACTGGCGCCGCTCCTCAGCCAGGCGGCGGCTTTTCAAGCGCCACTGCCCGCCCCTCCCGCGGTGCCCGCCTCCGGGCGCCTCGCCCAATGGCCGAGCCAGGGCCGCCGCTCCCAGTGGCGCAACGCCGCGTCCATCAACATTCCAGAGCCTCCTTTCCCCTCCAGCCCCCGCCTTTGCCGCACCACCCGCCTTCCCAACCAAGCTTGGTTGCGCGGGCGCTGGTTTCCCAGAGCCGAGATGACGTCAGACATTCTGGTGTCCATATAAGGAGACGATTAATGCCGGGGTGCCGGGATAGTGGGGGGCGAGGGCGGCGGGATTCCTGCGCCACGCCCGCCGCCGGCGCAAGTCCGTTCCCTTGGGCTGAGGCGGAGCGTAACCGCCCGGCCCGGCGTGTGGGGCTGGGTATCGGTGGGACTTGGGTGGCCGAGGGGAGGTGACGCTCGGAGCCGGACCTGTTGTCCCCAGACATAGCTTGGGGCGCACCCTTTCGTGCGGGTCGTGCGCTCTCCCCACAGCCATCCCCGCGCGGCCCGCCCTAGGCGCGGCCCCAAACGCTTCCGCCCGCACTCAGGAAAAGTGAGCGGCCACGGGAGCCGCTTCCCGCCCGCGCCCCGCCTCAGGTGGGGAGAGCTGTCCCTGGCCGCTCCCCGCGTGCTGCCCCTCAGGGGCTGAGGGGACACGGCGGGACGGCGCTGAGGCCCGGGTCGGCACGTACGGAGAGAGCGAACCTCTGCTTGTGCTTTACCGCTGTGACTGGTGGTAACAGCGGGAGCTTGTTTAAATACACTTAGGTGAGCGGCGTGGTGTCGGGAGAAGGAATACAAACCGTAGCCAGAGAGGAACATAAATCCCCACTTTCCCGTAGCCGGTGTGTGATCGTGGCTGCCAGACCCAGCCCAGCTCGGGGCGAGCCCGTCCGAGCGCTGCCCGCCCTCCGGCGTGCCCCGGGCCCTGGCAGCACTCGCGGTAATAAAATAAAACATGAGTAAGGAGTTAGGCTCTGCACTTTTCCCTTTCTTTGATAACACGAGCGCAGGTTCAGATTTGGAAAGTTACTGCTGCCTTTTAGGTGTTTTTATGCTTGTGTAGCTATTTTAAGCTGTAAATCGATTTCCCCGTCAGACTAGGTTGCACTCTGAAGTGTTCCAGAGCAAACAGTATTTTCTGTGCAGTGTTTGAACACAGCCAGTCCTACCAGCAGATACAGGGACAGATAGAAAGAGCAACTGAATGAGTAAGGCTGGTGTGGGCTCAAGGATCTCTTTGTAACTTGTACCAGCCTTGTCATGGTTGGAGCTACAGGGACAGCTACAGGTTGTAGGCCTAAAAAGCTATGAAAAACAGATTTTGTGCAGGGTTAAGAAATCTTAGCAACACCTTTAGCTAGGAAGTTTTTTTGTTTTGGTTAGTTTACTATTCTCTTTTGATATAATGGAAATTGTATTTCTCTATGTGTATTCATTGAATCTCCAGTGGTTAGAAGTCATAGTACTGATTTCCATGTTGTACAATCCCATTTGGTTTGGAAAGAGATATACCTGTAGGCTTGATAATAGATAATCAAATGATGCTATTGGCATGCAAAACGTAATTACAGTATCAGTCTTTCAGCAGTAATGAGTGTTTTAACTTACTTGAACTGTGCACTGTAAGAGTAGCTTATGTTGTTTGCTATTGGCTGTATAGCAGCTACCATTTTTAGTATATACATGTCTAGCAGTACCTCTTTCACATAATAATGTGAATAATGAGAGTAGATAAAAATCCTTCTGGACAGCAGTGTGCAGGAGCTGAGAATTACAAAAAGCAATTAGTCCATGTCTAATAATCTGCTAAATTCTGTCTTATAGAAGTATGCAAACTTAAACGCACACACTTAGTGATCTGTGGGACTTGCACATAAGCTAAGCTCTTTGATTAAAAATAATTGCTTTAGGTTTAGCATTGTGAGTACTGACTTATGGCTGAAATATGCACGTTTATGCATATGACTTTCAGGAAAAAGTGTTATCTAATCATTATAAAAGGCTAATGTGGTGGCTCAAATAGTTACAGTTGCTACAGTTGCAAATTAAAATACAGAACAGATAGACATTTTAGTGGTCTCCTGAAATTTTTCCTACCTATAGGACCAAAATCTGTACTTGTATTTGATATGTGTTGGTATTAAGAGTTTGTTTCACTATTTTGCTTATGTTGGTGTAATTTTTGCCCATACAAAATTTAAATTTTACTCTCTGCATTATGTGACTGTACTGCATGCCCATTGCTGAATTTTCCTCCGTGCTGTTGCTGTGGCTGCCTAATTTTTGAAGCCACATCCAGCAAAATTCCATGCAATTAACAGCAATATATATAACACTGCTTTTCTAGTTGGGTTTTTTTTTTCTTTTGAAGTGTGAAATTTACAGTCTTTTCTCTTTTCTTTGCAGTATTCACAGCTGTCACATTGATGTCACATGAGTAACACATTTGAGGCAGGTACTTTTTTAAGAAAGTTCAGTTTCTTACTGTGATGTTGCTTCCCCAGGTTCTACATTAATCATTAATTCATTGGATACTAGTAGATGGCTAAAAAGTAATGATTTGATATTTTCTGTTTATAAAACCCATGATGGAAATGTGTGATTTCTTTTGTCCTCTTCCAGTATGGTGATGCATATCAAATAAAACAAAGGGATGCAAAATCCCCTTTCCTTTCCACAAGCTCAAATTGTTAGCATTATTAAGAAGTAGTGTCTGTTATTAGCATGACAATGGTGACCAGCATCTTCAGTAAGTTAATGTTCTTAGAATGAAAGGATTAGCATTCTTGCCATGTCTTTTAGTATTTCCTATGAACTCGGGTGAGTCCAGTTAAACCCATTTCTGCAGAGAACTTGTTGTCAGCAAACTCTTCTGCTTGCAGAAATCTCTGTTGTCTTTAGGGGCATAATATCTCTCTGACCCAAATGATCAAATAATTTCTCCTTTCTTCACAAGTCTTTTAACGAAGCAAAGACTTCCACGGATGTAAGTGAGATGCATGAATACAGAAGCAATAGGCTTAGGTGGAAAAAGGGAGGACACTGTGTGCTTACAAAAAGTGTAGCTGCAATGCAGCCCCTGCCCCGGTGTGTTTTGGAGAGTTCTGTATCCCATGCTCCAGTGGGGTCCATGGCACTGCAGCTGCAAGTGGTGGGAGCAGTGGAACTGAACTATTTGGAAAGAGCTTCATGAACCTGCAGTTGTCTGCAATTATAAGGTATTTTGCTAGTATTAATACTTTATTGAAGTGAATGTGTCTGATTAGCTCAAAACACTAACCTCCATTTTGCAGTAGTTATTTTCAGTGTTAGGTACCACAGCAGAGAAGAATTATGCTTTCTAGGCAAATACACTTGGCTGTGATTAATCACTTTTCCCTGGAATGATCTGATGTTGTTCCTTTACTGCACCAGCTTCTAACTTTTCTGAATAAAAAGTAATTACTGCCTGAGGAAATTTACAGAGATGCTATATTCATTTATTGCATAAACTGGATTGTATAAATGTCTTGATCCTATGAAGTTTTAAACATATGTTGAAATTTAAGGTTTAAAGTCTCTTTTATCAGCTTCTGGAGGATTGGAGGCTACTGTTGATCAGTGGATGTTCTGCATTTCCTTCTTATCAAGCATTAACATTGGATAATCTAAGGAGTAAGCAATGGATGATTGAATTTTAAGTAAAAAGGGTTTTTTTTTCTTTCTGTGGTAATGTCCACCTTAAACATAAATTTAAAATTTGTCATGAGTTTGTTGTAGAATAGCATTAATATACTGATAGCTCTAGTGTGTAGGTGACTGGCTCTAGTGTGTAGGTGACTGGCACAGGAGGAATAAATTTCATACCTAATAAATGACAACCTTGGAGAAAGAAATAGCAGATTACTAAAGTGTTTGACAGTGTAACTTCACCACGATGGTCTGTCAATGTGCCTTGCCATTATTTAGATGACTTTTGCCATGAAACCAAGTTAGGTTGTGTTTAATTCTGTATCTTGGCTGGCTGTGTTCTAGGAACTGCAATGACACCAACACTTCAGAATTTTTATACGCTGACTCATCATCAGTTACTATCTGAGCTAGATGGGAGCAGCCTATTACAACTGGAAAATTTACATCACAGTTGTCATCCAGCTCCTGAATACAAACTTTGTTTCATCACACAACACCACTTGGTTCCCAGCTGCCCTTCTATAGCTGTGTTCTGTTGCTGTGCAGACATAGTGGGGCTTAGGTCAGCAGAGAAGGCTGGTACCAATTCATTGGCACTGAACTACATTCTGGAGTGTTTTATTGTGGAGTAAGTATCACAACAAGTGTACCAACTAAATTCAGGGAATGTCTTTAAGAACATGAAACACTTAGAAAAGAAAGGTAAGCATAATAAGTGTATATTTTTGTGTATTTATTCTGGAAATTGCTAACTAGGGATGAGGTTCAAAAAAACATTTTCCGACTTTTCTTCTAAAAAATTGCAGATGAAATATATTCTCATGTACTTGCAAAGCACGTAAGATAGTGTATGTGCAGTTAAAATTATACAGTCTATTCATAGTAAATGCAAACAAAATGTCTTTCTACTCTTGTGCTAACATTACTATGAACTTACAGTAGACTGGTTTTGCATAAAGCAACAGGTAGTTTTCAGGAGCTTGACTTGTCTACTGGCTCAGATCTTGTCAATATAATTGACTGACTATATGGTAGACAATCCAATTGCTTTATTCACAGTAGGTGACCATTTTAATAGTCTAAACATTCATTTTGCAAATAGGGATTTTGGCTAATATTTATGGTCATTTCTACACATGGACACAAGGAAATTGAGGCAAATAAATAAAAGATGTCAAATGTGTTCAAGTTAATAATATTAAACCTCATGTGGGTGTTGTCATTTGGCTTTAAAGGGCCTTTGCTGCTCCATGATTCCTTTCCAAGAAGCAGCTCTGTGAGAGCAGTAAGGCTCTTGTCATCAAGCAGTTTACAGAGCTGCTGCATCTACCACCTGAGATGTGGCAACTAACTTCCTGTATGGTCTTGATGTATTTCTTAAAAACAAAAGGTTTTAAATTACTCCTGTTGATCAGTTTAAGCTTCCCCTGTTTTACTTTGCACTGAAATGGACAAATATCACAGGTGAGATGCCTACAGTAAGTTCTTATATATTTTATCTGCCCTACAAGAACACGTCTTGATTCTCAGTTCTTGATTAAGTATTTTGTGTGCAGTTATGTTCAATTCCTTTTCAAGGACCTCTGTATCCAAATCAGTCTCCAATATGATCTGAGCAGTACTTGACTTTTTTGGGGTGGAGTTACAAGATCATCAATGAATCTGTAGGCTTTGTTCCCAACTTCTAATATTAGATGCTTGTATGTATCAACTCCTTTCCTAGTGGTTCCTTGTATTGGATTTGATTTACTCAAGTACTAAAGCATGTGTGTATTGTGAAGTGGAAGTTTGGTCTGAAATTTTAAGTCTTGTGCTGGTTTAGAGTCTCATAAGTTATTTATTTCCCTACTGCAAGATGAACAGGCTTGGGGGCTTCTGCAATTCTATGTTCAAATTTACCACCAAGTCAAAGCCTTTACACTGGCCAATGCTTCTTGAAAAGCCACTGGCTGAAATTAAGTAGTACTATATGGACTAATAATGAACTCTTTAAATATATGCCTGTATGTGATTGGTTTTTAACAGCATAACTAGAGATCTTTAACATTTTCATAGATTCTTTATGGCTTATATAATTATCTGATATGGTATGCAAGCTAAAGATTTGTAGTCATATATTACTAGATATAGGAGTTTACTGACATCAGCAAATACTAAATGGCCAAATTAGACTTAAAAGAGAAAATACTAGAGAGCACTTAATTTCTGTATCGATGTATTAATTTCTTCCTTATACAGTGGAGATAAAAATCCACAGAATCAATATACTTTTTTGATATACTTTTGACTTTCTTATCTGTGTTGTATTCAGTAATACATCTCAACTAAAACTCTTCAAGTGTCTCAGAGGAGCTTCAAGTAATTACAATAGAGAAAGACAATTAACCTAATGCAAAAATACTTCCTTCTTCCTGTCCCCAGATCCTAAACTTGCAGTTATTTTCATATAATTGGACCTTGTACTTGGGGAAAATTCAGTAGGATTCATTGTAAGATTGCTTGTGAACCTTTTTGTTCTCTGTTCCACATAAAATACAGTGGCATTACAGAAAGGACAGTGTGTATTCAACACTGGCACTTGTGGGTTTAAAGATCATTAGGATTGTAGTGAGAATTTTATCCTGCTGCAAAGGGAAGAATCCAGAATGACATCGATTCATGCTACATTACTGGGCCTGAAAAATTGGTTCTTGTGGCATGTTATATCCAGAAGTTTTGGTTTAGAATCTCTTCAGTATAGCAAAAACATGATCATCTTTTCCTTAGTCTCCTCTATCACTAGATTCCTGGCTATTAGAAATCAAACTGTGAATCTCATCCATAGGGAAGGTCCCTGTGCTTCGCCTTGCTTTCCTGTAAGTGTCAAGTGTTAGTGGCGTTTTGCCCCATTCCACAGGTGACATTGCCATGTCAGTATTCAGAGATAGGAATGAGAGGTTCATAAATCCTGTCCTAAAGGAGCTTGGCTATAAGCTATTAGTTTTGTTAAAATGTTTCAAAATAATTCCTATTTAAGGTATTATATGCAATATGGTATTAAGTATTCAGTCCACTTACAAAAGGCAGCAGTTGATTAATAACAATTTTAACATTTTTTTTGAAATTAGGATCTGGTTTTTGGGTTCTGTTTTCTTGAAGCTGCTGGAGGATGAGAAGCAAAAATTATGGGCTATTAAGTTTATTGCAAATGCCCTAAAATACCAGGGGTGACATGAAATTCCTGTTTTGGTTCTGGGCTTTGCGTTTAGAAAAATGTCCCTGATGCCAGGCAACAATATTTTCCATGTGAGTTCTCCACTGTTGCACACTGTGTCAGCATTGCCAACTCAGTGATAAAATGTGTGCAAACTGGTGCTGAAGAGGGGCAATAGCCTCAGCAGTGTCCCACTGCACAAAGCATGCTGTGCTTGTGAAACGTTGCCTCCTGGGACAAACTTTCTGCCTTCATCACAGTTCCCCTTGCAAAGCAGTTGGCCAAGCCTAGCCTCGCATTTTTCACTCATACTGTATTTGATTTACATCAGCTGAAGGAAATGGTTATGTGCAACAGTGACTCTGGAATTTAAACAGAAACCCACAAGGGATCTCCATGCTGAAGGCCAACTTCCAAATATGGGAGAAGAGAAGCAGCCGTAGTAGCCTGGGAAGCCATCCTCAGCACAGCAAGGGACAAAATAGTTGGAAGTATATGAGCTTTTTGGAAGTTGTTCAGAAAGGTAACTGCTGTCATCTTTTAGTCAGAGTGATGGAATGAAATACAAATACTGTGATTGCAGAAAGAAGCACTGTTTATGTTAACTGTCTAGGGCCTGAACAACAGCAGTGCAGCTATTTTTTTTCAATTCTATTTTAAGTACGTAATAGTGCACTTACTCCAAATCCAAATGTGTATCTAAACTCTGCCAGTATCAATCTGTTGGGATCACGGTTTTATCAGGAAAACCCATAAGAAAAACATTTGTGAGGAAATTAGTGGGGCTCAGTGCCAGGTCTGGTTGAAATTTTGCCAGAATATTTTCTCTCAATAGAAATAAATTCACCAATATTTAGGCTCCGTATTCTGCAAATTCTGATTCAAAGGCTTGAGAAGAGCTTTTAATATCCATATATCATAGCCCCCCAAAAGTAAAGGCTCAACAGATTCTATTTGCTGGTAGATTCACTTGTATTTAGCTGCTGCAGATTTCTGAGGCTTCTGATTTCTATGAGGAGCACAGGCTGCGTGTCAGCCAGGCACATGGAGAAGCAGTGACCTACAGGCCAAAAGAGTACAGAGCCAAAGCAGCAAGGGCAACTGACAGAGCAGAGGGCAGCAATGTGGTTCACATTTCTAGTGGGCCACTGTTTACAGAATTCTCTGGAAGTGAACCCTTGTTCACTCCATTATTGACAAGGCTTAGGACCTTTTATTAGCATGAGGATAAAACTGGCTTTTAGAAACAAACAAGGAAAATTAAGCCAAAGTCTTACAAATAGAAATATCATTAGAAAAGCCTTCCACTTATGGATGTGGGCTTCTAATGAAGGAAAATAATTTGTAGCCTATTTTTCATACTGATCATGAAGGAATTGTGAATTTTCTAGAATAGCTTAGGCAAGAATGGCTGTGAAAGAGACAGGATACTTGTCCTGGGACACTGTCAAGGTGAAGGTGGGAGCAATAGATTCTATTTTGCTTTTTAAACTGCTTAAAGACAATATCCTGTGTTCTGTCAGCAAATGCGAATTGACTGCACTATGTTTCAAACTTCTTGAACTGACTCTGCTGTCTAAACTATATTTGAATTTGAGTTTCTTTAAGGTTGTATAGTGGTACATATAAGAGCATATTATATGTCATTAGTAAAAGCATCAACACTTTTCAGGTTGATGAAAACTGCAAATTGTAGTGGAAAGGACTCCTAAATTTCATGTCACAAGTCTCTCAAATTAGGATTGTATGTTAAAGTTGAGTCCTAGTGATTCTGCTACTATGCCACCAGTGAAAGATTTAGTAGGAGTGCTACTAAATGACATCTTTATCTTTCAGAGCTGTTCAAAATAGGAAATGTAGCAACTTGGATAAAGTTGTTTCTGCCTAACTGAAGAAATTTTGGACTTTATTCTGTTAAAAAAAAATGCTGTGGTTGCTGTTTGACAGATGTATTTTATGCCTCAAAAGGCTTAAACCCTAATGCCTGCTTTGGTTCTGCTTTTCAGCTTCCATTCCTATGCGTGATCATGGAGTCCAAAAATTAGTTTGCAATGTAAAAGATTGCAAACTCCTCCCAGTTCGTACTAAAACTGTTCAGACTTTAGTTGAAGAATTAAAAAAAAAAAAAACTACATATAGCTGTAAATTCCAGAATAAGGGATTCTGAATGTTAAGTGCCTATAACTTCAGTAGAGATATATTTTCACTATATCATCATCAAAAAAGTTATTAATTCCAAAAGCTTAAAGGAAAAAAATTCAAAAGCCATTTGTATAAATTCACAAATAGACCAATCAGGGTCTTTTAAACACATAGACACACTGTTTCTAGTTCCTAGCTTTAGATTTTTCAGCTGAACATAGGTACTTTGGGAATTGTTGTTTTATTCTTGCCCCCTTTTTGTACTCTTTCCTAGACATTTACTTTTGGCCACTGTCAGAGTCAGGATACTGTACTAGATGACACACATGGCCTGACTGGGCATCTTCATGCTGTTCCTGTGAAATGGTTCTACTCTAGCATCTCTATTCATGAGAGGAGGACCAAGATTTGTGTCAGGGTAATAAGAAGCTTCAGGGTGATAATGTGCAATATGAAAGTAACTTGTTATCTGCTGCTCCTGTTACATCCTCTTTTCTGTGACTGAGCTTTTGCTCTCCTAGAATTGACTCATCTCTATTGCAATAAAGATATATATATATATATATATAATGTATAAACACAGTACTGCTCCCATTTGATAATTAGTGATAATATATGTGCTGTGTCATCATATCCTGGCACCATGGACAGCCATGGACACAGTGATCTGAGAAGCACAGCTTCAGGTCATGGAGTGGGCTTGCATCTAGTCCTGTGGCAAGGACTGCTTACTGAACAAACTTTTAAATGCCATGCATGCTTTTATCACGCAAAACATGAGCTGTAAGAAAAGAATTTTACGTATATTAAATATATGCACATAATATATTAAATATATTTGCATAGATACCTGTATTAATGCATGTACTCCCATGCACCTGATTTATATGCTTATCACAAAATGGGTAAGGTTGAGAAGGGATCACAAGTGAAGTCCTCTGGTTCAACCTCTCTGCTCAAGCAGGGTCTTCATAGAGCACATTGCACATCCAAATAATTCTTGAATATTTCCAGTGAGGAAGACTCCACATCCTGTCTGGACAATCTGTTCCAGGGCTTGGTTACCTGCACAGTAAAGTTCTTCCTCATGTTCAGGTGGAACTTCCTGTGCATCAATTTCTGCGCATTGCTTCGTGTCCTGTTGCACATTACTACTGAGCAGAGCCTGGATCCATCCTTTCAACACCCTCCCTTCAGATAGTTACAGACATGGATGAGCTCCCCTCTCACTGATCTCTTCTTGAGTCTGATCAGGCCCAGCTCCCTCAGCCTTTCCTCATAAGAGAGATGCTCCAGTCCCTTAATCATCTTTGTCACCCTCTGCTGGATCTGCTCCAGGAGCTCCATGTCTCTCATGTCCCGGGGAGTCCAGAACAGGACACAACACTTCAGATGCCCCTCACTAGGGCTGAGTAGAGGGACAGGATCACATCCCTCAACCTGCTTTAAATGCTCTTCTCAAGGCACCCCACAATACCTTTGGCTTTCTTGTCCACAAAGGCACACTGCTTGCTCATGAACAGCTTGTTGTCCACCATGACCCCTGAGATCCTTCCCTGCAGAGTTTCTTTATAACAGATCAGCTCCCAGCCTGTACTGGTAACCGTATTTATGACACTCTCTATGAAATATTTTCCTTGCATTTCTGTTATGTAAATTGGGAGTAAGCTTGTGGCATCTCTCTCCCAAAAAAGAAGCCTGGAAACAACTTCCCATGGCTTCATGTAAGCCTATTTTCAATCAAAATGTCTCTAACTAATATAGGCTAAAAATGCCATGTGTCTTTAATTAGGTTTGCATTTCTCTTGGAGACTGGGAGCAAAGACAGAGAGAATATAATGCAATAGAAACCCTGGGAAAATTAGATCTGAAAATGAGGTAAAGAAAACAGATTCTGAACACAGGACTGAGATAGGGAGAAAATTTATTTTGGGAACATCATTTAAGCGTTCTACTGACAAGACTGCTTTGAGTAGCTGAGAGATTTCATGAAAGGAGATTTTATTTTGTCCTTGAAATGATAGTGAACATAGGAAATGTGCTTTCTATATTTTAATTTCAAAATCACGATAAAGGAGAGAAAAAACGTGGGTCAAAACTGAGGCAAAACATTTTAAGAAATTCCACACATGCACACACACATCTGAGTACATACAGTTCACAAGTCCACAACACAAACCCCTTGGGATGTCAACTTCCTTCTGCTGCTGTAGGAAACCAGTACTTCTATAACTTTCAGGAAGAGTTTAAAATAATATCACTAAGTATATTTCCAAATGTGAGTTTGAGCAGGGAAGGCCATTTGCTGTGCTAGCTGTTGTCAGGAAAGCTCTGTACAGGCAATGAGTTTCCAAGGACTAACTGTGGTCCTCAATGGTTATGCAGTGGATCACTGTGGCACAGCTGTTTTCCAAATCTTGCAGCTGAGACAATCCTGGGGCGAATCTAGGAACCTTCACCACTGGACACTCAAGTCTGGTTCTCCTTTTTTAACTGTCTCCTTGCAAAATACAGGAGCGTTAGTTAAATAGCTGAAGTACAAAGAGAGTCATGGTTTGTGGATTTGTGAGGCTCAAACCCTAAGAGCAAGTGCCCTCCAATACTCTGGGGACCACTTCGATTGCATGTCAAATGTCCAATGCCAAGGTGAGATAAAAATATCAATTGCCACATGTTATGATAAGAAATAAACCTGCCAATGCAAGAGCAGATGGCATTGCATGAGGTCTTTCTTACATGGAATAGGAGAGATTATTATGTTCGTTGCATTGATCAGGGTTACACAACAGGTACCAAGGTCATCGAATTTATGCATTTGTGGTTGGGCAGGCTCTAAGAAAATTTATATCCTATTCCATGCTAGCAAACAAATGTCATTAGTTGTCTCAAAAACAACCAAAAAAAGTTAGTGCAAAAAGAACATGAATGTATTTTTTAAGAAATAATAATATCACAGATGCAAAAAGCAGGCATGCTGATTTTAGTCATGAGAGACATGTCCTTTTCTCATAAAGCCTCTAGCAGGTGCAAGCAGATGAACACAGAAATGCTGGATGAGTGGGGGACCATGGCCTTTACACTGAAATGCAGCAGATCATATGGAACTATGCAGCAGTCTACACCACGGAGGAGAGAAGGAGGAAGTGTAAATACTGCATCCTGGCTGCTGCCGTCCTGCTCTCTCTTCCCACAAAATAGGAAGGAGTAGAGTTGCAACTCGGACCTGTGTCTGTAAGAGAACATTAAGAAAACATTAAGAAAAGAGCAAATAAATATAAAAAAAAAAGGTATATGGCCCCCTCCAAAAATCCCCAAATCCAACTAAAAAACCCCCACCAAATCCAACGCACAAACAAACAAAAAAAGCGAAGTCCACCTAACCCCCAAACAGCCCAATATGCTGAATCTGCATAGTTTAGTTTCTGCTCAGGGTCTCCAGTCCAGGGCTAGAATTGCAGGAGGTGCATAAAGGCAAGAATTTGGGAGGTCCAGGAGACAACAAGAGGGAGTGTGGACATGCAGAGAACAGAGGGAGAAATCCTTCATAAGTGCAAGACTAGAAGAACAGCAGCTGCCAGAGGCCAAGGGTTGAGGTGCCTTGTCCCAGAAGAGCTATGTAAAGAATCTTGCCCAGCACCTGTCCATAGTGTCCCAGGCTCAGTCATTCTGTGATAGCATCTAAAGCTGCTAATATATATTGGGAAAAGAAAAAAAAAGAAAAACAAGAAAAGACAAAAAAAAAAAGCAAATAAAAGATCAAAAAAGAAAAGGAAAATAAGACAATGATAATGCTGACATTCATTTGTAAAGAGTCATTTAGGAAGGATTCAACTCTGGCACAAGCTGAGACCATGAAGGGGACCTAAGGAGAGGAGCAGCCATTATGATAAAATAATTTGGTTTTTTACTGATAACAAAACAACATAAAACTGCATGCAAACATAAACTGAGTTATATATAAAATTGTGATAATTGCCCCCAATGAGCTTTGAGCCTGCTATAAACATGTTAAATACTCCTAAGTTACATCTTACTTTGTATATGTACATTTGAATATACAGACACTGCAGGAGCATCCCAGGGAATTAACCATGCAGCTGATAATAACTACAGAATGGAGAAGTGTGCTTCTTTGCTCCTTATCCAGTGTGTGGCTCTCCCACCTCAATTAAAATCAAAGGAGTTTTGTTTCTTTCTACTGTACTGTTTCTTTCTACTTTCACCTTCTGCTCTCCGTGGACTGAATTTCAAGCAGGTCAATACATGGGAAATAAGGTGTCACTGCCCCCTTGGCCTGCAAAATCAAATAGGTGGCAGCTGACACCTTAGAAGTGTATTCTCTCAGGGGTGCCAGGCCAGAAGATAGCTTTTATGGTGAGAAGAGGTAATTTGGCACTACTGCTAGTGCTATTGCAGATGTTTCCATATGTATAGAATGCTCCAGAGCTTCATGAAAATCTCCTGGCTGTTTCTCTTTTGTCTGTCCTGGCTAGCATCCTACAGCCACACTGAGTTCAGACTTCTTAGTATTCCAGAAGCAGAGAAAGATACCTTTATTTAAGATAAGAAGTAGGAAGTACATTTTCCTAGGAGCACAAATACTCACACAGGCTTTCCACTGGAAGGTAGCAGTTGTCATATAGATCAGACCACTAACCCCTTCAAGTTCAATCAGACCGTGGCCAGTTCTGACACTTTCAGAGAAAGGTTTAAGATGCTCTACTTCAGAATTCCTACCCATGACTGGAGGCTGTGGGTGTTCTTTTTACCCCGGTAATGTGGTAGTGAATTCTTCCTGTTACTTTTGTTGTAACCTGAAGATGAAGCAAGCTCCTTTTGGACATGAAATAGTGCTGGCTCAGAGTTTAGATGTAGGGAATTTCATTCCCCTACACATGAAAATCCCATTAGGGTGGGATTTCACAGGCTGTATGATTCACATACTGGCAAAATGACATTCATAAGTATTTGAATTTACAAAACTGATAAGCTCACAAAACTCCCATTATAATCTGCAAGAAATACAGATACAATATAATGATTTGAGATTATGAACAGTAAATATTTCTGTCTTTTTGCTGCCAAAATTTACTATTATTAAGAAACTGATAGTATTGTTTAGCAGTAATAATAATAATATCAAATTATCTGCTGGTCGATTGATCTCCCTGGTTGTGGATGATCTGTTTTCTCTGCAAATAATGGTATTACTTATATCTCTTGCTACTCTTTGCAAGTTTATTCATCACTGTATTTTTCAAAGGATGGTTTAGATATTAGCTAATGTGTAGTACTCTCTTCTGAGGTTGGCATGGGAGAAGTCTTATTTTAGGAAAGAATGAACGGAGACTTTTTAAAAATAAACAATTTTTCCTTCTTTAGTAGTGCCTGAAGTTGCTAAATCATATTTTTAGGCTTAGTCTATAGTGCTTCTTTTTGAAATATTTGAGAGCACTGTGTCTGTGTGCTCTTATTTTATGTAATTCAACATGAACAGAGTAATTACACATCAGACTCAGAGGTGTCAAGAAGTGGTCTCAGAATTAGTTTCACAGTCCAATTCTATTATGGGTTTTAGCCAATGGTCTTGGATACATCTGTGAATTAGCACTTGAGCAACAACACCCCAAGGTGTGCAACATTTGGTTCTATTCTGCCAGTTCTGGATATTCTAAGATAATTCTTTTGACCTCTCTAGCTCCAGTAATATACATGGCTGAGAATCCATTCTCTTGAATTCTTAACTATAGGTGTTACTCCTTCTACATTTCAGATGGAGATGATGTGATACTACTTATGTCTTGGCAATGTGTTTTTCTCTGAGCTCCCGTTCTTGAAATGTTTAGCATAGTTTTAGCTTTCTCACATGGGGGTCATTTATTTACTCTGTGTAAATTATACTGTTGTAAGACTTCTGCATATTTCTCAAATGTTTATATGAACCTTTGAACATGTGGAAGAATACTTAATATAAGCTACTAGTTTTACATAAAAACAAGACCAAAAAAAGAGTGGATCTTATACCTCAGTCTTCCATAATTTCTGCATAAGCCATTATTTGACCCAGATTTCCTAAGTATTTAACCCAACTCTGCAAAATTTAATCAAAGTCCTAAGCACGCAAGGAAATGTCTTTACTGAAATCCTTATGTCACTGAATTAAGTAATAGAATGCACACATACAGTAATAGAGCAGGGAATTGACCCCTGAACTTCAAAGAACTTCTGTGACCTGGAAAAAAAATCCAGAGACTATTTTCCTGTTTCAGCATTACCAGGACTAATGCAACAGAATTATATTTTTGGTATGTACACATTATTCCCAAACACATTCAGTCTAGACTTAAACACTCTTGACAGTCCAGAGGTGCTCCTGGATATTGCAAAGGGAGCTGTGAAGCAGAGCAGGAGCTGCACTTGGACTGTGTACATAAACACCTAGTCTGGTTAAAACTAAATCCAACTTCTTGAAGCAAATAAATTTCTTCTTCTTCTGTAGAGTTGCAGGTGTAGCTCAGCAATAGATAAGGTCAGCAGTGTCTGACCACAATAAATAGTGCTATGGTAAACACAGTGCCCAGTCTGTGCTGGCTAGAAAACTGCTCAGAGCTTGATGTGCTCGAGGTTCCTTTGTGTAGAGCCACAAAGGAATAAGTAATGTATAGGTGGCTTTACAACTGTGGGTGGAAGTTGGGGAAAATCCATTCAGTCATGAGTGTTGCTGGTGAGTTTTAACATCTTCCAGAATATCTTCCAGGGTCTGCAAAGCTTTCAGACACTCTGGGACATGACAAGCAGCTCACAAAGGACTCTTGGACAGAATTTACATGGTCTGTGACATTCCAACATGCCTTTTGGTAACAATAGTCTATTGCTGTTATAAAACTGCTGTTAGCATTCTCCTGAGAGGTGAGCATATCCCCTTAGTTTTGTTTAAGTCCCAGATATGAAGCACCTCAGCAGCAGTTGAGGGCAGTGCAGCCCATTTGCTAACAGTTGTCACAAACATGCAGAGTAGAGCTGTAAACTTTTCCTAACAGATTTTCTATGCTTTCTCCCCTAGTAATTCTAGGAATAGTCTGCCCACTTCACATGGGACAATATTAATTTTCTATTTGCTGAAGAACTGGACATACCAAGTAGCACAAGAAAGCTAGCAGAAACACAGATATTTCTTCTTGCAGTGGAAATTGTATAGAGTTACTATGAAAAAAGTCAGTAAGGTGGTGTAAACTGAAATTTTATTTATGTGTTGTCATCTGTAAAAACACAAAGGTCTTGCCTTTGTTTGGAATTAGGCCTGCAGACACTGAGGTAGAGGAAACAGTACAACTTCCAGTTCTGTAAGAGAGAGAGCAAACAGGTGCTTCTCTCAATCCTGGAGTAATCTCTGCTCACTATTTTTTGTCCTTGTTTCTTGTGAGTTTACCTTGTGCAGGAATAGCAGAAACTGTAACTTTGGCTTACAGACCGAACAATGCTCTGGATTTCAAATGATCTGCAGTGTTGCAACAATGTGAGCTGTGACAAGGTCAAGTTTTTGAAGAGCAACACCCCAGGGTGTGCAATTCATTGTAAATGAGAAAAGAGTTGTCAGTTCAAAGTATTTATATGAAGTAAAGACTTTTAAAAAGAAGTAAAAATAATTCATGTGTATAGAAGCTAGTTTAAAGTCCCCTTTAAAAACAGATAGCCTTTAATCTGTTCAGAAATACAGTTCATAACTCTTCCTGGAAACTCAGTGCCAAGCTCCCTTCACGCCCTGTGTATCATCCCTCTCATCCAGCCCATTGACTAATCTACTTGTTAATAGCTCACAGGCTGAAACAAATTCACCACCCACATCTGTATTGCTTAGGCTGTAGCTTTCTTCTGGACCTGACAACGGTGGTGCAAAAGAGGCTTTAAGACTGAATACTAATGCAGACAACTCTTCACACCCACAAGCTCCCGGGTCAGCCAGATAAGCTTAAAAGGAATTCCCCTGTGACTGCATTGTCTTCAGACACTCAGTAGTGGTTTTTGTTTAATGGCTGGAGTGTTGTTGTCAAGCTTTTCTTTTGAGAGGCACAATTTTGTCTGCTTCTGATGAAAAAGTCTGCTTTCATTCCATCAGTTTAGGTAATTTTCTAATCACAGCTAATTTAACATTCAGTTTTTCTGACTACAATTTCAGTTTTCATTTTAGCACTAATTGAACACTAGTTCTTGAGTTCTCTAATTATTTAATGTCATAAAAACTCATAAATTAATATGCCTAATTCCTGTATCTCTTTTAGGGAGAAAAGCTCAGAAATGGGGCACTCTAATTCTAAAATCCCAGACAGTAGTTCAAGTCACAGCTCTTAAATAAAATACTACACTTAATTACAGTACTACATTACTTTTCAGGATCCAACTTACTTTCTGTTGTCCCCATTAAATGTGGTAGTTCACTAATGTATTTACTTTGCATGGGGCTTATCTTTTTTAGTGGCCAGCACCAGCCTAGAAAGGTATTCAAAATTTTCTTCTATTTAATGTCAAATATTTTTGTACTTTAGATAATGTCTATAAATCTATTGCAAGGAAAGTTACTGGTACTCTGGTGCCTTCTGAGATTTAATAATCTCACAGATGGTAACTCCTAAAACATACCTTATAACAGCTTGGAAAATGAGCTTTTCAGTGCAGAATGCTGGAATTCATAAATATGAACTCCACTTCTGCAGAAGTTCCTGGTTTTGGTTGAGGCCTTCAAGATCCTACTGTGCTTCCCTTAACAAATACTGTCAAGGAAGCTGTATTACCTTCTCCATCTTCAACTTATAGCATGATGGCTAAATGGCTAAACTTGTATGGAATATATCAATCATATTTATGATGGTTTTTGGAAATATTTCTTTGAAGTGCCAGGCCATTTGATAGTTGAAGACAGTTTATACTTTTTCAAGGACTGTTTTATAGTGCAATTCAAGTCTCAGAAGGAATTATGAAGTAGCTTTGGAACACTCTGTGTTGGCACATTGGTACCTATCTCAAATCTTACCTGCTTATAAATAAAATCCTATTTTTGGCAGCTATTCCTACGTATTTTGATTGGAGAGTGAAAGCCAAGAAAGGTTTTCTTCCTGTTCATTAATTCCTTGCAGCAAAGAACTCAAGTTAGGAGCTCAGATTAGGAAAGATGCAACATGAGAACCCTTGTAAAGGCTGTCTCTGTTTGCAGCCTTGGTATTCAATCAGGAGCCAGAATAAAGAGCTCTTTCCCAGAGTGGCCTATGATGTGCAGGTACTATAGAAATAAAAGTGCAAGATTCCAACTTTTCTCACCAGTGTTCATAGGTCTGGTTAGGAATAGTCCTTAAAAAACAAATCAACTCAACCAACCAACACCCCACACCCCCTTCAAAACACACACACACACAAAATCCAAGCAGATGTGCTTGGGTTTTAGCTGGCACTTTCAGAAGTAATGAAACTCCTAGTGTAGAAAGAACCGGGTGTCTTTTGCTTAGGACAGTAGCTGTAGTGGATTCAAATACAAACTTAACCCAGGCTTTGGCTTGCAGCTGTCTGAAATTGAACACAAACAGTTAGGAGGCCGTAGGATTGTAAGTTTTGTGGAACACTGAGCTATTATACAGAATCCCTAAACTACTACAATATTTTGAACAACCATTGATTCTAGCAACGTGTAGACAACTCACCAAATTTCCTCCAGATTTCTTGCAAGGGTAGTGCAAGCTTATTGCAAGCATCTCCTTGTCAACAGCACCAACTGTGATAACAACCTAATATAGTTGTCAGAAATATTCTGTATTTCTGAAATCTGTATATCCTCACTTACTGTCATACACAAAATAGGAGAAGGGTTCAAAAATAATAAGGTTGAAGATTGCTAAAAAACCAAATCAAATCCAGTTTAACAGCAACTAAATTGACAAGGTTTTACTATCAGATGTTTTTTGTTTTAGTGGAAAAAAAGATTTGGGATCCTGTAGCATCAAATCCCAGCTTTTCATTCCACTAAGTGATCTGTGAAAATACTTTCTGTGATCTAAAATAAGACATACAGACCGGAAGTATAAAGATACTGTTTTTCTGTGGGAAACCAAATGCAGATTCAGAGTTCCTTGAGTCAGGCTTTCTGCGTTGTTTATTTGGAAAGACCTGCATTTCAGTTGTTCTGTCAGTATAAGTCATACAAGAAAATTCTTCAGTGTAACAGCTACATGGAAAAGAATTCCTTTTCCTTGCTCTGTTTCACTCAGTTGTTACTGGCTGTGTAACTGGCACATGCACAAATGGTCTGTCCTGTCCCTGAGAAAAGCCTTGAAGCAATAGCTGCTAGAGATATTAAAATTTTGGGGTTTTCCTGTTTCCCTTTTCTTTTGACAGAAATATGATGCTTGTATCTCTTTCAGACTAATCTATTAAAGAAATGTCACCAGGGTTTGTTATTGTGCTGACATGCCCCTGTGAAAGAATGCATATATCAGAACTGAATTATTTTTGAAGTTTTAGTTACTATATTTTTTCCCTGCAAGGTTAAAGACTAGTTCATGGTCAGGAATGCCCATCAAATAGAAGAGACAGAATAGCCTGTAGTTCCTTTTGGAAAGCGATGTTGTCTTGCTGCCAGTACCTTTGCCAGAATGTTATAGGCTGGAGCTCTAGTGTCTCTTGTATGGGAAAGTGAATTGTTGCCTATCAGTTACAGCTGCTGTGTGTCAGGTTATTTCTTACTTTGGGGGAGAAAATGGAAAATGGGAAAATGGAGCATCTGTTAAAATTCCTAGAAAAGCATGTCTTGGTTGGTACAGCAATCAGGGCCCTTGAAGACCACTCAGGAGCTGACTCTAATCCACAAGGCTCAGCACCACAGAGCCCCTCAGTAGGTCACAGGTCTGAGACAGTGCTTAGACCTCGTAGTGGCTCTGTGTGAGTGAGGCATCTGCTCCACCCCTGCTGGGCATCAAGCAGAGGAAGTGCTGGGGAGTCATAGTGCCAGTAACTGTAGGGAACAGTATGGATATGAGGAGTAGGGTTAAGTCTGTATAAGTCTCCACTTCATCATGGTGTAGCTTCTAAATTGTTAACAGTCAAAACTGTCCTCCACCAGTTTTCTGTCTTCCTCACTGAATTGGATACTGCTAAACTAGGCTCTCTCTAGTGATTTTCTTGATTCTTGCAGTTGTACACTGCTAGGATATTTTCTTGAGCTGCCACATTCCTGAGGTAATTAGATCCTTCTTCCCACTCTCCAGCCCTACTGTATCTTCTTTGATAGGGAATCTTCTATGTCAAACCCAAAACATTTTCATAGCAGATCCCATAAATGGATGGTTATATATTGCTGTGGCTCTTTTTCTATATATATACATTGAACTTACCTGCAGTATTATCAGGGCAGGAGCAAGACCTCATCATATGATCTCTGTCTGTACTGCACCTTTTTTCTGATTCTTGTAGAACCAGTACTAGTGTGCACAGTTATCCAAAATATTGCAATTACTTTGTCTTATCTCTCAGTGGTAATGGCAATCTCTGCATTAAACAGAATTACTATTGTTAGTATTTTTTCTGATGTATAAATGCCATGATTTTATGACCCCAGTAGCCAAATGATGTTTAAATTCAGGTAAGTTTGACTCAAGGAATTATAGAATCTCATGACATAACACTGAAGAAACTTGAGAATATTGTGTATATATATATATATATATATATATATATACCCCTCATGCAAATTTAAAATGTTATTTAATTTCAATTTAAAAGAGTCATCAGCAAATCTGACCATCCCAGTGCTCCCGATATGATCTTGTGACCAGCAGGAGGGAGAAGCATGACTTAAACAGAGACCTATACAAACATTTTCTTATCTTCTAAAAAGCAGAGGCTGCTGCTCCTACTCTATGATGTCTTCCTTATAGTGACATATTTCTTGAGATTACTCAGAGAGCACCAACATTTCTTTCAGGTAAAATAAAAACCCAGAGTCCAGATTTCTGTTGTCTCTTTTCAGCTCTACCTCTAATGTCTGTCTATTTTCAGACAAATCTGAGCCTCCATGGCTGAAACAGGTTTAGCATTTACACAGCTCAGAGCAATGAGTCACATCTTGGTTCTGTTCAGTAAAGCACATAGAGTTCATCATGAAATACAAAGTTATTTCCAGACAGGGCCCCTCTCTGAAAAATGTTAACAGGTGGAAGCCCTAGTAGATAACTTAATGTCTGCTCTTCAAGAGAGGGTTATTTTTACCACCAGCCTGAGTTTGGTGAGTGCAAGTGTACCATGCAATGATATACAGAAAGCATTTATAGCTGGAATGCTCTGGAGTGCCATGTCCCTCCCCATTTTTAAAGCAGAAGAGGCAAACAGTCTGTTAATGTGTCTGCATTTGTGTATTAATAATACCTGCATGAGGACATGATTTGATTTCTAGGCACAGAATCAATTTGATCACCTAGACAGAGAGCTTGGTTATGAATAGAGAGTACCCAGTACCAAGTCCATAGGTGCTTTGATGAAAAACAGTGTACAAAAATATTTTTCGTGAAAATGCAGCTTATCTTTTCAAGGTTACTGATCACAGTAAGTTTACAGCCATGTAAACATGTCTAGAATTTCATACACTTACATATAACAAGTTGTCTGGGAAAAAAGGTCTTTTTCTCCCTCCTTTCTTTTTTTGCTTGAGGAAAGATTGTTAATTTGAAGCTTCTCAGAAAATTTTGCTTTTTTCCCCAGTATCTAGCTTTTTTTTTAACACTTGAAGAAATGCATACCCAGGAAACTGAGGAACTTTATGAAGAAATTTGAGCTGGTAACTGAGTGCAAAAGTTTTGTCTGATGGCTGCTTAGCTGAGGAAGAAGAGACTTGATCACTTGTGGAATTCCCCCTGCCTCAGCCCACGTGGATGGGCAGTGACCTGCATGCATGCTCCCCCTGGCCTGGCAGCTCTGGTCAAGACTCATCACAGTGACTGCAGTGCCTTTGGCAGCACTGCTGAAGTGCTTGAGGCCCACCCATGTCCCCTGTGAGTGTAGGAGAGCAGTGTCTTAGGAAAGCATAATGCATTCCCAGTGTGTTCCTGAGAGAAAGGAGTCCAGCTTTGCTCAGGTCCAGCTCTGTGGGGAAGGACTGTAGAAAAGAAAGCCCACGGCAACAATGTAAAATGCTAAGTGCCATTATGGTGTAAACAGAGTTTAGGTTTAGGAATGAAGAATTCAGTGGTGAATCACATGAGCTCTCCTTCCCACTTAGTGAATACCTTACATGTTTTTAGAAAATTCTCCGTTAGTAATACTATAAAAATCTGCTTTTATTTGATTGTGGATTACATTGCATATCCCCAACTGAAAAAGGAAGTTGTGGTCCCCACATGCTTCTAGCTAGGCCACTAATATCTCTTGTTGTAAGAGAACTGCTCTGTGTATTTTCATTTCTTGGTTGTTTCTGAAACGCCCAGTTTGCCAGAATGCCAAATAGAGGCATGTTTTGGATGAGTATCTTTTCTTCAGAAACTGGGCTGAGAGCCACAGACTGGCTTCCAGTGAACCACCAAACCTTCTTTTAATTTGATGACCTCAGTTACTGTTGTATTTGGATGAACCCAGACAAGTTTATATGTGAAAGTGTCTGTCTTTCATTGCTAATCCTTTGAGCTATTCAGTCTTTTTAAATCCTTGTCTTTTTAGGCTTAAAAGGGTTACATCTCTATCCAGACTCTTTCAGTGTTCTGTTTTCAGGACTTAAAAAAGCATTTCAAGGCTCTTCCTGCATTTAACATGGTACTGATAACTGCAAAGAAATTTTTTTAAGCAAAGATTTTTGCAACATCGGCCAGCATACAATAGTATTTTTTATTGAGTTATAGATGTGCTCAATTAACTAAAGAATATTGCTTGCGTATGTTAAAATCATCTTTTTTAGGAAAAGACATGAAGCATGTAGTCAGGTTATCTGATGTTTTGCTAAAAAAAATCTCATGGACTGAACATGGACTTGCAAAATGTCCTTTCTAGAAAGGAAAAATGATTTAATTATTTTCAAAGTTACATTACCAGAGACTGGAATACAGGACAATAGTAATGAAATGAAATAATATGCCTGATTTCAGAATAGTCAATGCTTCATATAAATAGGCTTTGAGATAAGTAGAAGAAAGTTGTGTGCCATGGACTCTCAGATGTTCAGCAGACTTTGGCACTGCAGCCTTCCTTCCAGACCTGGGCAGTAGAAGAGGTCACCATTCTAACACACTGCAGAGAAGTGAGAGTTCCCTAAGCTAAGCTACTTCAAGCTCTGAGTGTCTAAACTTCTCAAAAATTACTTCTCTGTTTATGATTAGCTTTTTTTTCTATTTTCAGTTTTTATTTTGTTTCAGCTTGAAACCAAGACCTTTGGTGATTTCAACAGCCAAAAAAAAGTGTAAATAAAGAAAGTGTAAGTATGGTTAGTAAACCTGGGAAAGAGTTTCAGTGGTACTTAATATGTTCTGACAAGTATCCACATCTTTATCCTAAAGCTTGTTGAATCAAGATGGTGATCATTAACTCAGCTGAATTTTAAGGAAGATAGATAGGGACATGAAAGGGATTATTTTCTTCCTTTGTTTTTCTTGGTTGTAGTTAAATCAAGAGCATCACAGAACATAATATATGTTTTCATTAAGTTCTCAACAGCAGAAGTTGCCATCTTTTATTGAACAAATTACAACTTCCAGCTACTCATGGAAATTAATCTTAGAATACTCTTTTGAGGTCATGGAGAGCCAAATGTAATCAATTATTCTGGAAATGGTATCTGAGAGAATCTGAAATTGCCTGAACTTGTCAACTTAAGGGACTCTGTGCTGTGCTTGCTTAGTGTGAAATAAAAATATTCACAGCTACTATGAACAGTAGGAGATGCAAGATACTTAATTCTCTTCTAAACTTCATAAAGTGTTTTAAAGCACTTGTATAGGTGCTGTACTCTGATAAGGTGTCCTGATCTCATCCTAAGTTACTAGGTAAACACAATCCCATGTCTTACCGGATATTGAAAATGTATCAGGAAATATAAAAAATAGAGAGGCAGCTTAGCCTTCAACAGAGAAGGCCTGCATTTTTCTGTAGTAGAAGTCAAGGGTTCAAAGAAATTACTCTTAACCTTTTGGATTACAGAAAGAACTGCACTGAACATGGACTTGCTTTAGTTTAAATCCCGTGTCTGACAACTGCCCCTCCTCCTGCAGTACACAGTGATGCTTACAGGTCCAAAAGCTACAATACCCTTTACATCCTGAAACAATCTTCTGGGCTTGCTGTCGGCTCTGTCATGGAGATGGATGCTGAAAAACTTGGCACTTTCCTCTCTGTGAAACACAGTATTTTAAATGAAAGAGAATAGTTCAGTTTAAGGCTTGCTAACAGATGCAAACAAATTCCTGAGAAGCAGAGCCTGACCTCTCTAGTGTGATTTTTTCTTCCTGTGTCTTACTCCACAAACTTTGAGAAAACGCTTCCACTTATCACAAAGCCTCCCTTGTACAGATGAAGAGGGAATGCCCTCGTTTCCATGCACCCTGAGGGGCTCCCTGAAACAGCCCTGTGTTGCCCTGTCTCACTGGTGCCCTGGGACCAGCCCAACTAAGCAGAACATCGGATTTGTTCCAGGCACTGCTGGCTGCCAGCACATTGTAGGACTAACTTGCAAGGAATGTTCCCCTTGGCAGGCAGCCTCCTCCTGGCATCAGTGCCAAATGATATCAACCATAATTGTTGCTATTTATGATTTTTCTTGTTGCTTTTATGAATCACTGCTAAGATAGCCAGGTTATTCCAAAGCTTTGAACAACCTGTACAGCGGGAAACCTGATAATAGGTAGAGGATAGTATGAATTATTTTGAATTGAGTCTACAATTTTTTGAGCTGAGAGATAAAAGCATATTCTCCTTGAAATGGAAACTCAAAAAAAAAAAAAAAGAATAAAATAAAGCTAAGTCTTAGGACTCCAGTATTGACACTGTCTTGCTATGTGCCCTGGAGAAGTTTCTTGAATGTCTCTCTTTGTTTTCTTTTACTTATACTTTTCCCTATATTCTGTTATTTTGAACTTTTTTTTCAGCTGATTTTAAACTGATGTGAGCAAGCATGTCCACATATAAATAAATATTCAGCACGGAAAATAATATCACATGTATGCAGTGGGTCTGACTATGTGTAAAACCCTGAGCTTCTTGGTGTGTGGATGAAATATATAGATAAAAATGGTAATTCTATTTTTGCCTGAAACTAACACACAATTAAAAATAAAACAACTCTGTCCTATATTACCTTTCCCAAGTAAGCAAAATGCAAATATATATATATGAAATTCCTGAGGTGAACAATACTGTAAGTGCCCAACAGCTCTGATTCAGTTTTGCATTTCCAGAAACTCTAGGCATGCTGTCACAGACATTCTGGAAAATGTTGAGTGAAACAGCTATGCATGCACAGTAATTCTGGCATGTCCTAAAAGCAGGTGACTACTGTGCAAGTACAATGTCATATGAATACAGGCAGTTTTTATCAGGAAATCCTAAGCAGAAATATATTTGTCCTTTTCTATGTGTCACTACTACAGCAGACAAAAATCCATTTTCTGTCAAAGAGAGAACAATGTATGTAAGGTGCTTCTGGGGGGGTGGGGTGGGTTTGGGTGCCTGCTATAACAGCAGAGGAAAATAAGTCTAGTCTTTGGTGATGAAGAATAACCTTTTGTAGCACACATGGGCTAGTAGAGACATCTGTGGTAGTAGCTGAAGAATGCTTTAAGTTCTAAACAAGGATATTTGTAAGTGTTTTGCTCCACTTCTTATGATTGATTGTAGGAGAATTTAGTACCCACCTCTTCTTCCATTTCCAATGTGTTTAATGCCTCTGCAATGATGTTATATGAATTATATTGCTTTTAAACTTCCATACTGTTGCTGAGCTCCAGTAATACTCACGAGTTTGAGTTTTTCATTGCTTTTAGTTACTACTATGTATTTAATTCTAAATGCAGTACTACATTATTTCATTTTGCAAATGAGAAGTACCTATCAAACATCACTGTTTATAATGGCAAGCTTATGACATACATTATTCAAGCAAAATCTAATGATTTTTAAAAGTTTGGGATACCACAGGAAGGCAAATTCTAATGTGGCCATATAATGCAACTGCATATATCCCAAAAAATGTGCATTTTCATCAGGTCACCCTAAGCTACATGAGGAAATGGGTTGTTAGCCAGTCTAACAGACAGACCACAAGTATGAAGCATCTGGAAACCCAAGCAAGACACCACAACTACATTATGCCATCAGAGATCATGAAGCTTGTACAGAAATAGAAGGGCTGGTGGCTTGCAAGCAAGAGGCAGAAGGTTTGAGCTGATATGGGATGCCCTGCCAGTGCCAGTGCTTCCTCTTGCCTTCAGACAGGCATTATGGCAGAGCAGGCACAGTCCTTATCCTGTGTAGAAAAACAGGATATTTCTTAGTACAAAGTGTGGAGAGAAGTGGAAAAGTGTTGATGTACACTGTGTAGGTCACTCAACTCCAAGGAAAGGATAGGGTAATTTTTTCAGTGTCTCAAACAGAAGACTGAGCTCTGGGGAAGTCACTAAGATGCTTTGAATGCCTACACTGGGGCAGCAAGCAACCTCTCTACGTCAGCCTTAGAGGGCACACCCTCACTCCTGGGATCCAACACAGCAGTCTCTGGCTCACATTGCAGAAGATGTACAAGTTCAGTTGTTTGCTGTCCTGACCCAAGCACATAAATGCACATAAATATTTTTCACATCTTCTTTACTTTATTTCAAAGTCTAGTTAGTGCAAAACTCTGAATATAGAGTTTTGTGGACAACCAGTGAAATGCTTTATTATGATGCAGTTTCAGAGTCAAGGGTCAAAGGATTTTTGGTGTAACCCTGCCTAGAAAAAGTTGTAATACAACCGGGAAATCTTCATGTTTTGTAAATATGAAGCAAGGAAACAAGAACCACTACATTAAATTTGAGGGCATTCTGCATGAATAGATCTAGATGTACCAGCATTGTAAGTAGTAGCCAACCACAATCTTGGTTTTAGTTGTTCAGGTTCCTCTTTCTTTGTTTAATCTTTGTAATTTCTAGAAAACACAGTGCAGCCAGGGGAAGGGTGGCAGGGAAGTAGCGGTTCCTTTGGTCAATGCTACACTGAAATGTTTTTTTTCTGTCTTTTTTAGTGAACAAAAGGCTTTTCCAGAACTTTCCCCCCCCCCCACCTCAGTAGTAATGTTTCAGTTGAATTACCATATATGTTAAATTTCAGCAGTCATCTGGCCCACCCAGGAACGTGAGTCTTACATTTTTCCACTGTTAAAAGCTTACACCTAAAACTCTTCCATATTTTAATTACACTATCAAAGAATATCTGTAGCGTATCGAACTGCAGATCTATCAAAGTGTCAGCCATTTACTTGTGACTAATTCTGATTCATTAATTGTGACTGTATATGTTTTGTCTTCAATAAACTTTCCTATGCCCTGAAGACAACATTCCCCAGATTGCAAGGTGTTGGATGTGTGACATTATGTACAGTCTGTTCAGGTGTCTGTTTTTCCCTTGTAAAGAGAGTCTTTCTGCTGCTTTAGGCCTTGGCTGTTCTCTGCTGATGGCTGCAGCAGTTTTGAACACATCAAGAAGGCAGTGGCCACAGGGATGATTTTGCTTTAATGGTGTATTTCTCAAAAGCCATCCAAATGCCATAGTGATGGACAGCTTTGAAATAAATATTTAACTTATTTTAAAGAGCCTATTTAAAACTATTTAAAACTTATTTAAAGAGCCTATCTGTTATGTCATAGGATGAGAGAAGCTTTAGAAATCAACTGTAGCAAAGCAAAAGTTTTGATTTATTGGCCTTTCTCACTTCTGCCTTTCATATGTTGTTCCTAGTGATCAGACTGTAACAGAACAAAACATTCTTTTTTTATCATTATTTTGGTTTTTCTTGAACTATTATGTTCTTTATAGAACTCTCTCTGTATCCTTCTAGCCTTTTTCACTTGTGTAATTTCCCTTTGCATAGTTTTTCATTTTACTATAAAATTATTTGCATCAGAAGTGCAACTCTTGTATTAGTTACCAATGCAGGCCATGGTGCTGCTTCTTGTTTCCGTCTCACAACCAACTGAACAGAAGAAAAAGGAGAATAGGCAGGATACAGACTAGTCTAAATTTCTTAGCTTTCTATTCAAAGTTGTATTTGGAATCCTTATTTTGACAAGCACTGCTGAAATTAGGTGGGTTTACTGTGGTGATGTGGAACTGGCATCATTCTGTTGTACTTGCTTGCCATGAACTATAGCTTTTTCTAACACAATGCCTTTGCAAATTGTACTGGTAATGCTGCTGGGCTGTCAGAGGCTCTTTGCAAAGAGCATCTGCTGGAGTCTGAACAGGATGTAACATGTGGCTTTGTGATCTTTAGTATCTGGCAGTGTTTAGCAACCTATCTGATATCTGACTGCATTTTGCTCTGTAGGAATGTATCTTTAAATAGACATTTTTAAATGAATGATAACGACTTTGCTTGCTCTTGATGATTTAGATGTTTTCTGCATTTTAAACTTTCAAACTATTGTCAAGCAGGTAACAACAGCAGCTAAATACAGCATTTTTCGAGCACAGATTACAAGGCAAAGAATTTCAGCCTGGAACATAAATTGTATTCTACACTAATCAGCATGTCATGGTGGTCAATGGCAAGTGTGAGGCAACTCTAAAGCAAATACATCACTATTTCTGTCTCTCCAAGCAGAGCCCTATCTGTACAGTAATGTGCTTAGCACCCAGTAAGATGTAATTTCCTAGTTATCTGGAGAAAGATACAGTTACCAATAAGGAAAACAGTTCTGAAGGGAGAAATCTGAGTGTGCTTGGACATTGTAAGCTGAAAAATGTCAAAATAATGTTCATCGTTCGAGAAATACATTTTTTCTTGATTAGGAGATACTGGTTTTCACATTGATGAGACAGCATAATAACTCTAAGAAGTGGCATCATCTTCCAGATCCACAGAATCAAGTTGTGATATGGTTATTGTCTGAATAGAGGCTTGGTGCTTGTCGAAGGAGCTCTACTTCCATTTCATACAAGAATTCAAGCATCAGACAGCAAGTGTGGCACTTGCACATGAGAGATGTGCCTATACACAGATGTCAGATTGAAGTAGATCAATAAGATCAGTAAGGATGACTAGCAAAAACCAACTAGCAGTGAAACAGAGCTGCAGTTTGTTGTTTTTCTTCATGATTTTTGTTATTCCCCAATGGCTAAAGATTTCTTGCTGTGTGAGGTGCTAGTCCTGGCAAAAAAGAATAGAGTTGATATAGCTCTTTAGTTGTTGAGTGCTCTCATAGTACTGATGCACCTTATGACCTGTAGAATATTATGTTTCAGTTCTGGTTGTAGGAAAAATTCAGAGTTCTGTTAGTCAGCTCTGATTTTATATTTCTTTCTGGTAATGGGCCATTGTGTTTTTCAGCCACTCAGCAGTGCAATGCTAATTCTGGATGACTGATGAGCAATGCTAGCTCATCTAGCTAAGTTTACAATGACTTTATGCTGAGCTGGGGCTTTCTAGGCATGAGCAGAACTCCTTTTTGTTGCTGCCTTGTGTACATGCTGCTAGGTAGCAGCAGCCCCAAATTTCAGATCTAAAGCTTTACTGACTGAAGCAAAAGTGAGGAGTGGAACTCTGAAAGAGGGAATGTTTACTGCCTCCTTCAATGACCAGTTAGATAAGCTTGTTTTTCTGTTGGTTCTGAAAATTGCTGCGAGTGCTTCGGGTATGTGGCTCTATCCTGTTGGTAAGGCACAAGCTCATAAGGAAACGACCAGGCCATATGGTGGCTCGTTGATTGCTGTGGTTAAAGATGGTACCGTGTGGATGGAAATTCACAGAAATACAGCACACAGCTGAGCCCAGTGTGGCTGGGCCTTAAAGTCAAGGGCAATATGTGGCAATCCACTGAAGGAAGTAGAATGATGGCATGTTCATGAGATATACTGAATTCCTAAAAAGGAATTGTAATTGACATTTTGTTTGTCTAGCCTTGCCTTCGCTTGCCTTCATTTTGAAATCTTTCTGTCACAATGAATGGAGGCTCCCAGTAAAATCCACTCCCTAATTGTTGATCTATTTTAGATTTTCTGGTTTTTGGCTTATGCTGCCTTAAGCCTGAATCCATAAGCAATAGCTACACCATGGTGGTGTAGGAGAGAAAATGAATGCACTTCTATAGATAAGAATGCTGGCCCTATAAGAATCTCCTTATTTAAGATATGAGTTTCACCACACTGACAAAAGTACTTGCTCAGCTCAGTAGTTCAGCTGCCATTATGTCTGATTTTGAGTATGCATGTGTTGCAGTGTCTAATTGCAGGGGGAGAAAAGCATTACACTCATTTATGTATAGAAAGTTACTTATGCAGTAAGGATACAATGGAGCCTGATTTGAGCTTTCAGGAACACTGACATCAAGGACTACCAACATTTGCAAATGTAGTTAATAAAAAATTATTTGAAACATAGATGGCGATGAGACAAAGAAACAGTATAAAATTTACTTCAAATCAAGATTCTACCTCTGAATTTGTAACTAGACTCTCCTTAAATCTGTACCCATGGAATCAATGTTGTCTCTCTCCTAAGGATCTTCAGCAATCCCAAGGGATTACTTCAGGGTGAACTAAAAAATGTTCTTGCATTATTTACCAATGACTCATTTGTAACCATCTTCTTTGTAACCATTTGTAAGCCACTCCTCTTCCTTGAGTAAATACTGGCAAATGTTACTGCTGCAAAAACAACAGTCAGCTCTACATCACGGCTTTCTCAGATACTGGCACAATGGCTGTGCCAGGATAAGGCAAAGTTCTTATCTGGAAACTGTAAAAACCATCTGGGACTTTCTCACATAATGCCAGTCAGAGTAGTCCTAAAGCTGTGTCATTTGATGAGGGGAAAATGAGGACTGAGGTCAAGAAATCACAAAGAATCTATTCCTCTGTTGTTGCAGTTGTGCCAGAGGACTTGATCTGTTTTACCTTGGCTAGGAACAGTTTTATGACTGGAAGAGTAGTGCATGGACAGATGATGGTTCTGTGAAATTCATTTGGGTTCTCATCCTTGGGAGAAGTTTTTGGAGGCTCATGATGCCTAGTGTTCTTGCTTTCTTCTGCAGGGCCATGAAAGAGGAAAGACCCTTCATGCACATTACTTTCATGCTGTGCAATGCAGTTGCATTTAATTTCTATGTTTTCAGCTTCTACTTCATCTTCATTGTAAAATTATGAAATCCTCTGTGACCTGATGCTGTATATAAATTAATCAAAAAGTGGCATCTTGGTGTTAAACAGCAGACAGTACTTTTTTCCTAGTTCTGTGTATTGGTTTGCTTTTTCAAAAATGACTGGAGTATCTTTGCTACATTCTTGCTCAGTGATCTAAAATTATATCTTCATTGATTTGGCACTTACCAGCTTTCCCAAATAAGACATTGTAAGATCCTTAATGGATGTACTTTTGTGGCTTAGTAGCGGACTGGCTGCTGCTGTTTGCTTTCAAGGTAACCTTTCATGTTTGCTACATTTTCAAAATACTTTGACTGTTTGCCCAAAACCACCAAAGACATTCATCCTATCCCATCTAACTGCAAAGGCTATTTCAGCCACTCTCATGAGCAAGTGAGGTTGTTACAAGAGGAAGATTTGTCTGAGTGGTTTTTTTCTCTCTACACTGGTACTTAGTCAGTGCACACCAAGTCCTGTGCCCTGCTGCATGGAGGTGCCCTGCTAAGCCTGGGCAGTTTAGCTTGGCTGCTGGAAGCAGTGCAGTTATATGAGTGTGTGTCTTCACCCTGGCTAAAATTCTCAACTTTCTGTTTGGCCTGGTCATTCTGAATAGAGTGTCAGTCAAGTGAAATGCTGCCTAGCCAACAAGAGGAAAGAGAATACATTACTCTTTCGTATTTTCATGTGTTATCCTGGTGGATTCTGGTCTCTGGGTATTGGGTCCTTCCAAGCTGGCTTTTCAATGAAGAAGAAACCACAGATGTGGAAGTCTACTATATCCTCCCTGCTACATACAAGCCTAGGAAATAAATTTTTCTTCTAAGGCCTAAAACTTGCTTCCACATGAAGAAAAAAGATTCTTAAGAGACAGCAGTAATATTGCTGGGTAATATGTACACTTAATTTATGGAACTTGGTCCTTCAGTACAATTATTGGTTTTAGTGAAAATTTTTAGAAATAGGCAGAAGATATTTAAAGACAGAGTTATAGCCTGCTGGTTGACTACAGCTTAAAAAGTAGGGCTACTGACATGGTGTGTGAAAAAGCCCATTTAAAACCATACTCTACCATATTTAGAATTGTGTAGGATGAAAACTCACAGTAAATATTCATAATCTATATTCAAATATTAGAGCAGGAATTTAGATTGTCCTGAACCCTTGTGTTGTTGCAAAAGCATGGAAATTATTTTCCTGCTTTCATTGCAGAGGGAAAATAACACTAATTTTGGGAGCTTGAAAGATTCTGCAGAACAGGATTAAATATGTTGGTCTAGTTCTGTGTTTTTTTCATTTTGGTCAGCATGTGAAAGTGAAATGCAAATGTTAGCAATCTTAGAGCCACTCAGATTTGTCTTGTGTTTGCTTAGGCTTCCCTGTGGATGATCTGTAAAATACATTGCATCACAAATACAGTTATGCAGGATTCAAGTGTGGTAATATTGTGCAAATCCCTCTTCTCCCCTTCCCCACCATCCTGTAAAATCATGAGGGTTTTTTTTGTCTGATCCATAGGGTTTTTTTCACTTATATCTTTGTGTTGTTTAAGGATACACCTAAGTCATGATTTTACTTTTTCTCTCCAACCATGAGGAATACAATTTTTCGTGAATGAAAGCTTAAATCCTTTGACTCTGGGCTCTGAGCAAAACAACAATTATTATTACAAATTCTCATCACTTTTCTTATTCCACTTTGGATGAATAGTATTATTTCTAACTAAAGACAGCATTAAATACTATTGGTAATTCACAAAAAGCCTATTTAACTTGTTCTGCAGTACAGGATTCTTGTTGACTAGGCTGCTTGTTTTAAATCAAGTCTTATCTCTGGCTGTGAAAGAGATGCTGAGGTGAAGGAAGGCAAGAACATTGCAGGTTCAAAATGGGGGCCTAAATTTATTTTCTATACTTGACACACAGGCACCTGGTGAGAAACACAATTCAGTTGATTTAATTACTGTGCCATGATTTTTTCCAGTATGATAAGAAGCATTTAGCAGCTTGGTGACACCCTCATAAAGTTATGTTAGGAAGAACTCTGAGATTTCCTTTGTTGGTGTCAGGGATGCAGAAGCACCCTTTCACCTCTTTGTACACAGAGAATAGAAAAAAAAATTAACACATTTGCTGCATATCATGTTCTGGCATCAACATTTGCCTTCCTGTGATCATGCAGGTTTGCATCATAGCCCTTTCCCAAAGCTGTCGTTGTCCTAAGTCCACTGAGATCAATGTTTGTGGAAGGAAAGTAAAGACAGCTTCTACACTCAGAGGTTGCTTTGATTGTTGGTATAAAGTTTTGTAGTCCTCACACAAGAATTACAACTCATGAAATTGAAATAACTCATTCCTTTTGGTTTATATAGGATTGAGTTGTTTTCTATTTAATAAAAGGTTACTAATGGCTAACTTTGTCAGAATGTCTTTATATGAATATCTGTGTTCATAACCAATATGCCGTTTTTAATACAATAACTGCCCTTACAGATTCCAAATGAAGACTCATCTCCCTGCCCATTTCCTTTGTGTTGGAATTACCTGTTTTAGTGAGTTTTCTATCTTCATACACCACTAAGCTTACTTTCCTTCCAAACATACAAGCAACCAGCTAGGTACAGAATGTATGACATTGTAATATTATTCACTTTGATTGGTAGTACAGCTTTTGCAGAAAATTCAATCAAGACATCAATTTTAGGCTATGATGATGATAATAAATTCCCCATTTAACAGAATTTATGCTTTCATGCTTTTTGGTATGACATTTTAATTAATCAGTATAAGTGCTAATGAAATAATGAAGTGGTTTGAACCATAGAAAATAACAATCATCTGCTAAGTACTATGTAAGAAACAATAGCAGGACTTACCAGATGGATGCATAAATTAATGTGACTTCCCTGTGTTTATGGTTTTCAGCTTTTTTCATTTTGTATTTCCGTTTGTCCTAGGAATGTGTCACAAAATAAAATAACACACAGCATAAAAGTCCACCGCAGAAAGTTAATTATTAAGTTGTGTAATTACAGTCCATAAAGGATGTGATTTATAAGTATAATTAGTTCTTACTGAATAATCTTCCACTATGCCTTGAAATGGGAGTCTAGTCCAAATGGGAATAAAGGTGAGAACCTACACAAGGTGTAGCCCTTGGATTCAGTCAGGCTTTGAGACACAGAAGAGATGAGTTACTTGGCTTTTCTTGATGGGCTTCCACTCTCAGTCAGTCTCAGAAACAAAGCTGGAACCACAGGCATTTCTCTCTCAGTCAGTGATTGAGCTCCATTTGTTGCTTGGAGCAGAGGAAGGTTGCAGTCAAATTTTTGACTTGTTACCAGTCCCCATGAATCTGGCAGTGTTGGCTGATTGCTTCTGGTAGGCTCCACTTGAGTGCAAGCACTGTCTAATTAGACATAAAGCGATTTGTTCAGTTATATTCCCTTTGCTCCCTCGGTCGATGCTCCGAGCATGAATCTTTTAGGAGAGACTGGTGCTGACTCATGGGACTCCAGCTGATGAGGGAGGAGGTTGTGCATTTGGTGTGCTCAAGGTCATGTCATGAGTTCATGTGCTTGTGGGAAGGCACAGAGCTGCAGGCAGCTGCCTGGAAAATGTGCGCTGCTGCCACGTCTGCTCCTTCTGAAACACCACGAACAAGGCACAGCAAAGATCTAGAGGAGAATCCCAGCACTGCAAGCACATGGAATGCAGACAGAGGCAGAAGTGTGAAAGTGCATAAGCTGAGGTCTAATTGAGTGAGTCATCGACTCAGAGCAATGAGACTTGACAGGTCTGAGAGAGGAAAGGCCCGGAGAGGCTCTTCAGAGAAAGAACACTATTGCTACCACAGTTCAGTTCCTTGTCAGCCTCTTGCTAGAGTTGCAGCCTAGCCTTGAAACTATGACTTGCAAATGTTTGCAAAATATAAACTGCATAAGAAAATCATACTTTTTGTATGAATTTTGTAGTTCTGAATCTCTTGACTGAGTATTGTCTTTGCAGGAGTTTGATCTTGCTGCAATGTATTTCTATTTCACAGCAAACTGGACTTTAGGGTACAAGCAAGTTGCCAAATTCTGCCTCTGGAATGAGTGCATGGTGCCTGGCAGATTCTATGGGAGCTGCTGGCATTGAGGTGAGGGCTGAATATTTGAGCTTGGTCCTGAAAAACAATTTCAAGTCCTGATGTTTTATTCATTAGGACATAATCTAGACAAACAGGATTTGCAGAGGATTTTATTTTTTATTTCATGTGAGATTCTGTAGGATGTATTTTGTATTTGGTAAATATGTGTTTGAGAAATGATGTGCAACATAAATACCATTTCTGAATTTGGCTCCAGCTGAGGGAGATACGTGCAGAGGAGATGGAAAAAGATGCATTGACCTTAACCTGCTCCCTTGCTGAGTTCATGCTCTTCAACTCAAGAGATACCCATAAGTAATAGAATTTTTAAAACATTTAACTTACATTTTTTAAACACTTAAATCATCAATGCACTTAAATAAATATGTTTAGCCATTTCTTTTCAGCTAACAACTGCTGTGGTGTTTGGTTCCAGAACACTGCTGTTAAAGCAAGTGCAGACTAATTTATTCTACACCTACCTGAGTCTTGTCAGTTCTGAGAAGTCAAGCAAGTCGACAGCTTAGTTTTTATTCCTTTTCTGTCACAGAGGCAGAGAAATAGCCCTGCTGCTGGTCTTGTTCAAAGATGAAATTGCTCTGGAGTCTCATTAATACAGTGAATCAATATGTTCTCTTGAACTGGCATGTTTTATGTACTTAGTCTCTCCTCCCTGAGAAGACACTATTATTTAGGAATCAAATCTATCCAGCAAACTAAAATTAAGTAATTTCCTCCCCCCCTCCTTTATATATTTTTCTAGCTACAAAGTATTCCAAGCAGCATTCTAAATTATTCAAAACTCTGTAGTGTGTGGAATTTTCAATCTGATGGAAACAGCTGAGAAATAAAAACCACATGCTCCACTGGCTCTGCATACAAGAGTCTGCATTTTAATCCAGAGCTGCTGTATACACTGCAGCGTGTGCCTCTATCGTTTGGTGTTGACATCTGCATTATGATGAGAGGAATTATTCAAAGCCAAATTACTATTCAGGGTGGTAGTGTGAAACAATGAAAATGAGATTGCTAGAGGGGAAAATATATGCAACAGTTTGTATAGTTAGGGAAGAAAATTGGATTCATTTGCTGAAGCACTGCTTTCCTCTTTAGCAGACTTTAACCCCTTTACAACAGCTAAAATAAAGCTGTGACATGTTTCATGACAAAATGCAAATACTTTTTCAACTGATATAGTTGTAATATTTATGGGCCTAATCAGAAAATGTCCTATAAGTAATAAATACTTTGTTTAGACACACATCTACACTTTATTGGAACAGTGGGAATAATTTCTATCAAAAAGTAAAATACAACCAAAAAATTGCCAACTTTCTTCTAATTAAGCTGTGAATGCTTAATAAATTTGATTTTTCTTTTTTTGTTGCAAATGGAAAAAACTTGATAATGTGATAAAAAGACTGTGATAAAAAGAAAAGACAGTAAATAACTAGATTTTTTTTAATCTTCTATTCATGCTGTGTAGCACCTTTTCTTCTAGTGGAATTCTGCATATTGGAATTTTGCAGCTTTCTTGCAAGGGGAAGCAGAAGGACAGGCTCTTTAGCTGCCAGTGATGAGACCTGAGGCAGTGGCATGAAATTGTGTCAGAGGAGGTTTGGGTTAGATATTAGGGAAAGGTTCTTCACCCAGAGGGTGGTTGGGCACTGCAACAGGCTGCCCAGGGCAGTGGTCACAGCACCAAACCTGCTGAAGTTCAAGAAGTGCGTAGACAACGCTCTCGGGCACATGGTGTGATTGTTTGTGCTGTCATGTGCAGTGCCAGGAGTTGGACTTTGATGATCCTTGTAGGTCCCTTCCAACTCAAGATGTTCTATGATTCTGTGATTATAGTAAGAAAATCTATTCTGTATATAGATATCCCTCTTAATGTAAGACAGACAGTGAATAGAGAAAGGTTGCAACTGTTAAAACCTGCTTTTAGAGATGGACAAGTAAAGAAGCAGAAAGGGAACACACAAGTTAGAGTAATTCTATAGTGAAGAGCACACTCCAGAGAGCACAGGAAATACATCCCTGGCTCTTACAGTGTCTGTAACTACTCTTAGAGTGAACACCTGATGCTGAGATTTGAGAACTGAACGTTTGATAGCTGAAGGGTGATGTATCTGCACTGTGTTCCAAAAGATCTGAAGAAGTTATCAGTTATGTTCATGCTTTGAAAGGCCCAATAAGCTTTATTCTCAGAAAGTTAAAAAAATCAGGAAGACACTTATAGACACTGATAGAAGAATTAACTTATGGAAGCCAGTAAGTGCAGAATTAAGCCATTAAGAAGCACTAAGGTGCAGAATTCTGCTTTAACACAAATGCTAGAAGATATCAGTTCTCTGAACCCTGTTCATCCCAGCCACACACGTTAAGTATCTCTCATTGCTGGGGCATTAATAACCTTCCTGCAGATGCTGGAAGGCTGCCACACAGAGTGCAGCCCGGGCAGCACAGCAGCAGCTTCTTCATTAGACTCCCATCTTCAGCAGGGCCTGGGAGTGACAGCTACTTAATTCCCATCTTTTGCACAAGAGAGATCTTTCCTGTGTAATGCAATATTGAGTTTTTGTAGCATATGTTAATAGATCACATGAATCTTGTTGAGGAAATTGATTACTTGACTGTTAGCTTTCATTTAATTCATAACTGAATACTCTAGAAAGACTTCTATGCTGAATTATCTTCACATTCTCAAGTAGAATTTATCCTTTAAGCAAAGAAAAAAAAAAAAAAAAGCAGCTATTTACTTATCTTTGGCATTTAAATCACCAATATCAATTCTAGAAATAATTTTTGAAATCACTGAAGATTTTGACAATTATTTACCTCCTCCTTTAACTTGCCACAGCTTGATCTCATTTGCTGTCAAACATGGTACATCATATACCTGTAGCAGAAATAACTCTAAAGGGAATGGAGGATTTGGCATCATTTTAGAACTGAAGTGATCCGTAAGGGAGATCAATAGTAACCTAGAAACTGGGTAATTTTTATGTGCTGTGCTCTTGTAATAGTCTAATAGAGTAACAAACCAATTTAAATATTACAAAAACCTATTTGTAATGAGGGTGAGTAATTTGCGAGAAATGTGGACTATCTCAGCATTCTGACTGATGTCATGTTTGTTTGCCTTCTGCAGAATGAGATTAAATAAGTGTTGGGTTTTGTTCATTTGCTTCTTTAAGCAATATTGAGTTCTGTTCATGTGTCAAGAAGAAAGTCTTTAAAGTACTCTTTAATGGAATGATGAATTAGGAGTCTTTATGTTTGCCATATATATTTCTTAAAAATATGTTAATTTGATAATTCAGAGCCTGAAAAAGTTTTTTTATCTTGCTTTAACAGTTTCTTGTTTCCAAGTTTCAGAATGGTAATGTTTGGGTCATGGGCTTCCTAAAATTTGGTGACAAGTGATAGCACAAATCAGACAAGTGTAGCAAAGGGGTGTGCAGACTTATTTAATAAACACATTCAAATGCTCACTGGCTGGATGCTCTGCTAATCTTTGCATTACACCTATTTTGATATTGTAATGCCATTTTTACTTTCAGAATGGGACATCTTGAACAAATTGATAACGTTTGTCATTTTAGCTGTGCATTGATGCCTGAATAGAACACAATAATTAGTCAGTGTAAGATCAGTTGTGTTCTGAAGATGTTGATGAAGCTTCTAGTGGCAGCACGTTGTCAGAAATCACTTGACCATACTTCTCTTCCCTGCCTGAATATGTCAGATATGAAGACTCATGAAAAGTAAATTATAAACAAACTTTTCCTATTACCTGGGTGTGTTTGCATTACCTTAAGAAAGCAGTTAAGGACTGAGTAGAAACTTTGGGGTGTTGTCTCAAAGTTAAAATTTCAAACATCCGAATTCCAAGAGATTAAACCAATTCAGAGCAAATTGCACTATGTTGTTCTAACTCGGGTACAGCAAGTACTTGTCTCTGTGTGCAGCAAGTGACAGAAGCAGTCTGGAGAGGAGTCAGCAGCTCTCAGGCCAGAGCAGCCACTTGGTTCATAGTAGAGACGTGACCACACGGTCTGAAATTACGGTTTTTATAATAATATGGAAATTACTACTTTCATAAGCGGGAGTTACAGCCTGCGGGTTGCCCGAGGTGTCCCTTGGGGAAGGCACCATCCCCTCTCCACGGCATTTGTATGACAACGCNTCCCGCCGTGCCCCCCGTGCCGCCCGTGCCGCCGCCCCGGCTGTGCCGCCGCGAAGCGCGGGCGCCCCCAGCGGAGCCGGCAGCGCGGGAGGAGGGAGATGCTCCCAGCAAATGCTCTCAAGCGGCAGCAGTTGGCGGGCACGTTTTAACGATCCAGCGCTTTAGAGCGGCTCAGGGAGGATCACTGTCAGCGCTCCCGCTTAACACAATTATAACTGTTACTCTTCTTAGGTAAGATTTAGTATTGCCGCGTTTGCTCGTGCTTTGTGTGCCGCATTATCTTTGCCTGTGCTATTTCAGTCGAACTCGTGCTTTGTTGGAGGAAAACGGTTAGGTGGTGTACTGCGCTTTTGCAGGTTCTTCTTAAACACTTTCCCCGCTGTTTCCATGCCTTCCACGACTTTTCTTGAACGTGACATGAAATAAGGTGCTTTGGTTTGGTTTTGTTTGGTTTTGGTTGTTGGGGTTTGGGGTTTGTTTGTTTGTTGTTTGAGAAGTACCTGTCTTTATTGTGGCAAGGTGTTCTCATAAGGAGAGCATTCTGGCCATCCTGCTGCTGTAAAGGCTGCTAGCATTACCTGAAGTCTAGATAGATCAGACAAATGCAGGATTATAAATGTCAGTAAGGAATCACAGACCTGTCTGGCAGGATCAGAGTTAGAAGTGCCGGGTTATATATGTAAATGGCTAAGCAACTACTGTTTGTCCCATGCTCACCTTTTTATAAGTACTGGGGTGGAAGGGGGGCAAAGGTTATGCTATAAATAAAACCGCTTCCCTATGATTTACGCGTTCAATGAATTGCCAGTGCACTGGCTGCGAGCGACAGCATCTCCTTTTCCGAGGCTGCTCCCCCATCTAGCGGCAGGTCTGTACCTTGGCTGCCGGGACGGGGATGGAGATACTCGCGCCTCACTGCCCGCCTTAGGCACGTAACTTACACATGGATTTGAACAAAAGCAAGTGCGGCCCATCAAAGTGTATCCAGACCAACCAATAAAAGACATACTTAATTTTTCTGCAGATGTTCATAAAAGTTTTAATAGAGAAGAATGGGATTTAAATCAGGGAAGCTGCCTTGTCTGCGAGGAGCTTTGTAGGTGTGAGATTATTTCATATAAAATGAGAGATGAGGCTGGCAAAAACACGTAGTACTGAATCTGGAGATAATAATTCAATCACTCTTGTAGATCATTCAGTATTAAAGCTGTGCTTGTCAGTGCTATATTTACATTCTCCCTTTAAAACATTATTTCTCTAATAGCTCACAAGTTTTCAAATTGATCTGATTATCCATATCTTTGACCTGAAGACTTTTACATTCCTTTTCTATAAAGCTTGATGTATAAACCCTGTGTTGATGCATCTTTGTTTCCATACCAAGATTCTGTAACTGAAAATACAAGACTAAAATTCTGTTTGGCAGTGGGTTTGTTATTAATAAAAATTAGCCATTGGCTCCTGTGCAGTGATACCTACAACATGGTTGGCTTTCTGGTAACTGTCTATGAGAGAAAGCTCCTACAGAAATGCTTCTTGCCATGGGAAAAGCCTAGAGACTGTGATGTTAATTGTAGTATCCTGGCAAGTTTAACAGATATGAGACAAAGAAAACACAATAATTAAATAGCATTTAATCTTGATTGTCCCTATAGAAATTAGACTATCCCAGCAGATATAGCTATTTTCTCATTTAAGTTGAATGCAGACGCTCACATACTGGAGATTTGTAGGATTCATAGAGATTAAGTTAGTAAAATACATTACATATATATAAAAACTTCAGCCCTTGTCATGAATGTTTAGTAGGAAAAAGCATAGCAGAAAATCTCTTGTGAAATTTGAATTCAAATTTGTGAAATTTGAACCTTGTTACCACAGTCTTTGTAGCTGTAAAATTGTCAGTCAGGCAAAGATAATTAATGTATTTAAACTAATGAAGTGGAAATTATAATATTTCAGTAGACCTGTATACATGTCTCTTTTTTTATACTGACACAAAGTCTATCAGTGCAAGTGCCAGCACAGGTATGTATAGCCTGGCCCTGGAGCGTGGCATATTTTCACTGAGATTCTGTATCTGGTTCCAGAGAGTTCTTTAAACATTGCTGCCTCCTGACATTGTCAATACTGCAATTAATAATATTTTTATTATTATTACAGGTTTGTTGATTAAAAGACTGCTGACATAGATCACAGTCAGGTGACAAACTTTGTTTTTAAGCTTTCAGTTCAAAGCACTCATAAACTAGCATTCTTGGGAGGCTATCCACCATTTCTTTATTTTCTTCCACCACTTATCATCTTCTATGTTTGACAGCTCTGCTGCCTCTGAGCAGTCAATATTTTCCTGGCCACATGATTGTTTTCATCCTTTAGGAGGATATACATGTATTTTATGTCTAGCATAGAACCGTAAAAATAAAAACTGTTTCCGATTTTTAAGAGTAAAGCTAGGAGCTGATATAATTTTCTGTCTGAATGTTATAAAATCCCTTTAATGTAATTTTAAGACTGAGTCAAGTTGGCCATCAGAAAACATTTCTGTAGCATGGTTTCAGCTACAAAATGTAAAAATATTCTCTAAATTGTGTCCCCAGGTAATAAACAGAATATCTCTTGATGCTGTGTGTATTAGAACAAGCCCATTGTAAACAGAGGATACAGTTAATGTAATACAGAGAGTTCCTGGAGGGAAAAAGATTTGACATGTAAGATAAACCTTATTGCAGTTATTTTAGATGGAACTGGGTTGTTCTGGACAGATATTTTGAATTTATCTGTGTATGTCTAGTTTGAAATTAAATTAGCAATTGCTTGCTCTTTAAGAGGATACATAAAATGTGATGTCTGTAATCAAATACACCTAATCCCAAATGCAAGGTGTCTAAGGAAAATAATTTTCTAAGACTGAAAAATTCAATTTCAATTGAATTTTGGAGTAAATTCAAAATCTATTCAATTTTGAATGACAGCTACTTAAAGCCCCTTGCTGTCCTGCAGTGTTGGCTCAGGTAATGTCTAGCAGGTTCTAGAGAAAAATTTGACTGAGATGGTCACAGGCACCTGTTTAAGGCAATTCTTCATATGGCTGGGGCTGCTGTTAACATAGCACGTAAGCATGTTTAAAAATAAAAATATTATCCAACTACACAAATTTGCAATGTGTCAGACTTTGCAGGTGCATTTGAAGATGAAGGAGTTGGAACATTAGTGAAGATTTTTTTATCATGGGTGCTAACTTGCTGTAGTAATGCCAAGTACATGCTGTGATCTTCATGGAACAGCTGCACTTTCAACAGCTGTAGTGATGTTCTGGTTTATGTCACTTGGGGATGCTTTGTTTTAACTTAGGCTAAAGTTTTGTGCCACAAGGCAAGAAAATTTAGGAAAGAATTAGTGGTAATTCTTAAGTACTACTATTGATGTTATAAATGTACTGCACTTGGAACATCCCAGCTGTGACTAGCAGAGATACTTCAGTTCATTTCTAATAAATGTGAAACTGCTTGTGGGTGTGTAAATGTGTCCATATGGTTTTCTGGAATGATACAGAAACAGGCATCAAATCCCAAAATGTATAAGTCTGTGACTGGCAAAGTCTTGTGGTTGCCTGTGATTTTCATCTTCTTCCTTGATTGCCTCTTACAATAATACTGTGCTTTGGGAGATTTTATCACACACCCAGAGGCCTCTAGCTCAAAGCATACTGAGGTAATTCATGTGTATGATGCCAAGTCATAGCATGACATACAAACCACTTTTCAGTTACTCAGTAGAAAAATAACATTTCCACTATCCAATGGGGGATAATAATTTTACTCTCTTGCCAGTTGCACGTTATTCATTGACATTATTTTGCCCAGTGGGACATGGAAACAATTCATTTGATTCTAGTTCTTTCTCGAATATTGTTTTGTTAAGAGTCACTGAAAGGTTTGCTCAAAACTCTTTATAGTTATTAGTCTACCATTAAGAGGTTTGCCTTTAATTGTTAATTCAGAAATCCAGACTATTTTCTCTCATAGGACCCATTTCTTAAAGCCACTTTTAAAGAAAATGGGTAAATTGTGTAATATTATTTCTAAATTTCCCTGTAATGTCTTTATTTTCATGCAGTCATCTCAGCCACTGAGCATGTTCATTGATTTCATAATAGAACAGGGAACCTGAGGTTAGATGATTACAGAATACCTTTCAGTTGCATTGCAAGAGCCCAAACCATCTATTTTATTTCTGGATGAGGCTCAACACCACTCAATTCCATTTATTTCATGCTTCACTACTCTTACCAGTAGAGTAATTTCATGATATTTCAGTTCAGTTTCCCTTCCTGCAACCAAGATTATTGCTTTTCACCCCATCTCCGGAAGATGCAGAGAAAAGTTTATTCCCTTCTCTGCTTTAGCCTTTTCCCTTTTGAAGAAAATTCCCCTTGTAGATTTTGCTTCTCTGGATAAAATAAACTGAATATTTTCAGTCTTTTCTCCTTGTCATGTTCTGGACAACTGATTACTGTTGTCTTCTCATCAAAAAGAATGACACTCAAAACAAAACACAGCTGAGTGTTTGCCTTGTCCTGAGGTTTACAAACTGTGCTCTGAAGTGTGTGCCAGTATGATTACAGTTTTTTACTCAATACTGTTGACTTAAATCCAGCCTGTGGTCTGCAGTGCCTTCTGGATCTGTTTTAATACCAATCATCACTCTTCTACTCCTGTGTGCTTGGTTATTCCTGTTTGTCTTCGTTATCTTGTTCATTGAAAATGACTCTGGATTGCTAGGTTCACTCTGAATTCTGTTTGGATGCTGGTATGCTCACAGCCCTTTCCAGCTTCAAAGATCATTAGTGTGTCCTACCAGGCATATACCACCAAGAGCTGAATGAATCAGCTTGTTGGCTGTAGCTATGGAACCGGACACAAGAACTGAACATACTGCTCATGTGGGTCTGCGTGTGTTTCCGTGCTTGACTTTTGGGTCTGCATCTCATTTTGCTGTTCATTAAGTACATAGTCCTTGTTTCTTCAAATTAATTCATTCCCACTTCTTATAGTTCCATTTCATTCACTTGCCAAAAGGTTAAACAACACAATCCAAATTCTGTTCAGATTCCCCTTTTGTATACTGCTTGAGATGTGATGGATTTGGAAGGGTTATATCAGACCAAGTTTGAACCCAAACTTTTTCTTCAATGAACATGGTAGTGTTTCAAACATGTCACTTTTTTTACTTCAGCTTAAGATGGAGATATCTGAAACTTGAAATTACAAGACTGATGGATGCAGAAAGATTTGATTCTTTTTTTATGGGTAAGTTCTGTACTCATTAGGCCTAAGACAAGAGCTGTGGTTAGGTGCCAGAAGTGAGCCAAAGGCTTAGTGACCAAATAATCATGTTGGGTTTTTAGTTCAGGTTTCAATATGCACAAACAAAATCCTCTCGAAATGCATACAATTTCACATGGAAGTGGTGTAACAAATAGGTGATGATGTATTACATTTCCTCATCCCTTAGTTTATTTTAAACTGATTTTATTTTTATGTACTTTGAGTCACGTTTTAGTTTCACTTCCATGAAGAAAGCTTCAGCTATATAAGGTCAAGTGGTCTGTTCATTCAGGATGCATCACTTCCTTCTAAGAGCTGACAGGTTAAACAAGCTTCCTATGTGCTCTGGACACATCAGATACTGCTTTGTCCTCTTTATTTGATGTTTCTTCTGTTGAAGTATTGGAGATAAGTAGGAACATGAGTTCATGTTAATCATCTTCTAAGGCTTCCAAGAGTATGATCTCTTCACTTGGGCTGATGCCCACCTCTGAGCTGTTTCTAAATACTTGGACTCCTATTCTTGTGCCCAGCAGATATCTAATATCTTCCAAAACAATTCTCTCTCTTGTCATGCTCTTGTCATTCTGCAGGGGTCTTTGCCAGCCTCTATGCACAGTTCTCTAGGCTATTTCTCTTTCTCTCCATCTTCGCCAGCACCTCAATTTGGATCAACACCTGCTTGCTCTCTGTAACAGGGGAAAGAGCATGTTTCCTGTGGATTCTGTTGCAGGAAGAGGAGGTTTTGCAAAACTGTGTGCTCTTGTCTTTGCCCTTCATTTTTCCAGGCTCTGATATCTAAGCAGGCAGATACTACTGTAGAGCTGTGGGGCCAAAGTCATGCAAAGATCATTGAAAGAGACTACATAAAACTATATAGCAGCCAGAGCAGAGGTGTACATATAGCATATGTTTACCTAAAGACTTATTCCAACAAAAATTAACTTATCCAATATAATTGCACAACCAAACAGCATCTAAATGCTCTCTGCTTTCAAGATCCTGTCTTTATTTATACTTTGGCCAGGGTTTCCTAGACTTCAAATTGAAGGAGACCTAAATACAAGATTTATGACTCCTTTTTCATTCTTACTTATATTCATAATGATGGAAATAAGTTGAAATTTAAATTATATTGACTTTCTGCATAGAAAAAGCCTAGAGAAGTTGATGACAAATGTGCTGTTCATTGCAATGAAAATCATATGCAAGGGTCATGAAGGTATTTATATTCTCCACCTGTTGGAGATTCATCAATTTAAGTATTTTGAGAAGCGTTAAAGTGGAATACTGAAATGAGAAATTTGTACCATGCCAAAAGATATGCTTAAAACCTAGTATATTTTTGTCTAAAACTGTATAATCATTGCTTACTTTGGGCATGAAGTAGTCTCTGCCAGCACTAGTCAAGCAATCAGGGTAGTTGCTGTCAAAAGAAGCAACGAGGAGGTGCTTTTCTTCTCACAGTCTCCAGTCTCCTACTCTCTCACATGAGATCTCCAACTCATTCTCCAGAAACAATGCAATTTCATCAGGATTCCACAACCTTGCCCCAAATAACTACCACACACAGTGGTAAACTCTGCCAAAAAATTTCCTTGCAGATCCCAACCACAAATTGTATTGCCAAACAGTTGGCAATCCAGCACTGTCAGTTCTCATTTCATGTTTAAGCAGTGCTCGGTGTCCCTGTCCTGGATGGGGCTGTCAGGGCATGAGTCACAGTCCAGTCACACCGTTGTCAACCCTCGCTGCTGACAACACCGTCAGGCAGAGCTGTGGGAAAAGGGAAGTACTGTCCCACCCATTTTATAGAAAGGGTGCTGAAGTACAAGGACACGTGACTTAACAGCTCTGCAAAGACTGGAGATGGTGCCTAGTTCAGTCTTGAGTCTCAAGGACCAGACTGGATCAAGGTTCTGCTTCCCATCAGTCCATCACCTCTGTGCAAAGTTCATGTACCCAGACTATATGAAACTACTGTGCTTTTCACAAACACCCATGTGCTTTTTGGAAAGATAGAATTTAGCTTATGCATATCAAATACTTCAATAATCAGGAAGTTGAAATATTTATGTTTTACTAAGAAAGATTACAGTGAGATTAGAACTTATAATGACAATTCACTTTTGAGTCATACCCTTCTATTTTCCAGAGAGGAGAAACAAACACACAAGAAGTAGGGTTTTTTTAATAATATTTAATATCCATAATACAAACAATAAGTTAAACAGTAAAAATAATTAAATAAAGCTTGAGGTTCCAGCCCTCATACAAATAATTCCAATCTATAAAATAATTCAAACCTACAAAACAAAGACAAGTTTAAAAATAAACCCAGAATAAGTCTTGGGGGAAAAAAAATTGCTTCCATAAAAATATCAATTAAATGAATGGAAATAATTTTCTGACTTTTGATGCCTACAGCATTCAACACATGCCAAGTCCTTAAATCTTCTCCAGGGTGCATAGGTACATGTAGAGAGGTTGCATAATCAGTCTTTCCAAGGGACCCAGAACCCTTCACATGTGACCTGGAAGTCCAGCAAGTTTTCAATTTGCCTTTTTGCAGCACAGGTCTTAAGTGAAATACATTAAGAGTTTATAATGCTGACTCACTACTACTTTTTTTTTTCCCCCCTCATGTTTTGATGCCAAGTCTGATCACTCTCTCAGTACTGGTCCTAACAGGTTAGGCTTGTGGGGCTTGTGGTGTAGTATTATTCAGTACAATGAGGGGAGATTTTAGACTCAGGTCATGTATGAAATGAATACTTGAGTTAAGTAAAGTTGAAATTCTATCAATATTTCCAGAGCAAATGCTGGTTCATAAATGAAGTAGACAGCTAACTTGCTATGCATAGTATCATACATGGGAATACTCATTTAAATGTTAAATATTTTAGCTTCCCACTGAGTGGTTTCCAGGTAATTCAGAGTAGTAAGATCTCATCAACCATCTCTCTGCCTCATGCCTCAGGAACACTGATGTGAGTGACTGACCACACAAGCATTTAAAATGAAAGCCTCTTATGACATTCAGGTCTTCACTGCCCTGAATAGGTGTCAGTATAGGCTGAATCTTATTAACTTCAGTCTAGCCGTAGAAAAAAGGTCACTTTGGTTCAGGAAGAAAACGACTCTTGGCAACTACCCCATTCATGTTGGAGTCAATCCAGTTAAGGTATTGAGTAACTCTGGTGTAAACACCAGGCTTGTTTTCCTTTGCACAGCCATCTCCCCAGCTGACAATCCCATAAACCATCATCCTGCCATTGTGCTCACAGACCATGGGGCCACCGGAATCGCCCTGACAACAGAAAGAGAACATATTAGGTCATTTTCTGCAGATGGAGCCTGTGATTGTTTTTCTAGAGTTAAACGAGCTAGCAAGGACCTGTGAGCTAAAGCTTTGATCTTTGAGAACATTGCTTAGATGGAATAGAAGGTTTGGCATTTGCTGTGACTTGAACAGTCTCTAAAGCTCAGGAGTTCTCTAGTTCTCCCTAGCAGGACACCAGGAAATAGTTACCTAGGAAAACAACCCTCCATATTCCTATCCTAAGTTTATAATCACAGATATTAGACTAGTGATACAAGGTCAAGGCCAACACGCCCAATTCTTAATCACAGAATCAATTGTCTCCTCGTGCATAAGGTACTTTTACACTTGAGGGCACCTATCCTTTTCAGTGGCTCCTATGGCCACTCTGCCCAGTAAAGGTGCAGGGAAATAAATCTAGTTTTGAGGAACCTGGAGGAGCTCAGTGTCCCCTGTAATCTACCCTTAGCAAAGCTGTAAGTTAATAGTTAAAGTGCAAGCCGAGATTAGAACAGCTGCTATAGAGCTCTGATAAATATCCATTGGCTATTGCTTGAATAGATTGAAAATAAGGCCTTGAGGAAAAACATTGGCCAAGATACTGCACTTCTTGCACCTCCACAGGAAGGCCTGGAGAGGGTAAAACCTAACTCTGGGTTCCAACTTTATTCCAGATGTTTGGCCACACTACAGGTCAACTCCACTTGATACAGGAATTTCCAGTTACATAAGAGACTCTTGTGACTAGTAGAATTTCAGTATGCTGCCAACTGATCCATATAGTGTACATGCACGTGAAATTATTTAGAAAATAAACCAAACCCATTTTACCTTGCAGGCATCAATCTGCCATGTGGGATCTCCAGCACAGACCATGTTGTCAGTAACTCTGATATTGTCATAGTATTCATACTTGCATTTCCCCTGTGATATTAAGCTCACAGGGGCTGACATCAGTCTTTGAGCATAGAAGATGTCATCTGCAAAAAAAGAGTATTTCATCATTTTCACCATCCAAGACACAAAAAAGCAAGAAACCCCCCATAATATAACTTCTGCACCTAAATTAGCATAACCATTCCAGTTCTCCATTGAGCTTCTTTTATCTATCTTATGTAGTATTGGTTTGCTTTTACTGACAATAAATAAGTTTCAAAGGGAAAAACAGTCCCAAATACAAAATATAAAGTTACATTTTTAGAGAGAATTTAATGATTTTTGATGGAAATGCTGCACAAATTCCTGCAATCCTTTGCTAATCCTCCCACATGGCTTTAATTTTTTTCTGCTCCTCATCACATCAGGAATGATAAAAATTGTGGTTTACATCTTGGCTTACTTTGTATGGTTGACAAGTGAGAAGCATCAGACAGGAAATGCCATAAACAGCTAGAGAAGATGATAGCAAAGATCATCTCCAAGAGATGCACACAGAATATATACAATAGAAAAGAATCTTTTTTTTTAATACTTCACAGGTCATGGTGTAAAAATCATCACATTCCCACCCTTGTGGAAGACCAACTTTGAGAAGAGAAGTAATTCACTTACAAAAATCTTGTTTTCCATAGCCAGCTATTTCACAGTGGGTATTCTCTTTTAAGTAAAGGTTCCTCTCTGGCAAGCAGACTGTTCTGACATACTTGGATTCTACTGCACACTGTCCAGAAGCAGTCTTTATCCTTATCAGAGCTATGAAGCAAGTTAGAAAATATATAGTTAGATTTGTAAAACAAGTTTTTCCTCTCAAGTTCTGACAATAGAAGTATTTGGTATAGTTAATGGGAATAGCTGCAATTATATTTAGTTCTGGTTACACATGGCTCCCACCACTGCTTTTGAAATGAGTCCTTATTTAATAAAAACAACATTAATTTCCTGACACTGAAATTGACAACTGTTCCAGCTTCAACTTGCTTCCTTAAAGGATAGGAGCTGATACTCTTGCAGAAGACTCTTCTGCCTGAGCTATCTTTGGATGTTTTAACACATCAGCTTTCTGACTGGCTGTAGAGGATGGCACCCGTACCCTGAATGGCTTACAAGGATATTCTTGGATTTTCTTTACTTTAGCAGAAGCACCAGGAAGGATCTGGAAGTGGTGGTAGAGTATTAAACGTCAAAGGCAAGCTTGGCAAGTCTATTCTGTGCAGGTTGCAAAAACCCATCTCTGACGTGGTTGCTTTAGGAATAGGCTTGTGAAGCCCAGATTTTCTTAAAAGTTTGAATTAATTCAGGATAACCTTCAGCTAATGAGGCGTCTTATATGGCATTGCCATGCTATATGATGAAACCTACTGTGCATGTATTTTTTTAAACATTAACTATACATACAGTGTGATCTCTAGACACCTAAAATGGCAGAAACAGAATGCTGCCACCAGTGCTTATGGAAAAGCCATGTCTGCCACAGGTCCAGAGACTGTCTGGCAGGCAATGCATCTGATACCAGTACCTCAGCCAAAACTTACACAAGTGCACAAACTGCCAGCACAGGCCTAGTTTCCAGGCTGTTCCTGTTCCCCTTCTTCCTATCTCTGGTTCTACTTCTTTTAGATCTATGCCACAATTATGTAGCCTTCACCTATCCCAGTGTTTTATTAGGCTCATATTAAGATAATGCTTACCAATATCATTCTCATTGCCACCTGTGTCATCTGTAAAGTCAGGGTGAGAGATGATACTATCAACCATGAATACTTGTTCTTTATCATCAGTAACATTCAGTATGGACTTTCCAAGGAAGACTTTGTAGACAGATGTGTTTATTGGTCTTCTTGACCTGAGTGAGAGTAGAGAGATTGATGAAAACTACTGCTTTCTGAGAGTAAGGTCAACAACTGAGATCCAGTCCCAGTTCTGTTTCCTATTTCTTTTAATTCTGATAAGAAAGAAAAATTTAGTCCACTTTGAAAGTTCAAATATTCTGAAGGCAAGCATTCTAATTTTCCACTTGAAGGGATTAAGATAGATATTTAGACATTTTGAAACATGCCTAGCTAGTTGCTACTAATGCAAGGCGTTGGCCTTAAGAATCCTCTGCAGGATGCCAAAAGGATCAGCTTTCCACAGAAAAGCCAACAAAAAACACCCACAGATGTATTACACAGCTCATCACCTTCACTACAGTTACCAAATTTGGGGAATGGCTAAAGTAAAAATAAAATCCTGGCACCAGTATACACTAAATTGTCTAAATTGCATGCCACCCAACTGTCCACACCTTGCTAGTTCATTCTGCCAGATGTGGGCTCCCAGAGGCTTAATGTTTCTTTGGCTGCCCTTCCTGTTTTGTTCAGTCAAAGGAACATTCTTAACTGTGGTGCATTCCAAAGGGCTGCTCAGTGAGCATCACACAACGAAATCAGTTGAAGAAAGCTGCAGATAAGAAGCCCATGGAACTGGAAACTTACGGATTTTGGAAGCAATGCGCTGCTGTGAGCACCCAGCAAGGGTCGATGAGGCTGCCACCACACAGGAAGTGGTCCATGCCCCTTATGTTCTGGAAGATGCCAGCTATCCAGGGCTGAGACTCAACCTCTGCCTGCCTTCCACCAACAATCTTGAAGTTCTTGCTGATGCTCCTTTGACCACATGTAAGCCCTGTGAAAAGAAAAACTTGGTTCAGATGTTGTTACAAATACCCTCCAACCTTGTGCTATTAAAAATAAAATTTAAAAAATGAACAAACTCCCAGTTGTGTTGAAACTGATATTACTTACCACACTTCTCTATTTTGCAAGGTGTTTCTTGAATGGCAGATCCCCTTCTGGTGTAACACCAGGGCCTGTTCCTTCCATTTGGGTTTCTAAAAGATAAAAAGTGTGTTCTTTTCATAAATACAGTTTTCAAAAAATCATAGTATCTTAAAATTCCAAGTGTTCTGAAAAAAACCAAGAATATTTTGTTGTAAGATAGGCCAGGAAAAATAATGCTTCACAAAGTCCCATTCCAAATATTTTTAGTCAATAATTCAGCTCTGTAATACTTTTTTACATCATGTTTCTCACTGAAGCACCTCTGGGGCTGTGATAATAGAAGTTATCACAGGAAGAGTGATGCTTTTCTTACCTGCAGTAGTTGTGTTTGCCCAGCCCAAGCTGCAAAGCATTCTCTGAGTAAGCATGGTAATAACCCCTCTTGATTAGTGAGGGTGAGTTCCATAGCAGACATTTGTCTTCTGTTGCCATCCCTCTGTAGTCCTCCCCATTTTCAGTATAGCATGTGCTGTCAGTGTCTGAGAAAATAAATATTTTATTAGCAGCACATTCTTGTTTATAATTTTTCTGTGACAGACCTGGACAAATCCTTCTAACGAGGAAAAAAAGTTCTTGCATTACACTCAAATAGATGTGAAATCTAGACTGACTAGATATTGTAATTAAATTTGCTCTGTATGGATTTTGAGCATCAAGTATCTTACACTTTAAAGCATGCATATTAATTCTTTAACAGTTTAAGTAAACTTCACAATCTACTAAGTTCTTCTGCTTCTGAACACTCACAAACTAGTTCATTTTTTCCACTCCAAACTAAAACTAAGGTTGAGGTAAGCAACCTTAGTGAGAAAGCAGGGACAAAAAAATTTAGAGAACCTGATTTTGCATCAATATTTATTTGCTTCATCTCATTGAGTCCATTAGCATAAACTGCTAAAGGCTATCCAGTCATGTTTCTGGGTAATGCTTTCACTTGGCGTTTCATATCTGACTATCTTTTAGACCTTTTCAATCAATTTAGTTAGTTTTAGGGAAGACAGATACTCTACCTAGTTCACAGTGAATCCCAGTGTATCCATCTGGACAGATGCAACGACCAATTCCACTAAAGAGGTAATAGGTGATGCATGTTCCTCCATTCAAACACGGGCATTCTGTAAGTAAAAGACATCACTAATTATAGGCAAAACATTTGAATTCAGAGATGAAATGTAATTGAAAATTAAGTTTTAGGTGTTTCAGTATCATTAAGGGTCCTTCTTTTTGTATGAAGGGATAAGTACAGGATAGTAAGTTCTTTTTATGTTCAAATAGAGCAGGCAGATGCTTACCCTTGTGTTCTGATCTGCGTTTATATAGCTTGTAGTACTTCCAGCTATAAATCTATGGGAAAAGAAAAAAGGATTTTTAAGGAGGCAGTTCCTTTTATGTGGTTTGATCATCTTTTATAGGCTCCAACTCTGTTCCTTACTGCATATCTTCAACAGTTTAGGTTTCTGCATGTAGCTACTTGCTGAACCTGCTCTGTGGAATCTGGATATGAATGAGAAGTGGAGCTCTAATTAAGCAAAACAGAATGGGGAAGGAAAACTAATCCCATGGCATGCAAACAAAAACCACCAAAAAACCCCAAGTTCAGAAAAGCCCTACTAAGCTGTGCCACTGCATCAGGTCAACATTGCATTTATTTATGCTGTAAGAACCTAAGCAGCTCTTAATGGTCACTGTCCCTAAAGCAGGGAAGGAAACTTCACCCTCTCTACCAAGCAGTACAGCAAAGATGCAACATTCATCAGTTGCCCTTGGCATTTTGGTGACCTTGGTGCTTCACATTTGTGCCATAGAATAAAAGCCAGAAAATTGATTCAACAATGGATTCTTGTTCTGTCCTTCAAGGTATTCCCTCTGCTGTGCAGGCTGGGTATGCCTTTCTGCATGAAATGAGATTAGGCTTTTGATGTACTTAAAACTTACAGACTCCAGTCCTGTGACAAGTGTGCCCAAGGTTATTGTGAGGAAGATGAGTAGCTTCATATTGTTAGTTAACTTCTCCCTTTGTTCTTCTTCTATCTGTATTATTTGATTCTGAAAAGAAAAGAGGATTTTAGGGTCATGCTGTAGCTTGCAGTGTTAGCTTTCTTGCTTCTATTGTCTTCAGTTGGTTTCAGAATAAACCACAACATGACTGATGAAAAATGAAGCATTTACTTGTAGTGGGATATCTGCTTATTATTTCCATATATTAAATTACTTTGGAGCTTTTTTTTTTCTACAGGCAGCAGTACAACCAGATTTTTTTTTTCAAGAGTGTAAATGAAGCAGGGAAAGAGAAATCAGAAAAATCCCTACTCTGTTATTGCCCTATGGACTAAAAGTTGGAATGTGGCAGATGTATTTAGCTGCTGCTCAACTGTTTGTACTGATTTAACTGGCCATTATTACCTTCAACAAAAGCACTGAGCATGCAAGCTTAGGGTATGAAAGAGAAAGTGCCTTTTTTCAGTACCTCTGTAGTTATCAGCTGCATCTTGTTGATGCTCAGCACTTAGGTAAGCCTGGCTGCCTCACCGAGTGCCTCTGACCACTGCCAACTCTTGAAAGTCTGCTGGTAATGTTGCCTCACTTATTTACAGTATTAGAGGTTTACAACATATTCTATCTTGATTTCTTATATGCAGCTGGAACTTGTAACCAAGCATGTGTAGCAATCTTGCCAATGGTAAAGATTTACCTTGTAACAACAATGGGGAGCTGTATACAATAAAGTCATATATGTCTTTTTCTATTTTTAAATTTGCAACACAAGACATGGAAGTATTTTTAAAGCATTCTCACTTCTAGAAAACTGTAAGACTTGATTTTTAAGAAATTCCATAGGACTCTTAGTTATATTTACATTAGCAAAAAAAAAAGCAATGCAGTAGAAGAATATGTTCAGAACCAAGCTGGTGCTGAAAACCTGCTCCACACTGTACCTGCTTCAGGTTTCTACACTGGAATAATTCCAGTTTGGTCCTGCAGACTGAGTGCCTGCTGCTACAGGGATTGCACCTTCTAGCTTGACTTTATATGGAAGAAATGGAGTGCAAGTACTCTATAGCTTGTAACCAAACACTCCTAACACACATTAAGCTCACACATTCAGCAGAGTGAACAAAAACATGGGGTATAGAGATCATTGTATGCATTTGGAAAACAGACATTATTGGACATTCACGCAAATGAAAATGCTAATGTAGATGCAACCTCTACTGGTAAGCAGGTATCATAATGCAAGAAAGCAAATCGTGCCTCAGGTACTTGGCTATGCGTGCTTTTCAGATTCAGATGAGATTTCAGCAGATATACGTTCCTTAAACATTATTAAGGCAATTACTTTTATCGTTTTTGGCAGTAATGCAAGTAATTTATTCTTTGCTACTTAATTAGTTTCTCAGGCTCAGCCTCTGCATCACAAACAGCAGTACTGCTGACTCCTTTAAAAATCCTGACATACTGTGGCAAGTGGAACTGACCTTCCCCACTGCTGCGGTACGACATCACAGTAGCTTTGGGGGTTTCTTACATTTCAGTGCAATTTAAAGAGCAATCGCTCCATCCCGATCGACTGAGACGCGGCACCGAGGCCTGTGGCTGCCGGCTGGGTCTCAGGGCATGGCACTTACCGGAGCGGCGCGGCGGTGCCGAGGCGGCGGAGCTGCAGCGGCCGTCAGGGCGCAGCNGCCGCCGCCGCTGCCGCCCCGGGGCGGCCCCGCACCGCCCCCCTGCGCTCCGCCGCGCGGCGGACGAAGCTGCGGCGTGACTCAAGGGGGAAATTTTTTATGCTGCTTTTCGGTTTCGGGGGAGGGGGGTACGGTCAGGGCGAGCTTTGTACGGGGTAAGATTTTTGGAAGGGGCGCCTTGGTTTCTCCGCGGCAGTCAGCAATTCCTTAGGGACATTTATAAAAACAAAAGAGAAATATGACGGAGAGCTATGAAAGGAATTACTAGAAACGTATCTGGTGATATGACAGAATAACGATGATAACATGTATGTACATATGCATTAGCAATAAACATAGAATAACTATGAAGCATGCCTGGAGATAGAAGCAAACGTGGTGTATTTTATTCATATGATGCTACCCATAATGAGAGAAGCACAAGTGATTTTTTTAATTAATAGAGGCTTAAATTCTTTCAGGTGTGGGTTAAACACAGCCCGCTGGGAGGGAGTATTGTGTCAGAATGTGCGCTTGAAGCACTGGGTGTGTTTTCAGAGAGTTATGTTCACCTGAAACACAGGACATTGGGGCGAGTAGGGTGCAGTTCTCATGCCAGCTGGAATCTATTAGGACACAGGGTTTACAGCAGGTGCTAAACTCATCTCCTCCAAATTAGTTATGCTCCCTTGGCCCTGAGCAATCTTCTGCTCGTGAGAAACTGGTCATGATTTTCTTATAATTTCTGTCTCCCAAGGAAGTATTCAAAGCAGCTCATTTCATGAGATGTGGATGGGCATATGAAGTGACAGATGTCTAAGAATGCAGACACAGCACAGTAGATAGTCTTTCCTGGCCCAGTGAAATGTGATTCTGTTCACATTATGCTGTGATGTTATAGCAATGCAGTGAATAACAGCAAACCAGTGCATAATATTTGTGGGTGTTTTCATAGGGTCTAGCTTCAGGGAGTGCAGGTGACTAAGGTGAGGTAGGTCTCCACAGGCTGTGTAGCTGATGAAGAGCAGTTTCTTTAGAGGTCAGGTCAGAGAAGGAGTTGACCTGAAATTCCCTCAAGAGAAATGTTTTCATAACTTTACAGTTCAGAGCTTAAAGAGACTACCTTTCTATGTTTGCCATGTAACAATTGGTATTAGTATGGCTCAGCTTTCTTTTTCCCTCCCCATCTTCTACCTGTGTCAAGTCTGGAGTATAATCATACCTTTATTTAGGTACTGCCTGCTTACATTCTCTATTCCTTTCTGTTCAGATCTTCAGGCTCACATGAGAACAGATCTCACATTTGCAGAAAGCTCACTGAGTTCACTTCACTGAATGGCAGGAACTGAGTCAAGAGAAACCACTCAAGCTGGAAGTCCATAAGTGGACGTAGGTAAGGAATAAGCCTTTACGAATTTCAGGAGAGAAATTTTCTCATATTCTGTGGTGACTTAATGTATCACATCACAAGTAATTAGACCCTCTAAGAAACATAGTGGAAAGTCTCAGGATAGAATCCCCATGGCACTCTCTTCATTTCAGAGGAATGGCTATCAAGTAAACTTATCCTAAGGAATCAATTCTGGAGAGGGGGGAATAATCCAGATTTTAAAAGCAGTCTGGAACATTTACTCAATTAATTTTAATACACCAACCTTACACATAATAAATGAAGAAACAGGTCATGGTTTGAGTCAGCAGGAAGGAGCCTGGATACAGGAAGAGGAGGGCTTTTCAGGCCTGGACAGCACCTCTCCACCTTCTTCCATGCTCCCAAGGAAGAGGCTCTGGGCCTTTCTCAGACTCTCCTTCTGGAAAAAGAGCCAACCCTAGAGCAACTGTGTTTCTTCCTTCATATTTGTTGTTTCCTGAGAAGTGTGATTGGTTATCCTCTCCCTGAACCCTGACCAAGCTATGTTCCTCATTTTCTCCCTAAAACCTGCAGGTTTATACTTGTTTTCCAGATCTACGAATCAAAAACTTTTGGTGTCTTCACTCTGAAATAAGATACAGCAATATTCAAATCTCCCTTTTTCTACCATTTGTCATATACTCAGGTTTTACTGAATTAGTGCACTTCTTAAGTACATCTAGAAGGCCCCCAGGAGAAATTACTTGGGCTGTGGTGTCACTCTGTTTCTGTCAGACTGGTGACAGCTCCTGATCAGAAATTCTGACATGTTTGCAGTGCTGCTTTAAAGGTATCAAATTTCTTTGGTCTAAATGTTTGTACTATGTAGATAGGTAAGTGAGTTATAGTTGAGACAGGACTGAACTGAAAATGTGGTTTAGTAGAAAGATATCCAAGCCAGCTGCAAATAAGTTTGTTTTGGTATTCCAAGTAACCTCACAGCTGCATCATCTCTATGAGCATTAAATAACTCTTAGGGTATGAGAAATGCATGAGATAATTTCCAGTGCCTGGATTCACTGAGCTGGCTGATGGTTGGCACAACAAGATCTGAAGTGAAGTTTCAGGTAAAATAAATCCTTGGAACCTTGTTATGTGCCCTGCCTTAAGGCAGAGACCTTGGAAAATCTGTAGCATGGCACTTCTGCCACGTCCTCTGTCTGACCTCAAAGCTGGACCTGCCTGCACAGATGGGAAAAGCACAGGCTCAGGGAGTGGGAGGGATGAAACAGGACCGGTTCTGCTACCCAGGGATTTTCAGTAGCTTCAGGGTCAGCATTTGTTCTCTATTGCATCTCTCAAGGGTTTAGAAGGGCCTGGTTACAGGCCATGTCTTCTGTCCAGAATAAGATTCTGATAGGACAGAGGAAAAGCAGCTCTTTATAATTCAAAATCCAAGTTGTTTGGGGAGAACAATGAATAAAGTTAAAAGCCTACTGCAAGACTCAGTGGAAGTGGAACTTACTTGCCCAATAGATACTGATTATGAGAAGTCATGAGGCTTAAGAGAGAAATGCTTGTACAGACTCATGAACAAGTTTTGTATTTTGAGAGCCAGGTTGTGCTTTCCACAGTTTATTTCCTTTTTCTTTTGCTGTGTCTGTGGTTTCATCACTTTGGTCTCTTACCAAAATTTGGCAGAGGTATAGGCAGGATGGAAAGGAGGAAGACTTCTGAAGAAAAAGAGGTGGTAAAGGAAGTGCTACAATGACCTTGTAGAAGACACTTTACCTGCTTAGTAGGAGTGCAGCATGTACATGAGAAAATACTACTCACAAAATCAGAAGTAATTCACTCATTTTTGTAGTCAGGCTGTTAGTAATAGGGCTTTATATTTCTCTTGTTTGCACCTGGATTATACACAGAGTGAAGAAAATTTATACACCTATTATATATGACTTATACACCTAATGTGATTTGAGTCTGCAGTCATATAGCACTTCTCTAAAATAGAAGTCAGATGCAGCAGATCTAACCCTGAAGAGCAAGTAGGATCAGACCCATAGCCAGGCAGTTCTTAAGTTACTGTGATTGCATGTTTTAGTTTTCAGTTCCAAATAAAAATCTTGCTGATTCTTTTCATTTATTGTTGAAGTAACTTGAATGTTTCAGACTAATCAGCCAGCCTGACTTAGCAAATTTAGGAAAGATAACATTCCATTCCAGCTAGATGAGAGAGAGCACTGACCCTCAGAGAAATACAGGGGTTTTATCTCATGGTGGTGCACTGGAAGAGACTGTGAGGTTTGCATTGTTCTGCAGAAGTTGCTGGGGTGGAGATATTATTGGTTACAGTGTTCATTTTCACAGCTGATGATAAAATATTAAAACTCAAGAGAAATACCATCCATCACACATTGATTCTGGTGGTCCATCAGTAAACCCCAAAAGGCTACAACTCCCAGGCAGTTAAATAACTCTAAAAATATTAGTAGCAAGAACTGCTACAGAAGTTCTGTTCTACAGGGAAAATTTAGGCCTGAGTCTTTATATTGCCTTAAGTCTAGTGGTCATGTGGTGCATGTTTTGGTTTATATTAAATATAAGTAACATCAGAATTGATCCTTTGACTAGTAAAATACCTGGTTTGCCAACATGACTTAGCATGAAATAGAAAAATCATTTTCAAATCCTCCCTACTCATGGTACATTGCGAATGGAGAAGTTTAAATTTGCATATGAGCAGTTATGTGTGCTTAAACCTCTGTCATCTGAAATGAAAGAGGAGGGTTAAGCCTGCATTTGTGTATTTGGTTAGTGATTAAGAATACAAAAGCTAAGAAAACGCCTAGAAGTCATGCTAAAAGATTGACATGAGTTGTCATGTCTATAATGATAAAAGCTTGTTTTTGTTAGTATTTTTTAAAGATATTAGTTTGTCATTGAATTAAGTAGCCGCAGCTATGAGTATAGAATTTAAAGAACATGGCTATATTTACCATTGCTTTGTATATTGCAATGTAGCTTCAAACTCGAACTGTATTGGGTTAGTTAATTTTGGATTATGGCAGAAAGGATTTTAAGGCAGTCAGAAAGTGTGTTACAAGCTTAAGGGAAATTTTCCACTCAGAAGTTGATTTAGATTATTTTATCTTCATCTTGAAAAACGTGGGTGCTTTTACAGAAAAGCATTTTGTATTCTCTCTCTGATGTTATCCAACTTAAATTTTGAAATCAGTTTACTTCTAGCTCTTGAGATAATAACTGGAATTACTGAATAAACCATTAGATTTTGAAATGTAAACAAATAGATTTCAAATGTTACATTATCACTATTCATAAAGTTAAAAATATAAAGCTCACTCTTTAATCTTATTTTCTCAAATTACTGTTTGTATGAGTCCCAGGAATTTCCAGAGTAGCTGATTTTAAGTTGAACGTGATTCATAAAAATTCTTTTACTTTAATGACTCTTGATTACTTGTCAGTTGTTTGTGGTTGGAATCTGAAGCAAATGGTGATCTCATTTCCTTTAGGTACAATTCAGCTACTCAAGTTTCTTTATTTAAATATTTTTTCCTTTTCCTTGCTGCCTGCTGCTTTTCCTCTTTTCTCTGTTATCTGCATGTGTAGAAGTAGCGGAACATTCTCACTCGAGGGCCCCCGGCCTGTCTCGGATGCCTGTGGGCACTCTTGTGGCTTTGCCAGCAGCGGGAGTAGCCAGGCTTTGTCTCTGCGCTGCGCGTGGCACGCGGAGTGCCCGTGAGATCGCGGCCCGCGGGCCTCCCCTTCTGCCTGGGGAGCAGCTGCCACACGAGGGTTCTTGGTTTTGTACACAGTGATTTGTTGTTTCAGTGAGCTGTCCGGATACGGGTGTTTTTCAGAACAGCGATGATCACATCTGAGGGTTTCTTCATCAGCTTGATATGCACCTGCTTTTAAACTATGCTTTGTATCTCATTTAGCATTTATGAAAATTCATTGATTATGAAAATCAGCAAGCTCTTTGACATTTGATCAAATTGCTCATTTAAGATGGCTAATACCTAAAGTTTAAAGATTAGTTGGGCTACAGATCTTGCATCCAGATCATAAATAGTTGAAAACTATGTTTGTGTTTAGGTCTAGGCCTGTCTTTAGTTGAAATCAAAATGCTGACAGCACTGGGGGAAACACAAAAAAGATTTCTGAGTCTGAAAGTAGAAGGCAGAAAACACATAACAAGGATTTTTAAGGATTCAGTTGTGCTTCATTTGGTGATCTTAAATCCTGAAGTAGAATATTTTTCAAAGGAATCCTTTTTCTACCCTACCATTTACTGGTCTGGAATAGCACATTGAAGTCCAACATTGGAAATTTACAGAAACAGCTGATTTGGACTGTTATTTCTGCAGTGCATCAGTCAATCAGATGCACATGCCACAGGAAACCCAGCAAACTGAAAACTGAAAGAAGGCCAGTTAGCACATTTCTGGAGAGAAAAGATTTGCTAATTTCTTGGAAGAAAGCAAATTTAGGGGATTGACCTCTGCAAGCTGTATCCCAGTGATGGTGTATCCAAGGAAGAAGCATACCCTAAATCCCCTGTGCAATACAGCCCAGGCGAGAAAATTGGCACTGTTCGTGTCTGTGAAAGGCTGCCTGGGAAGATCATTTAGGATTCTCTCTAAAGCATTAATTATACAAATAAGTACAAGATACAGGAAAAGTAACTCTTAAGTCTTGACATTAATGACATTACTAATGGGCTGTTCCATGAAGTACTGAAGAAGCTCTGAAGAGAAAAAGGCAGCTCTCTGAATTTATAGTTGAAGGCAACGGTTACCAAATGCAGAAAAATGGTAAAGAGCCCATTAAAGCAGTACTGACCAATGTGTCAGGCAGTCTCAACAGATTTGCAAGTGAACAGCTGTTGAACAATTCAGAGGATAAAGAGTTTTAAGGAAAAAAAAAAAGTTGCTTCATGGGTGCTGTTGAATAACCACATTCTTCCTGCATAAGCTCATGAAGAAACTGTGCTGAGAAGAAAGGAGAAACAGAATTAACTTGGGTACTCTTGGCTAATAATAGTGTGTATCTCGGGTACTCTAATAATAGTACTTATCTTCCCCCCCACACCACTCCTTTGGATGTTTTGGCTACATTCTTCCTTTTTTTAGTTTGCTTCCTGTAACTTATTTCTAGTATGGACACTGTGCTACTTTCCCTAATCTTTGCTGACTGTTGTTTCACGTTTGTCGGCTTTAAGTAAATACATGTCTAAAGAAAGCTGTGATTGCTCCCCTTATCCTGTCTATAGCAGTTGCAGATTTTATGGACAAATGAGGTGGACAAAAAAAAAATCAAAGAAAAAGGGAGATTGCAGAGCCTTCTCATATATCATAAGCCCCACAGAAAAACAAAACTTTAAAAAATATGTTTTGTTTGTAAAGTAGGCCTTTTTCTTCTTTGTGCAAAGTCTTTCAGAGGGAGGTTCTGGCACAGAGTGACCTATCATCAGTACCACCAGGAGTATTCCTGCCAGAAAACAGAAATACTTTCTGTCTCTCCCCTCTGTCTCCATGGCTTTTTCTTGGCCATACTGACTACTAATGCCATTCTATGATTTTGGTTAGAATGGCTGGAAATTAAAATGTTTTCTTTCTTTGGAAACATAAGTGTGTTTTTGATCAAAATGCCTCAAGTTGAGATACAACAAAGTCTTCACCATGTGGAGTTTTTGGAGTGCATCTTCCCATTGTTCCCCAGGAGTATACTTACTTCTTTCTACAGACCAAGCAGTGAGGGAGACTGTCATTTATAGGGCAGATGAAGGCAAGGTGGAGAGCAGACTCTGTGCTAATAAATCTGTTAGGCTCAGCATCTTGGGCTGCTTGCAAGCTGGTACTGTTGTAGTCACGATCAGGAAAGTCAGGAGGGAAGTGGGGAGATGAGGGAAGAGGCAGTGTTAAATGTCCCTTGTAGGGAGCAGGGTAAGAAAAAAGTGTTATTGTCAGAAATGGAAGGACATGCTGCTGTAAAGAGTTGAAAAATACTTATCCATGGACTTAATATCAGAAAAATTACTATGTGGACAATGTAGGTGGGCCACATGAGTTATTCAGGAGGACTCAGCATCCAAAGGATGAATATGAGAGGATAGGCCTAGAGGGCATAGGTCATGAGGTTCTCCAAGAGTGAAAACAAATTATGTATAGTTGACTCAGTGAATAACAGGCATGAGATACTGGGCAACTTGATCAAGGAGAATTCCACAGGAGATGCCTTTGCAGGACTTTGTCTGACAAGAGAAACATAATTGCAATTTTCAGGGCTTCTGTCAGGCAGAAAAGTTGCATTGGTTTCACTGCCAAAGAAGTAGAAGATGGTTGGACCCAAAAGGACTAAGAAAGATGGAGCTCTGTTGTAACTGAGTTAGATCTTATGAAAGGTCTTACAAAAAGGTGATACCAGAGAGGTGTTTGAATTTACAGAAAGTTTACAGTAGAGATGTAACATCATCCACACAGAGATGGCAAATTAGTTTCTTTCCAAGTGAAAAAAATTTAAAAAGGAAGCCAGAAGAGAGCCATTTCAAAATAAAAAATGTTGTTTTAGAAGAGTATGAAGAGATTCAGTGAAAAGCAGAATTGTGGAATGTGGCCAGCAATGTGTAAAGGAAGCTTCCCAAGCCCAGAAAAACAAGGACAGAACTCTGCCTTTGAGCAGTTCTGTGACAATAGTTTGAATTCTATGCAAAGGACAGACGATTGGAGGAAGTCTAACCTTCTAAATTGGAGTTGGAGGAGAAACTCCAATATTAAGTTTGTATTTGGTGAGCTCTAAAGAAATCACCATGTGAAGGAGTTGCAAGTACACAGTGGGACACTGTTAAGGTACGACTTAGTGTAGGAAAGAACTGGATTTTCCCTCATGGCACCTGGTGATGAACATTCATGTTACCATCCAATAGGAAAGCTTTTGTAGCCCATGTGAATTCCCCTGAGATAAATGGAAATTTCTAACATAGTCTGTGTAATACAATTCATTATATGGAACTACTTCTATGAATAAGCGTTACTCAGTGGGAGTAAGGAATGTCAGGACAAATCCTAGGCTACTCTATTATGCTGTATTGAATATTTCTTAAAATCACCTTGTGCTGTACTGAATATTATTTAAAAGAAAAATGGCTCAGGGAGATGCTCATTTTCTGTTCATTTCAATGGAATAGGTCAAAATACCTATTAAACCAGAGACCTGAACTCTCTTCTGAAGCACGTCCATAAGCTAAATTGCTCCTTAGCATCTTTATACTACTCTAACAGGGGTCATCATTTGGCCTGTAATCACTCATCACTGGTTTTTTGTACCCACCAAATTATAGAAAAAGCTCACCATAGAACATATGTTCCAATGGAACAGCTTTTCCTGAAAGCTACCTGGTTATTCATTGTTTCTTGGGCCTCAGATCTGTTTCTCTCTCTGCAGGGTCTGATCAGAAAAAGATGGAGATTGACTCCTGCCCTAGACCACCCTTTTCACAAAAGCTAGAAATTTGTGCCTTAGACTTAGACAAGAGCCTGGAATCCAAACCTTTCCTTTCAGGGTAACTGCAAAAAATGGGTGCTGCTACTGCTGGCTCTTTGGTCAAGCTCCTGCTCTTAGAAGGTAACCTCATGTGCCTCAAGAGAAGGAAGGGTGTTTCTAGAGCAGGCACTGAATGCAATGATTCTACAAATAATCCAAAGGACCTGCTTAATGTTTTTAGGGGTACTCTTGTGGGACATAAGGACATCAAATACCTACTTTAAGCATTCTGAACCGGGACAAACAACTTTTTTTTTAATGTTTCCATGCATAAGTTTGATATGTGTGGAAATTAGGCTTGTAAGAGTGATGATTTTCAAGCTAAATTCCAATAAAGGCAATGTAGGCTACTAGGTCACTTGCTTCAGATAGTTTTAGGTGATTAATTGCTATTCTTCTGTCTTTCATTCTTCCCCCTGTGTGATTCATAATGAGAAAGGGATTTATCTTGTCTTTCACAGTATGGTGATATATTAGTAGGTGATTCCACAATAGTATTCAGTGCCAGGCAGAGGTGTTTCCTTTGATCCCTAAAACATGCCACCACATTAACATGAGATAATTCCTCAAAGCTGTGTTCATTAACTCACAGTGCTGCCCAGTTATGATTTCACAGCTCTCAGTTCTGGAGAAAGAGAATTTGGCACATTTGGACCTCTGTGTTTCTGTGCATTGACATTTTCTCTCTAGCTGCGGAGACTGATTCCTTAAAAAAAAAAAAAAAAAAACCAAAAAAAATGGGAACTCCCAAATCCCNCCTAGCGGGGGGGACTAATTCCTTAAAAAAAAAAAAAAAAAAAAAAAACCAAAACCAGAAAAAGCGGAAAGACACAATCATTTAAGGAACATAAGAAAACCGCAGTCTGAGCATGTGACATTCAAGACTGTGCAAGCATATATCAAGTCCTAAAAATTGAAACAGTTTGTGTCAGTAACTTCAGACTAGACAGTGGCAAACTTTAACTTTAGCATCTTCAAAAACCCTATTAAACTATTAAAATATAAGTATAAGCTCTAATACATATGTATGTAATCTAGACAATTCAAAAGGCAAGAGAAATAGTATAAGCCATGTTTTGGTTGTTAACAAATGACATGGACATTTTACAGTACTTTCATAGAAGTGAAAATCAGAATCGATACTTAAACATCTGGTGCGATTCAGTTATGAGCTGATTTCTTCAGATGTTAACTGGACCAATGCTGTTAGAGCCAGCAGAGTCCTGGAACTGTGATTCATCAGGAGTGCTGAGAGAGAAACCTTTGACAGGTAGTTCTCTGAATCCTGGCATGAAAATTACCTTCTGAAACAATGGTAACACTTCTTTTAAAGAAGTCTTTCTAGGAAAAGAAGGAGGCAAAAAGCTGAGCAGCTGGAAGTCAAGATTGTGTTTTCTTTTTAGCTCTTGATAAAAAAAGTATTTATTAGCACTGCTTTTAAACAGGTAATTAACAATAGGAGTGTGTCCTTATCTATTACTCTGTTTCAAAGTCTTAGAATGGTAGATCTTATGAAGGACTGAAGTGAACTACGTTCTTGTAAAGTATGATTGTCATCTCATCTCTACTGAAACCTGTATTTCACAGCAGGGCAATTATTTGCAGTACAATGTTAGGTTGTGGCTATGGGAAATTCCACAGTAAATACTTAGAAGCTGCAGTTTTAGATGTATAGGAATATTGGGAATGCTATGATCTATTTGAGCTGTCTACATAAGCTAAAATTATATTAAATGCAAGAGATTTGGTTCAACTCTTAGTGCCTGGCACATATGCAGCCCACCTTAGGTCATCTGATAATTTCTTATTTGAATTTTCATATTTGCCAGTGGTTTTTACTTTTGTCATTCAGGTATGGAATAAGGTGTCAATGCTGTTACTCTGCTGGCAGAATTAATGTCCTAATTCCTTGTGCTCTAAATCTCAGAGAGAAATTTTGAATGTTTTAGCAATTCATGGTTAGGCTTATACAGTTGCCTTCTCATTCCACTACTCTCCTTTCAGACAAGTTTCTTCAGAAATCTAGTAGTTAATCAAGGCTCAAGACTAGTTAAATCTTTAGTCCCCTTTAGAAGGAAAAGTGACTTTCTGCCAATTAAAGATGTGAAATACTTGCTACTTTGGCAGACACGCAAGTAGTCAGGTATATTTTAAATAAGCTCTCAAAGGAGAACTTAGAACTGGGCTAAGTATCCATTACTTACTTAATCAGCCTGATTTCATGCATATTCCTAGAATTTGACAAACATCTGAGCACAACTTGCCAAAACCTTCGCTAATGGAAACCATAGCAGGAGAGTCACAAAGCCGTAGGAGAGTGCCTAGGCTTGGCAGGGTTGCAGAAACAGCTCTGCTGTCCCATATAGAGCTGAAGTGGTTTGGACTGGCATGCAGGCATGACCTCATGATAAACTCACTGATCCTCACTAGGAATTAATCATTTGGCTACTTGCAGCCAGCAGTCCACAATCAAGAGGAAGAGACTGCTGTATCTTCCCTTTGCATATCATAAGGGCAAGTACGTTTATCAGCACTGTTGACCAGAGACTTCGCAATGAATTTATGAGCTGATTTCTGTAATTTCTGATAATAGTACCATGTAAAATTTCCCCACTAGTAATTTATTTGTTTTAAAGATGTGTAATATTACAGTGACCTAAGAGTTGCTTGGTTTGGTTTTGTCTCTTTCTAAAAGTGTTGTTCAGCCAAAGATATGGAACTCTTGACTCTCAGAAAGTTTGAGCTATCCTGACTTCCTGATAAGGAAAAATTATCCTGTTCAATAAGAGGTCCATTCTATTATAATGAAATGCTTCGCCATGCCATTGAAGAAGGACATAAAGCAAGAGAAACATAAAGATAGACATGTTTTCTCAGTTTTCTTTTAAAATAAACCCTCATGTTATTTTCCTAAGGAAAAAAATCATACAATACTTATGAAATGTTACTGCATTTGAATAACCTCTTTCAAAGACTATGGGATGGAATACTGTATTTTGAACAAATGCTACACAAACTGTGTATGTTCTGCAACATTATTGTCTTAAGTTGTGAGGCTGATTTTCAGCTATCCAGCCAAGCAGTCCTTGGAAATACTACAGGCAGCAAGAGTCCCGCAGGAAGTGGTATTTGTGATTCAGTCAGCGGCACCTTGCCCACTGAGTCAGTGTTGAGCCAGGGTCCAAGTGCCTTTCTAGAGTGTGGAATATAAAACTGAAATCATGACTGCTGCAGCCACTGGGAAATTCACTGAACTATTGACGAGAACAGAGATTTTAACCGCAGAATCCCAGATTACAGACAGGGATAATTACAACTTTCCCCCACTTACTTCACTGGGAGAATAATTCTAATCTCTAAGCCTTGTACTTTTTTCCTACATTTAACAGATCACCATCCTCTAGGCATGTTGGAAGGATGAGTGCCACAACTCAGATGTGCAATCTGTTTCTGTGGGCTGTGCTGGAAATGCCAGGTGTGGCACCTGCAGTTTTGCAATTCCATGACTTATCCCACTCGGAGATGTCAATGGACATCATCACTGTAACCTATCCGAGCTTTTCCAGCTAGCTCCGTTTTGCAGCTGAAGGGATGTGCTGAGACATTTGCAGTATGTTTCCTCTCCAGGCTCATGACCCAGTAGATGTGCACAGTGACTCAGAACAGCCTTCTAAACAAAGTCTTAATTCATGGGTAGGAATTGAACAAACCTCAGCTAAGTTTAAACTGAAGATGCTCTGTATATGTGACCTTTCCTATTGGCTTTTACATGTCCAGTACAGAATTGTTCTCTACTCACTAGGTTTTCTGGTGTTTTCTTTTCTTTTTAATCCAGTTATTATATATATTTTAATATTTAACAAAAATAAGTCTCCAAAACAGATGTTTAATGTCATTCATCCACACACTAATTTATGTGAAGGTTTGTGGCAGTAAATTTTGGCATCCAGATTTCCCAAATAATGCCAGAAGTTGCTATGAAAAATCACAACTACAAATCTGAAGTTGTCCAACAGGCAGTCTAAGTGCTGTGACCTTACATGTAGTTGATGATATAGTGCTCTGTATTGTAAATACTTTTCATGTCAATTGTTCACAGAAATATTTTTGTCCTTTTCCCGATTTTAATTTTTTGTAATTATCAAATAATATCTATCTGCATTTGTCTTCAATTTAGAGAAAAATTAGTAAGTAAGTATTGGTAATGCTTGTTTTGGACCTGCTAACATTTTGACTAGAATCATTGCTAGCTATATATAAATGAATCAAATTTTGTAGCAGGTAGATATGGTTTGGACCATTTATAATGTAATGTGTATGTAATGGCTAAATGATTTCTAGGGTTATGGAACATATAAAATGTTAGGTAGCTCATTTAGCAGGAGGATAAGTTTGTTGACATGTGAGTTTCTCCATTAGTGTTGGGAATGTGTTTAAATACTACACATTTCATCTCAGCTAGAAGGGGCTCATCAGTGAGGCAGTAGCTTCCACAGCAGAGTAAGGGACATAAGCACACAAAATTAACTTCCCTGGACACAACAGCACTACCTCTGAGAACCTGCTGGACTTGCAGGTCCAAGCCTTTTGTTCTTCATTCCATTGGAGTGAGGAATAGAGGATTATTCAGTGTGAGAAACAGTGACAAGATTTCACTCTGAAACATATCGAAAAGTTCTCGTGGTGTTGTATGAAGAACACAAGGACCATGCACAGCACACCAGTCAATCCTGGTCTCTCCCCTTCTTCCTTTATCTTTCCTCCACCCTCCAATACAAAATTTTCCACTTGGTCATGAAGGAAGTGAGGGAGCCTGGATGCCACCCCAGGAGAGAAAGCTAGAGGAAGGGCTGGGTGACTTAGTCAAGCAAAGGGGAGGAGAAGGAAATGGTCATTGAAAAATAAGGTTCTAAATAAAGGGATTTAGATGAGAAATATGTGGAAATGCTTCTTTAGAGGTAAGGAATGGGAATAATATATGCAAAACAATTTAATATATGCAATTAGTAAATGGAGATTTCAAGGCCTGGGGCCTTGTGTGAGACCAACTGCCAGCAACATGAATTTAAAGTGTCAACTCTCACTATGTATTGTACCAGAAATACCTATCTTTATGGAAGTCCTGGTACCACTTTGCCCAATAGTCCACCCCCATAAAAGTCTGGTTGACCATAACTCCATTTTGATTGGAATCCTTGCTGATGCCTTCATCTGTCATATCCTGCCTGTTGCAGCACCTTTTTTTGTGGCTTCTCTCTCAGATATGATGATTTAGGCTGTCTGCACTCTGACACTTACAAAAACCAGAACAACACGAGAAACCAATTGTGTCATATCCAGTTACCATACTGGTGTACTTTGCATGTTTCTATTAGTATCTGTTTAGTTAGAAAACCAAGTAATTATTGGTATTTCTACTGTGCTAACATACACTAAGTTTTGTGTTAGCTCATCCTAAGGTTTTTTCCCTCTTTTTCAAATCTTTCTTGGCTTTAAATATTCTTTTTAAGGTATTTCTTCAACTAGCACATCTCCCATAGTTCCATTAGCATCTCTAGGAGCCAGGCAAGGTGCTTGTGAGCATGCTGGGGTTTTTTAAGTGTAGTGCTCTCATTTTATAATGCTGAAAAGACTTGCATAGTGCAGAAAATGAAAAACTTTTGGAAGTTCATCAGTCAGAAATGCTGGTGTCCTACACCTGTATTACCATAGCATGGAAGCTCACAGAGTGCAGGTAATGAGTTAGGTTAGTTGGCAGGAGCTGTGGGGTCACAAACAGTGGAGCTCCTTTGCAAGCACACAGGCTTCCTGAAAAGTTCTGCTTCTTAAGGACTGGCAGAAAAGAACTGAAAAAATAGTAACAGTTTGAGATTTTATGACTTGACTACCTCTTTCCTATCCTGAGCTTCCTTTCGGATATCCTTTCACATCCTGGGCTGCATCAAAAGCAGTATGGGCAGGAAGTTGAGGGAGGTGATTGCACCCCTCTAGTCCACTCTGGTGAGACCCTGGCTGGAGTGCTGTGTCCAGCTCTGGAGTGCCCAGCAAAGGAAGGACATGGACCTGTTGGGGCAAGTCTAGAGAAGGGACACTAAGATCATTAGAGGGATGAAGTGTCTACGAGGCAAGGCAGAAAGAATTGGGATTGTTTAGCCTCAAAAAGTGAAGACTTCAGGATGACCTAATTGTGGCCTTCCAGTACCTGAAGGGGTCCATAAGAAACATGGAGAGAGACTTTTTCAAGAGTGACAGAACAAGGGGGAATGGCTTCAAGGTGAAAGAGAGTAGATTTAGATTAGATAGTAGGAAGAAATTCTTTGCTGTGCAAGTGGTGAGACACTGGAACAGGTTACCCAGAGAAGTTCTGGAGGCCCCATCTCTGATAGTGTTCAAGGTCAGGTTGGATGGGGCTCTGAGCAACCTGGTCTAGTGATGTGTGTCTCAGCCCATGACAGATGGGGTTGGAACAAGATGATCTTTAAGGTTCCTTCCAACCCAAACCATTTTATGAATCCTAGCCTTTGGGAACTGTGAAGATATCAATACATGCTGGAATAGTTAATTCAATTTGCAAGGAAGAGTTAGTAGTTGAAGACTTATTGGAAAGATCTTGCATTGCCAAGTAGCTAAGGCAGCTCAATCACTTTAGGAAGACTTTTTACAGTTTAGCAGTGAAAAGTCATGGAGTTGAACAAAGTGCATTGTCCTTTCCTGTACTAAGCCAGGTTCGTGCATAGGATTTTTTGCTCCTTCCCATGCTCAGCTATTTCTGAGTCTCATGTGCTGTTCCTGAGTTTCATGGTATTTTGAACACAAAAACGTTATCTGCTTAAGAATTGAAAGGGCAGAATAATTTGACCCTCCCCTTGGAATGCAGGTTGAAGATAAAATTGTTAAGAGTATATAAGATGAACAGCTGGCACTACTCCTTGATAGCTGTTTACATTGTGCTTATATAACTCACTTGCTTACAGTGGACCTCTTTGCTTTATCCAGCCTGATCAGCAAGAAAAATTAGATGTTATCTTCCCTAACTGTAAGCTTATTAGCCAGGGTACACACAGCTCTCTGGAATGAAGATTAGGACATTGAATGTCAAATGTTGAAGAGAAACACGTGTCTTACCCACAGATTTTTTTAGGTGCATCAGGACAACTTCCCCATTTCCTTCAGACATATAAACAAGAACACCATGTTTAGTGGCAGCAGGAAATTTCTGTTTCTTTCACTTCCTGGGAAAGTACTTTTCTTAATTTTTTTTTCCTGTAGTAAAAAAAACTGCTAGCAGATTCTTCCCCAGTGTTTCAGCCTGCTGACAAATGATTGTCAGTTCATTTCCTGAAAGCAGCTAATGGAGTTATTTCCAGGTACAGGAAGATATTACATTTTCACAGGTCCCTTTCTAGCCTTGAGATTTCTTTCTGAAGTGTGTGGCACTATGCATAGCTTCCAGGTGAAGACCTCTGCCAGATGCAGGCCTCAGTACACCAGCGTGTTACTTGTCAGCTGAAGATGCTCGTGTGAGAGCATCTTTCCTGTCTCTGCCTCACATACTCATTTGCCTTAACTTCTTACCTATAAATGTAGGGGGAAATTTTTCAAGGTCATAAGCATTAAGATTGAAGAGATCTGCCCATTATTCTAGTGCTTGAATTTTAAGCCTGAGGTTTCCCCAGCTGCTACCTGAAGAGAGCTGGGTTATAGGTTAGTACCAGTACTCATTCTTATATTTCCAGTGATTAAAAAACAAATAAACAAAAAAACCCCAAACTAAGACCTTTTGACACCTAGCAATGTGAAAACATACAGAGCAGTCAAAGAAAAAGATAAACCATCTCCCCTCCAGCCTTCCAGGGAGAAGTAAAGTAATTTTCCGGCCCACTGGGTCAATGTATCTATTAGCAATTTTCAGGAGTAGCACAGACAGCAAAGACTGGTACTGGAAACAGCTGCTAGAAACAACCATATCTTTAGCATTACAGCCATTTGTTCATACCAATGACTGCACTTTCCTACTACTTTTTTGAGTTTTCATGGGTTGCTGGACAGGCTGTGAATGTAAATGAGTAATGTAAATGAATGGTGGGCATGTTTTTGCAGCTATGAAAGTAAGTAACATAGGGCAAGCTCCCTGTTCAGGTGTGATTCACTTGATCAGGATATTTCTGAAGAGTTTTTTGTTTGTGTTTCATGGACAAGAAGTCAAATACCTTAGAATGGATGATATTAAAATTAAGACAAGTTGTCTCTGATGGAACTTCATACAAATTGAGTTCCTTTTCATTGTTCTTGCTTCAAAATAAAATCTTAGAAATGAAAGGCCAGGTTTAACTCTTTTTCTCTGATTTGATACAATTGAATTCTGTTTCCAAGCTGTGTTTTAAATGCTGATGAACCATCAGTTTCGAAACATGAGAACAAGACGTTGATAGTTTTAACCTTACAAGAACTAGGATGTACCAGATGTCCTGAAGCCCATTCCATTTTTGAGGAAATGAGGCTGGAGTGAGTTTCACATAGTAAAATTGGTCTGCTTCAATTCTCTCCACTAGTAAAATTAATTACTATGCCTGAACAATTAATAAATTCAATTTCTTTAGTTAAAATGTCATTTATCCTTTCATGGAAATAATTTCATGAAGGCCTTCTAAGAAAAACAAATATTTTTAATGCAGCTGCTTGCCTCAAAAAGATGCAGAATGATCCACAAAGTATTATTCCATGAAGATCAAAAGTATCTGCCACACCTGGAAAAGAAGTAAAGAGAAACAGTTTCAGGGAAGGAGGATAGAGATCATCTTTCCACTGCACTGGTCTGGTAGGATAGGAACTAAACCTGTTGCCAGTAGGATCATTTTGGGAGGAAGTATTTTTTCTTGGAGTTCCAGACAGAGCAATAAACTAGTTCTCACCTGAAAGTAAGGTATAGCTGGGTCTTGCTACTCAAGCACCAATAAATGAAAGAAGTTTATCTTTCTCATATTGATTCTAGAATTTATCTGGCATGATAGAGTTGTGGGTTGAAATAACATCATATCCTCACAGGGAAGAAATTCTATGTTACTCCAAAGATAACAGGGTTTCTGTAATAGGTTTAAAAGTAGTCTTGATAAAAGAAAAAAAGAAACTGTCAAACTCTAAAGCAAGGGACTTAATTACATGATGTTGTATTAAAAAGCAGAGTATACTGCATATCCTTTTCTGTCCTGTTATGGAAACAGTTTATTTTCACCCTTCCAAAGGAGCCAAAATTTACAAATACATATGTTTCAGGGAATGCTCACAGTATGAGTTTCTCAATAAAATGCCTTGTGTGTTCCCACTGCTGATTTCAACATTGTAGAACACACCAGTGCATCCTGCTGCATGACATTGCATGGGTATTTGGTCACATTGTACTTGAACTGATCTGGGATAAACAAGAGGGAGCTGTACAGTTTTGTTTAGTTTTTTAAGATTTTTAAAGTATGATAAGAATAGTTCAGTGTGTTGAAATAAATTCCTTGTGGAGTTCAAAGTCATTATTGGCTTATCTTGTAATCTAGAATTGATCCCGAAAAGAAGTATGTAAACACAGCTGAAATTGATTAAGATATCTTCTTGGGTAAAAAAAGAAAGAATAAGGTTTAGGCTGGCTTTTAAAAAATATTTTTTAAATAAAATAGTAGCAAACAAAAGAGTTGTTAAAATTATTTAGTTAATAGCTGAATTATCAAAGTGACTATTTAAATATATGAAGATTGAGGCAGTTAAATTCTTTATTATTGTGAAAAGTAATAAAACAAGCAGGCTTTGGAAGAAAGATTCGTAGCTGTCACACCCCATGTCCAGTTCTTGCTAGATTTGACACACATTGAGGAACATGGCTACTTTAGGACACAATCTAAAAAGAACTAGCTAACTCCCTGCAAACTGTATTGGAAATGCCCTGCAATCCAGATGGGAAGCACATTGGGTGTAGGTATTCCTGAGGCAGCTTTACACCTGCTAACTTAGCTCCATCTAGTAGGGCTGCAGGAGCGTTTCAGTGGTTTCAGGGTTAGGCTTGGAGTCCCTTCTGGCCATGCAGAGCTCAGGCTGCCCCAGCTGTACTGGCAGCAGTGAAGAACTTGTGCTTATATCCTTTGGGATATATTTACACAAGTTGTATTGCCACTGGATTGCCCTGTAGACAGATCAAAATGGGAACCCTGCTCAAATTTCTGCTGTGCAGCCAGCCAAGTTACAATCGTTTCCAAGCTGCTTTTCTGTGGACTGCACTGTCTCAAATCCATAGAGCAAATCTCACTGATCTCCAGTTCTCCTGCAACTCTCTTATGCCAAGGCTCACAGACAGATCCTCTGAGCAGCACTATCCTGCTCAAGTGCCAACTCAATCCAGCTTCCAGGCATAAAGGCAGAGGGATAAATTATGTTCTCACCTAAAGTATGTATTTCCTTGTCCTACGTAATTCTTGTGTCTCAGCTCTGAAATTAGTGAAGCTGTATGTGCTTTTACCATTCAGTTTGCTGAGGTGCATGTAACATACTGTACTGAGGAGGTTTGTCATAATATCCTTATTGACTTTAGAGTGCAGGAAGCTCTTCATTGAATCACTAACCTAGAAAAGGAAAAGCAAGGTAGTATAAGCAAAGTAGCTGACTGATGGAAGACTATGAATTAGTCATATTTACTGTAGAATATCATATTTACAGTAGGATGTGTTCCTAAGATAGATGAGGGTACTCTGAGAAATTTGTGTGAAAGGTATCAATGACTTGTCTGTTTTCCTTCAACATCCATCCGGTGCACTATCTTACCACATTCAGCTGTTTTCCTCAGCTATCTCAGGGTGGGCAATCTTTCCTTGAGCAGGCCAGAATGTCCTCCCACAAAGCTACCCTTGTACCATCAGAGGCATGTCCAGCAGAAACCATTAACACAGCTCCCCTTCCATCAGCTGCCTCCACCTCTTAGGGTTTTTGCTTGCCTCCTCTCATCAGATTCTTTGCTATTCGAGGCAATCATGGGGTTATCAAAATAGATTGTTTTTCTGGTCTGACTGCTGTGTGGAGTTCTGACTGGAAAGTTGTGTCACTCCACAAGGATAGGGCAAAAAAGACAGGTATCCTTTGTTTACTTTCTAGCTGTATGTTAAATGCTGCTGCTTTGACTATGTGACCTACCAATTTGTTCACAGTAGAGAGAGACTACATGAGTGAGGTGATCACAAATTGCGAGACTAACAGACACCTTTCAGCGTGGTTTTGTAAGTCAGGTTACTATTTTCTCTCAAATTACAAAAGAATTTGGAAGTTGAGGCTTCCTATTTATGTTGGTTTGCAGTCAATAACCAGTGTAATTCTCTGAAATATGTATCCTAAGAACACTTGCTGCTGTTTTTTAACTGCTGAGGTAGAGGTGGAACTCAGAAATGGCTCACATTACCAGCTGGGCTGAAAACTCAGGCACAGCAAAGTACCGAGTCCCCAGATAGGATTTCAGTGAAAAATTGGTATTCACAGATGGACTAAAGAAACTGTCACATTGTCCTCATGCTCAAATATTTTCATAGCCTCGACCAAAACCTATGATTAGAAGTATATAAACCACTTACTGTTCTAACTTTCAGGTGTTTCAAAAAAAAATCAGGCTGTTATATCTGCAAGTTCCTGCTTATTGTTTTCCATGGGCAAAGATATAGCCTAGGGCTGTGCAGTCTTGACAGCTGACAGCAATTTTGGAAAGATACTGTGGCACTACAAGATATTGTGCTTGTCACACTGTGTTTTAAAAGTAAACTATTCAGTGCACATAGGAAGAAAGCAGCCTTGTATTTTTGTTGCTAATATATGAATACTACTTAAATAATTAGAAAAATTCGGAAAAAATGGTAAACATCTTACACTGTGATGAAGTAGCTCAGTTTCGGACTGGTCATTAGACCGATCATTTACAAACAGTGAGTCAAAACATGTCCCAAGCCGCACCCTTACAATGTCACTGACGTCACAGTTTGTGACCTTCAAACTGTTGTGTTCACTGTTCTCAATGATGCTATTAGGAAATGTAATGATGGTGGTGGTGTATGCTGCTTTTATAGAATCATTAGTTGTAATAGTGAGAGCTCTGATTTTAAGAGTACAGTTAGTAGGAGGAAGTAGCACTAATAGTCACAGCAACCAAATACTTTTCTGTCTTGCTTTTGGTTAACAGGGGCTCCTTTTTTGTTTGCTTTTTTTGGTAAGAAAGAGGGCAAACTATTTTTAGTCACTTGGCATAAACTGGGAAACAGGTCATCCAATTTTTCAAGCCAGCTTTCCCTCAGTCCACTAAAAAATTCTTACTAAAAATAGAAGTAAAAATATAAGTTTTTTTTTGCCTTTCTCACTTATTAAAATCTAAAGTATTTTAATGCTTCCTAGCTAGCAGGTCAGCCTTTTTTAAGAACAAAAGATGAAATTAAACCTATGTCCATAAAACTGGCATATATAGTTTAAAAATGGAAGTGAGACCAACTTGCTGTTTCTCCTGCTCTCAAGTGTAGGTGAGAGGTTGGAGGGAAGCTGTGGCAGACAGCTACAGCAAAGGGTATATATTCTGCTGACTACCAGCTGGAGCTGTCATCTCCCACACCCTGATCCTTCCTGTAACTACAATCACAGGAGCACATGTGACTTCTGTCAGCTCTGGTCATTACTCATTTCCAGTTGTGCCCTGGGAATCACCTGCTCTACACAACTGCTGGTACTTTACCTGCACCAAAACTGATCCCACTCAGAAACATAAAACAAAGTCTCCTTGTAAAGTTTTTAAGTTCTCCTGAATAGTCTCAGAGTTAAATTTCCATAACACATAATCTAGACTAAATCCTTAATAAACATACTAACTTTCAGGGGAAGATCAGCTGCAAACTGCATCTGATATTCTGCATGCATGAATGGTATAAATAAATGGTTTAGCTGCAGCAGGAGGCGTCAAAAGTTTAAATTACATGATTTATAGGTCAGTGGAAAAACAGGGTGCAAATTTAAGACTTGAGTTCCATTCCAGGGCTCTATTTAGATATCTTCAGTGAAATCATGTGAGCATTGAAGTGCCCTGAGGGCAGTGTGTATGACTGTGCATGATGTTTTTGGTTTCATTATTTCCATTTTTAATGGCTCCACAGTGATAAATCCCCTCAACTATTATTTCTGTCAGAAAATATTAAGAAAAGTAGCCTCCTGTTCTAGAAAACACAAAGTAGTTATGAAAAAAATATTCATAACAACAAAACCCTTTGAAATTAAGACCTTTTCTTATGACCATATTTCTCTGACTCCTATATCAGACTTTCTTTGAAAATTTCAACCTTATTACTTAAAGTAAATCATAAATATTTGTAATTTTATGTTGTTGCATACTCCACATTCTTTCTTAGCATTTTATGTGTTCCTGTTTGTAAATGCAAGCTATCACAGGAATCCATAGTACTTACTAATTGGAACAGCTTTGTTTATTCCTTAAGTTTGCAATAAAGTGGCCTGTCAGCCCAAAGTATAAAATTCTCCCCCAGCACTTGGGACATTGCGTTTGCTCGCACGCCTACTCTCTCGAGTGGAGTCGAAGGAGCTCTGGGTCATTCATGGCAGATTAGTTTAGATGGGTGTGGAGCAATTTCTAAGATTACATAAAGGACCTCGATATGTGTGTTCTGTATTTAGAATACAAAACCTAGTGAAACTCATGTGCCGTGCTCACAAGTGATTCTCATCCAAAAAGTGTATGGAATTACATACACTGAGTGCATTGAAGTGCTGAGGGGTGTTTTTTAAATGTGGTTTCTTTGGTTGACCCTTTTAAAGACTTAAATTTCATGTTGATTTAAATAGCTTAGGCTGATCACCCCAAAACTTTTTTTATTCAGGTATTTTTTGAAAGCTCTTGCAATTTATACATGCTTTCTTTATTAGTCCTTCAAAAGCCTACAATAGGATAGGATTTTGTGGGTTTAAGCATTTTGTAGATGCATAGGAAGTAATGCTTTAAAAAATTCACAACTCAACTAAGACACCATTATTTGGTAGGAAAGAAAGTGAGAAACTAAAGTATAGGAAGTTCAGCTGGAGCAAGATCATAAAACTGAAATCCAGAAAGAGGAATCAATGACACTAAAATAAAGATTTCTCAAATCATTTCTGTCAGCTGCAAAGTCAATTCCTGTGTATTGTTGTCCTCTTAACTCATAGATATCTGCCCACCTAAAGGATATCACAAATAGTGACAAATTGTGATCTTCAGTCTTAAAGATAACATGTCTATTACGAGCAGTTTTTGCTATGGAGATAATTTTTGTGGAGATTAGGGGTTCATGTTTGAGTTCCTCCATTTGAGACACAGTAAATCAAGAGTTGTTTACTTTCCACTGGTACATGGTATTGGCATTCTGGCTGGAATGTTTACTGGCTGCCAAAAATGTATTTATATGCTTTACAGAACACAACACTTGAGAAGTGAAACTTCAGGCTTTTAAAAACAATATATACATACTTAACAGCAGCAGTCCCATCTGCTTCTTCCCAGCTTTAGCACACCTATCAACTGTTATCTGTCAATTCCTAGAATTAGTTTCTCCACCAGAATAAAATATGGACTTTTCTTTGAACTGCCATCAGTTAGTACTGATAATGTTATACTTTTCTGAGTCTGATGTTTTCCAGATCATACATTTTTCAAACAAAATGTAGTTCAATTTAAGTTGAAGTGTCCAAAAAAAGAGTCCTGTTAGGAAAAACAGTTTCCTGTGTGGAAGACAGAGTTCAGCAGCTGCTAATGGTAACAGTGTCTTCATCTGATCACTGTGAAATGATGAACAGATCTGTAATTCTAACTATTAGGAATAAGGACTGCCAAAGAATACAGATGTTCGAGTAACCAAGGTTCACGTTTTAAGAAAATTACGAGTATCTTCACGTGCTGGTTTGTGATGATAGATGTTGTGAGTCAGTAGCGAAAACCCCTGAACTTCTGTAGAATTCCTGCCCCTGAACTGGAAAGATGATTAAAGAACTTCTTCCTGCATACAAATTTCTATCATTACACCCTTAAACCTATACAAAGTTAATTCAACAAAGATCTCTCCTGTGCCAAATATCCAAAGGGATGGATAGATTTCAACAATTCTCCTGCCATCAGTCCCTTATTTTCATTTTGATATATCTTGGAAGGGAAGGAGAAATGGATCTGCTTGTCTTTCTCTTGCCCTTAAAATGTAAATGACTGAAGAGCACAGCTAATCTGAAACTGATAGGAAATACTAAATTAACTTCAACATGTTTTTCTTTGAGAACAAAACACACTTCCCCAGGTACTTAACACAGGTAATACAAGAATAATTAGGATATATAAAGTGAGCAGTTTTCCTCTGTTCTACATGGACAAAGACTTCTCAAAGTCAGCAGGGATTAAGATGGGCTTGTTGGAAAAGGCAAATATCTTCCTTCTGAGACAAGCAGAGGTACAATAGAGATGCTAGTGCCTGCTAAAAAGAGTAGAGAAGTATGTTTGGGAGAGCCTGTTGGGAGGAAGTAGTTTAATTTTAATAAAAGCAGAATAATTCTGAACTCTAGATGAATGTTCAGATCTTTTGGACCATGGAAGTTAAGTACTATCTTTCAGAATCTTTATGATTTTGGCAGAATTAGGTTAAACATAAATTCAAATTATGCTATTTGCTTTCCTCACTGGTTAAAACTGTACTTGCTCTTCTTCCACAATGAACTGCTTGCCCTAGTACCACTCATTAAATCATAGAATCATAGGTTGGAAAGAAGCTTAAAAATTATCTTGTTCCAACTCCATCTACCATGATCTGGGACACCTTTCACTAGACCAGGTTGCTCAGAGACCCATCCAACCTGGCCTTGAACACTTCCAGGGTGAGGCACCCACAGCTTCTCTGGACAGTTTTTTCCAGTGCTTCACCACCCTCACAGTAAAGAATTTCTTTCTAGTATCTAATCTAAATCTACTCTCTTTCAGTCTGAAGCCATTCTTCCATGTTCTGTCACTACAAGCCCTGGAAAACGTCTCTGTCCCACTTTCTTGTGGACTCCCTTCAAGTACTGCAAGGCCACAATTAGGTAACCCCAAAGTTTTCTCTTTGCCAGGCTGAACAATCCCAATTCTCTCAGCCTTTCCTCACAGCAGAGCTGCTCCATTCCTCTGACCATCTTGGTGGCCTCTTCTGGGCTTGTTCCAACAGGTCCATGCATTGTCTTGTCCTTGCCCTAGCAGGATGAACAGTAGATATTTTTTGTATCATCGTTAACATTTCTTCACTTTTTTAGTAATTAAAAATACATTCTGAATCAGACTTCCACTTCTCTGGAGATGTTAATTTTAATAAAGAAAAGAATAGGATATTGTGTTTGCTGTTTGGCTGAGAAAGATACCCCTTCTTCCACTGCTGATAAAGATTTTGTTCCTATGAGTAATATCTCTACCAGATCAAAAGCTGGACTAATGTTTTTTGAACCCAAGTTGGTCAATGCTGATAATTTTAGATTTCTTTACGTCTGTTATCCACACAAAAAGCTGTTCTGCATGTATACAATTGATACAGTTAAAGATAGAAGGTCAGAAGATAAAATTGTCTCTCTTTATGCCTTTTTAAGGTGAGCTCCTGAACAAGATGGATTCAATGAGATTTGTCATATCATTTCCTCACGTTGTTTAGAAAATCCCTGCCTCTGGACTAATTTGTTAGAGAATTTTTTATTTCAGTTTTTTATTTGGAATACTTTGCATGATCATGTAACAATTTTGTTAGCCAAATAAAATATATTAGTATCCTTAACCCTCTTCCATTCTAGCATAGTAATACCAGCACAAAGATTTATACTAATATAGAAATATTATAAAAAATTTCTACTTGCTTATCACTGGTAAAGTTTTCTGTTGCAACCTAAAAATTTATTCTAATCGGAAATTTTGAAAAGTTAAAATCTGGAAGCCTTACAGATGTATTTCTAGGTAGCACATAATACTGATCCTATTCCAGCTCTCAGGGAGGAGTAATGGACAGGTGCTCTTAACTTGTGTATTTCAGAGCTTTTCTTCACCAAGAACACAGGATTTATGTGTGTTAAAACTTCTTGGTTTTTGAGAACAATCAATGCTAATTAAACTTGAACCACTTATTTGATGCCCCAGAAAAGTTCTTACTGACAGACTTGAACATAATTAATTCCTCTTATTGCTTGGAGCTTTGTGTTCTGCCTATGCACCAGACCTGTCTCTTCTCTTTAACAATATTGAAAGCCTGTGTGCTTTACTGTCCTTGTCAGGAGCTAATCTATAGGATTATTTTGTTGTTGCTGACATGCACAAATAGAATCTGACACAGCCACACAGCTGTGTGAGGTTTACCCACCCAAAATCCTTCAAGGGGTAGATTTTTGTTCTTAAATATATACATTAAAATCTACATTTGAGTTTATTATGTATAAAATATGCAGAACTAAGTTTTGAGATTCAGTCATATGAATTGGATGGAGAGAGAAGAAAAGTGTTTAGATGAACTTGTATGAATTTCTTTTGATGTGCCAAAGATATCTAGGTGTATAGTGAGGGTCTGCTGTGCATCATCTTTTAGTACCAATGTTTCTGTTATGTCAAGAGACATGTAAATCAGATCTTAAAGTGCCTATTATAGCATTCAGACTTCTTGATATGCCTGATAAGAAAATTTGATATAATACCATGCAAGTACAGCTCTGTAAGCAACTTTTCTCATGTTTGTGGGCTGAGTGATGATAAAAATCAAGGTGTATAGAGATGTACCTCTTTTGACAGTACTGGTGCCAGAGCAAGCACGACTGAGTTTTCCATCCAGTTATCAAAGAATTCAAAATCTAAGTCTTACAGGAAGGAAATATTGATTTAGTTGTACCAAACACAGGGTCTGAAAAATAAGGTTCCCCTTTGAAGTATGTCTTGACATTTCAAATACGTAGGAAACCGCACAGCTCTCCTGAAGCATGTTAGAGTTCCTCCTTAGAAGCCACACCATATGGCTTCTTCTCAGGTGTTGCCTTATCTGAGCCTGAGTCCACAAGGGAGTACAGGCCACATGCTTGCAACCCATATGACTCATTCCTCAGATCCAACATAAAACTAAGCTTTCTTTGCATGTTCGGTGTTCCTGATGGCAAGGAACAATTTTTAAACATATCTGCCTCGATGTGACTTTGCTGATCCCCACAGGAGCGAAAGGATTGCAATAGCATGAGCAAGAGGACTGCCTGACATCAGCCAGGTTTTCAACATATTTTTCAGCTGCTTCCTTTATTTACGCTATTGTAAATAAGTTTATGCAATCATGACTTGACGCTAAGTCTGTCTTGCTTTACATAACTGGAGGCTGCCTTTCCAAACAAAGTAGGATGTGACTTAAGTAGCCTTTTAGATTGAGTAGATTGTCAGCCTTGTAGGGTCATCTTTATTCATTTCCTCTGCACAGATACTGCATTCCGTACATCGAGGCCTCTCTTAGTCTGTTATGTGCAGTTTGTTGATGTCTGTTAACCACCAGCTGAATTGCATATTTTCTTTCCGTTGAATTTTCATCCCAGGTCTTGACTGATCTGTCCATGCTCCTTCATGAACTTTGTGATTTTATTTCAGGTTTTTTTTTCCCTCTGGCCTGCCTTTTTTGGTGCCACACTTCTATGGCACTGAAGCTTGATTATTTGACACTTGTGCTGTTTCAAAGAGTCATTGCATTGGTATGATGGATTGGGTTTGATCCTGTATCCATGTGTGCTCAATTTCAGTTATTTTAAATTCCTTTAAAAAGAACTGGAGCAAAATACAGAAGTTTGAAAAAACATTTGCCCATTCAATTCCAAATAATTGTTTTGGCTACGTGGTGTGGGTTGAAAACCCACTAAAGCCACAGAGAAGCATTTGATGCAAACTGAAATGCAAATTTTGACAGGGATTAAGAGGTAAAATATTACAAGTAATTCAGAAAAGGGTTAATGCTGAAAAATCAAACCAAAGAATCACATGCCAGCTGAAGTTTGTTGGGAAAGAGAAGCCAGTGACTGATTTGGTTGGCCTGGTGGATCACAAGATGTTAGGAAACATGAGGAAATGTAGACAATTGCTGTGACTGCAAACCAGCTTCTGTATCTACCTTCTCTATTAATTTTGGAGATGCCCCTCTCTTAGATATGCTTTTTCCTTGAAATGTACATTAAAAAGATATCAAAAAGAGGGATGCCTGATCAAACCAGGAGAAAGAAGTAGTGCTGTTAGGAGGTAAGCAGTACCTCAGATTTCTGAATGAACTTTAATATGAAGTACAGTAATGTTAAAAACAATGCTGCTCCTCAATTAAAATTGCTGCTGATGGGGATCAGAATTAGTAAGTAGTGCTCTTGTGTTAAAAAATATTCCAAGGTTAACTCAGTCTTCTATACCACAAAACCTTATCTTTATTCCTAACAATTTTTTGAAACTGCAGCTCAAATAGAGAGAACATTGGAAGATTATGTTCTCAAAGTATGAAAGAAAATGGGATTTGCAAGGGTAAATCTTGCTTCTCTTATTTGAACATGTCAGTAGAATGAGGAATGAATATGAACAAGATTATGTAGTTTTATGCTTTAGAATTTTGATTTTAATATGATGAAGAAATTGAATAATCTTGTGGTAAGAACTAAAAAAAACCTCTTTGGAATGTAATAAAATAAGTAACTTATTGGACCTTCTGTTGTTTTTCCCACATATTGGCATGGCTCCTCTGATAGCATTGATGTGGGACTAAACCATGGTTATACTGGTTTGTTCTGTAATGGAAATAGTCTTTCAGATCTGACTTCAGCTGTTGGTTTTTCTGTTAATTGTTTATGAAATTCGTGGCAAAGCTGCATAATTCAGGGACATGTTCGGAAACTTAGCCCAACCTAGGAAATAATCCTCCCATAAATTATGGGAGAAATTATGGAGAAAGCTGCCACATTGTTTTCTTGACTAATTTTAAAGTTAAATGATACTGATCAGGCAGGAGTTTCCCCTTTTTATATCAAATAGAATGTGATAGTTTGAAGTACCTTGAGTGCAGTTCTGGCACTATGCAATGTAAATGTGTTATTATAATAATATGCTACAGAAAAACTGCGTTGAAGAGGACAAATGGAGTTCGGTGAATCAACATAGCAAATACTGTAACACACAGAAGCTCCATAGTTTGTGGGATTTCATTCAAATAATTTTCAGGTACTTGTGAAAAATGTTATGATATGTTCACATGACCCAGTGACTAGGTATGAAGAAATCAGAAATGACTCATGAAATATTTGCAAACCAAAAAAGCCTTTAGTGTGAATGTTAAAACCAAACCCATTGCAGGCTTTCATTTACAGGGTTATAATGGACTTCTTGTTGTCCGTGCAGAAGCATGGGATTTTTGCAGTAGCAATTGTTACAGTTACTATGATAAACCACCCTGTAGCATCCTTTGTTCTCAGATACCAGTGATAATACTGGAAAAATAGAAGTTTTCCATTGAAAGAGGCATTTGGGAATATCTGTCAAAAGTTAAGGTATGCTCTCAAAATTCTGAGACAAATCTGAATTTTGCTAGTTGAATTTCTGTGCAGGTGAAGCAACTTTTCCTTGCCTTTGTCAAATGAACTTGTGTTTAGTGAATCTCAAGAGGTACAAATGGCCTACTGGGATAAAGCTGACATGCTTATAAATTACCTGTCTTCATCTCAGTTCAACCATGTTAACCAGTGGTGTTCTGTGTTTCCTAAACTCCGCTCCTGGTTGTCTGAGATTGCCTAAGAATCATTTGAAGGGGTTTTATAAAAAGAGACAATAAAATCTCCAGGATATAATGCAGCTGTGCATAGTTTACTCCGTATTTTAAAGAGCTCTCCATGAGTCAATGTCCCTGGTATTGTTCTTGGCACTTTTTTCAGAGCTGAGGTTGCTGGGTCCCATCCTCTGTAACCTCTGGTTTTCTGTGTTTTATTACTTTGGAGGCCTCATTTAGAAAACCATTGCTGTTTGACAATTTGCCTTTAAGAACATAGCATATCTTTGAAATTTCTTTTATGTTAACAAATTCTGTCAGATCTGAAGAGGCAGAGAGGAAAGTTCATTCAGAGTTATTTCAGATACAGAAATACTAGCAAAAGTCATCGTGTTACCACACTGTATTTTATGTCTTACAAGTGTCTTCGTAAAATTGAATGAAGGATAACTGTCTTTTCAGACAGATTTTTACAGGCAGTAAAAGCTCTGTGCTGGTTGTCTCTCTCATCTAGCCAAGAACCCAAGATTTCCCTGGCTGCAGGATTATGTCCATGTTCCCTGTCAGAATCCAAGTTCTCCTACTGCTTGTAGTGCTTGCACTGTGTAAATCTAGTTCCTTAGCAGATGGTAGGAATGTCTATTTTTTTCTCTTCTGCAGCCTGCTCTTTGCAGGATTGTAATCAGTAAATGAGGTTCAATCCCTTGATCCCAGTATCCTCAACCCTGAGTATGGATGAGACTTATATATACTTTATTTCTATCTTATTTTGAATTCTCAGTCAGCATGAAAATGCTCTCGTAATGATTTTTATTATAGTAATACTTCCACCTGTGAAAATGGAGCTTTAATTTCAGATGTTCTCATTAAGAAAATGTGTTTATTGAATCTAAATATCTCTTTCCTTATGCAAGTTACTGAAGATCTTTTAGCAATTCCAGAAGCCATGTTTAAAAATGAAAGAAAGTGAGGATTGTGTTTTTCCTGTTTTTCAGATCTTTTTGAGATTTTATGGCTACTGGAGGCATCTTCCAAATAATACCAAAATAAAATACTGATAAAATATCATTAATTAAAGGCTGTGTGTAATAGGATTAACTTATATGCTTTTTAGACAATGTACTACTTAACCTAGTCCTATTTTTTCATATATTGACAAGGAAAATAATGGTTTGAGTATATTGTCATGTATCTGTTTAGTGACTTTTCTTTGACACTCATGGTTTTAACCTTCAATATTCCCAGGAAATAAGGACTGAGGCTTAGGGAAATTAAATAAACCTGCAGTCATAGCAAATTAAATAGTTTAACTAATTCCTAGGTATCTGATGGCAGTGTGTCCCACTGGGGCTTTGGGCTGTGTAAAGGGTTATAATGTTAGGCAAGCAATTAATTTATGGAAGGAATAATGTTTGGTAGAAAGATTTGAGGTTAGTTTGTCAAAGACTTAACCACTTCCATAATAGGCATAAACCAGAGAACATTTTTTTTTTTTTTTTTTGGACAGAGAAGGAACTTGTGTTAAAGAGGAAGAGAATGATTTCTTTGAAGTTCTTTTTTTCCCATGTTAGTAATTTTATTTCTACATATCATAACAGGAATTCGTAACATTCACATCCACATGGTCTTGTGAGAAGGATCTCATCTGAGAGGCAGAGAGTTGTACATAAATTTTTAGAGATGTTTTCTTGGAATGATCCAAGAATGATCCAGGAATAGGTCATCTGTTAAGGAATGATCCATCTACAATAAATGATTAAATGATACAAATTAATTCTATTAAATGGTAAAAATCATATTCAAGGGAGCCTTGGGTTCATCCCTCTGTCCAAAAGCAGGGTCATTCCATCTGTGACATTGTTTCGCCTGCTTTAAAAAACCTGATAATAGAGGCAGTATATGTTCCTTATCAATTTATTCTGATGAAAACAGGCACTGCATCTGAAATCCGTTAGCTGTTGTCCTGTCTACTCTGGGCATTTAAACATTTTATTTCTAGACTCCTCATGTACTCTCAGACTTGTATGGCATCCCTCCTCCTGCCTGTGCCTGTGCCCCGTGCAGTGTGTCTGATCTCTGCCCACAGGCAGCGTTTCCTGAACCCCTGAATGCATTAGTTGGGTTCCTTCTGTCTCCTACTGGTCTGTGCCCTTCTTGGCACTCAGAACCACACTCACTGTTTCAGCTGACACTTTACAAGTGCCCCAGTGGATAGTGAAGTAGGATTATTTCCTGTGCTGTTCAGGCCATACTCCCGTGTAGACACGAGTACAATCCCTGCTGTTTGCACAACACCATGATGCTGTTGACTCATCTGTGAATGATTATAACCCTGGGATCTCTTCCCACAGATCTGCTGCTGGGACAGTAGGATCCCAGCCAGTGCCATCTTCTTGTTGAAGCTCATTTTCATGCATTTGCCAAAAGAGATTAGCATTTTTTTTTCTCATTTGCCAAAATTTCCAAAATTATAAACTGATCTTCATCAGTATTTGAGCTCTGCATGTTGAGTAATGATAATCTGTATTCTATCCTTCTTGCTGTTTTGAAAATATTGAACAGTCCTTGGTCAAAGGCAAACTAGTTTTTAAAACCCCACCCAGTGAAACCCCAACCCATATCAACCCTATGGCAGTTAAAACAAAAACAAAAGAACAGGTTTCTCTGGTTTGCTCTGAAGAACATTTAGTGTGCCAGGATAAGAAATTGGCTACTTGTTGATCGTGCAGGCCAGCCTGCAGAGGCTGTGCTATCTGTGACCGAGAAAAGGAGCACGAAGAGCAGCCTCCATGCCCAAAAGGAAATTGAGGTATGGCTCTAGATTGTCGCTGTGGTGGGCAGACTGAGATATAAATGTTGACACAGAGGAGTCACGTATTCTTTCACAAGTCTACAGGCACCACCAAGGAATAAGACAAAGGCACTCTCACAGTGTCTATCCCTATAAAAATGATCCCTATAATCCTTATAAAACATTGAGACTGTTCAGCAATATTGCTATAGTTCATCTGCTGATCAGTACCATTAAATTAGCGCTTAATATATAACGGATAAAAAGGAGGAGGAAGCTGGGAGTTTCCCTGACCATTTTGGGAATGCACATCAATTTTCTCAGTGCTGTGTGCATAGCAGGGATCTCTCTTATAGAGAGAAATTGAAATCCAGTGTTCTCTCTTGGCTCTTTCTAAACTCTCTCAGTTCAGGGAAGTTAATATTTCAGTGCTTCTATTTTCCTATATGACTAAAATGATCCAGAAATGTGAAAATGAAAGGGAGGCTTAAGAGGTCATGTAATTGCCCCACTGAGTTATTATTAGTTATAAATTCCTGAGACGTATTTGTGTTCAAACCTCTGGTGAATGGCACTTAAAACCTCCACAGCTAACCTCTTCAAGAGTTTTTTCCTTAGCAATGCAGTGTTTCAACTAACCCTCAGCTTCCACATATTAGACTTACTTCTTGTTTTTCCTGCCATTAAAGATGAAGAAAAGTGCATCACTATTCTTTTCACAACATCTTTTCTTATATTAGAAACCTTAGACCTTTCTGTTTCCTCATGGTCCTTCATGGTTGTATCTTTTCCAGATGCTGTCACCCCAATTTCTTCAACTTTTTCTTTTAGGCCATGCTTTTTACTTGAGTCAGCGTTCAGGCTGCCCTTCTCTGGTCTTTGTCCAGTTTGCCTACATCTTTATTTTGCTTTTCTTCAAACCAATACATATTCTTCTTCACCAGCATTCAGAAGCACTGTATTTTCACCTCCACTGTCTAATCCACAATGAAACTGTAAATTTAGAACAAGTTTAGATTTACCTTTTTCATAGCCAACATATTATTGATGTAACTACTTTATAATCATGTCAGTATGGTAGGAAAGCATTGTGTAATTGAAATGCAAACTGTCTTGATTCAAGAAATCATGTCTTTTCAGACCTGTCTGAAAGTCATATGTGTTGGAAATGAAAAATCTGCTTAAATGCATTTCTTAACCAGAGGTTATGCATTTGAAGTATTTAAATTGGAAGGAGAAAAATCCATGGTGTTTATACTTCATCATGATACTGTGTAACCCTGGCAGTTTTCGGAATTTCTCCTCAAATTCTTGTTTATCACATATTGACTGTGGTAGAGTGGAAACAACTTTTTTTTTTTAGCAGCTTGCCTACACAACCATGCAAATCTAGAGGATGAAGTTGTCAAAACTTCTAAACATAAATGCCATGGAATTGATGCTGCGACAGATGGAAAAGTGCCAGCACTGCCACTGACATTAGGGCAGTCTGACATTCGGGGTGAAAGTAATTTATTGTAGAGTGGTTACAATGTAGTGAACAACACATGTAGTGCAAACGGTTTGCATTTGGGGAAATTTGTTTTGCCGTCTCCCATATTTCCCTCTCACAGTCATGACAGCTAAGCAAAAACACGAGGTGAGACAATAAAACAGCTTAATGAAGGATTGATGAGATTTTTCTTTTTTATGTTCATGTTCAAGGTTTTTATTCACAGGTCACATTTAAAAAAAAAACAACACTTTTTGCTTTCCAGACATCCTTTCTTTTGAGAATAGACATTGTATCATTAATGACTTATTTCAAATATTGCCCCACCATCTTTTCACAGTGGACACTGTTTCTTGATCTCCTTAGTCACAGGCTGTCACTTCTTTTCACAGAAATTTGATTCACTACACATTTGAACCCCCTCCCCATCCCACGAGGACATATTTTTACGGAAAGAGCTGGCAGCATTTCAGAGTTTTCAGAATTTTTCCTTTCCCTATGGGTTGAATCAGACCTTGGCCAAGAAAACCCAGTCGTTAAAAACAAGCCATTGCAATAGCAATGCAGCTGTCAGATGTAACATTAGGCCGTGAGTGGTATTGTAGGTGGCGCTTCTAAGTAATTGTTTTGTTATTTCATTTTAGTGAAGAGCTTAGGGATAAGGCTGAGAGAACATGACCCTTAAGAGACCACATGTCTTCCCCTGAACAAGTCTGTTACATTTGCCCAGAGCATGTGTCAGATTTGCTCGAATTAAGTTTTGTCATCCCAAGCACGATGCAGGCACTGTTGGTCACTGGGAGTTCCGGCAGCGCTGTCAGTGAGAGGAGTCCACGTCGCGCAGACGTTGCACCGGCCCCAGTGCGAGATGCGCTAACGCTGCCCTCGCCCACCCCTCGGTAACCGTGCCCTGGAGCGCAGAGGACTCAACAACCCGTTACCAAATAATGCAGCCAAGCTCGCAGTAGCTCCAAAGGATGTTGCATTTCAATGGTTTTGGGGCTTTGGTTTTTCTTTCCAGGAGTGAATCTAAGTGATGGACCTAGCTTAGTGCAGGTGATTTGTCTGGGAAGCAGACACAGTGGTCAAAATGGAGAAAAGCCAGCATGGCAGAGCAGGATATTGAAGAGTTCTGGTGTCAAGAGGAAGTGTTCCATCCCACAGTCTGCCCAAACTGGCGTTCCAAGCAAAGCACATGTCTCTCTCAGACACCATTTCCTGNCCCCCCCTGCCCCGCTCCACCACAGCAGCACAGATTCAGGGAACACTACAAGGAGGAAAAACAGATTTTAATTTCAGAAATTTATGAAACTTTCAATAAAGAAAGCAAAAAAATCCAGGAATTTTGCATTCATGCTGGTCATGTTTAATGAAGTCATGGAAACATTTGAGTTGTTACATAGAGACTATGTCACAAAGTGGACCCAAAGGAGTCTGTGTAATAACTCGGTTTCCTTGCCTGGCTGGGTGCTCCTATGAGCTAATTATAAGGGAGCTGCAGGCCACCCTTATTTGTCAATATTGCCAAATTTCACAATTTCATGGCAAGACTTTCTACAGATGCTTTAATACTTCAAGGTCTCTTGGTGTATCAAAGCAGTGGAGAATCTCAGTTATCTTTTTTTACTTTCCTGATTATTGGAAAAAATAATTGAAGCATGGAAGTATGGATTTCATATAGGAAATCACAGGACTCACAAAACATCATATTTTGAAAATGTCATTAATTTAAGCAAAATCTTTCTTTAAAGCATTTGAGGTGAGAATTTTTCTTCTTGCAGTTATTATCAGGCTCCTGATTGATGCAGTATGTAATACACCATATTACGCAGGGTAATGCCATGCTGTGATAAAGTAATGATGCAAACTCTTGCCAACTGAAGAAGGCAAGCTTGAACTGGTGACTTGTCTTCCACTCCTGGCCACTGAGCAGTAGAGCCAAAGAATGAATTGACAGGGATGAATCTGCTTTTCTATGGAATTTGGTTAATTTTTGGTATATGCTATTTCAAGTTCAAAACCAACAACTTCATGTAACTATGTCTTGTGAAGTCCTGGCCTCTGCAGCAAAGGTTTTAAAGAACAGGCATCCAGTGAAATGTTTATAATCAGCAGGCACCACAGTGAGTCAGCAGTATGAGTCACTGACCTAGTTGTAGTGCACGGGATTGTGAAAATGGGGTCAGATTTCCCTCTGCCACACGGAGAGGGTACACTCAGACTGGCATCTGCACCGTGCTGAAGTGAGGATGTGGCCCTGCATGATGGGTACTGGTAGGATCACAGAGCCTGTCCTCAGAAGTTTCTCACAGGCTGAAGTTAAATGAGATGCCATGTGAACTTTGAAGTAAAGATTGCCAGCAGCAGCAACAGAACCTTTACAGTCCTGAGCACACTGAGCACTGCTCTATCACCACCAGCTGTGTTATCCTGATGTTTCCCTGGTTAAGGACAGTTATGAACACAGCCAGAGGGGGCTGTCAGGCAGGTTGTACGGTTGTGGTTCAAGCAGCTGTCCGTCTACTGAGCTTTTCTTAGTGTTACCATGCTGTAAGGGAGAGAGCACCCTAGGTCAGCTATGGAAATGGCAGGCTTAGCCTTGTGTATAGGCCACTTTCTCCCTTACCCATCTCTTCCTCTTGTAAATATTTCTAAAATGAAGGGCAAACATTTTGTCAATTGCAGACATGTTTGCTGTTGGTAGAAGTTTGATGTAAACTAGAAGGTTGTTATGAAGGATTGATTACATTCTGTTTACTCATATCCAAGCTCATTTCCCACTGGGAACTGGGTGAAACGTATTTCACAAACACTGTGGAAAGATCACAGCATTTCAGGCATCATTCCATGAAAATGTTCAGTGAAAAAGAGCAATGTGGAAACTTACAGTGAGAATGTATGCACTGCACANGGAAAAGTGCCAGCACTGCCACTGACATTAGGGCAGTCTGACATTCGGGGTGAAAGTAATTTATTGTAGAGTGGTTACAATGTAGTGAACAACACATGTAGTGCAAACGGTTTGCATTTGGGGAAATTTGTTTTGCCGTCTCCCATATTTCCCTCTCACAGTCATGACAGCTAAGCAAAAACACGAGGTGAGACAATAAAACAGCTTAATGAAGGATTGATGAGATTTTTCTTTTTTATGTTCATGTTCAAGGTTTTTATTCACAGGTCACATTTAAAAAAAAAACAACACTTTTTGCTTTCCAGACATCCTTTCTTTTGAGAATAGACATTGTATCATTAATGACTTATTTCAAATATTGCCCCACCATCTTTTCACAGTGGACACTGTTTCTTGATCTCCTTAGTCACAGGCTGTCACTTCTTTTCACAGAAATTTGATTCACTACACATTTGAACCCCCTCCCCATCCCACGAGGACATATTTTTACGGAAAGAGCTGGCAGCATTTCAGAGTTTTCAGAATTTTTCCTTTCCCTATGGGTTGAATCAGACCTTGGCCAAGAAAACCCAGTCGTTAAAAACAAGCCATTGCAATAGCAATGCAGCTGTCAGATGTAACATTAGGCCGTGAGTGGTATTGTAGGTGGCGCTTCTAAGTAATTGTTTTGTTATTTCATTTTAGTGAAGAGCTTAGGGATAAGGCTGAGAGAACATGACCCTTAAGAGACCACATGTCTTCCCCTGAACAAGTCTGTTACATTTGCCCAGAGCATGTGTCAGATTTGCTCGAATTAAGTTTTGTCATCCCAAGCACGATGCAGGCACTGTTGGTCACTGGGAGTTCCGGCAGCGCTGTCAGTGAGAGGAGTCCACGTCGCGCAGACGTTGCACCGGCCCCAGTGCGAGATGCGCTAACGCTGCCCTCGCCCACCCCTCGGTAACCGTGCCCTGGAGCGCAGAGGACTCAACAACCCGTTACCAAATAATGCAGCCAAGCTCGCAGTAGCTCCAAAGGATGTTGCATTTCAATGGTTTTGGGGCTTTGGTTTTTCTTTCCAGGAGTGAATCTAAGTGATGGACCTAGCTTAGTGCAGGTGATTTGTCTGGGAAGCAGACACAGTGGTCAAAATGGAGAAAAGCCAGCATGGCAGAGCAGGATATTGAAGAGTTCTGGTGTCAAGAGGAAGTGTTCCATCCCACAGTCTGCCCAAACTGGCGTTCCAAGCAAAGCACATGTCTCTCTCAGACACCATTTCCTGGTGTTAATAAGTTAGTAAGTGGAAGTGGTCTGCAAGGGAAGTGATGTGTCTTTCACAAGAAGTCCAAGGATTTGACTAGCAGAGTTTGAGGATAGCTGTCAGGACTGCAGATGTCAGTTCAGAACTGTTCTGTAAAATTCTATTTCTGATTCACCACATGGCTGAGAATGCCTTTTTTTATTGTTGGGGTTTTTGTTTCTTGGTTTGGTTTGTTTTGTTTTTGCTCTTTACCTTCTGAACGTGTCATAATTCTTACTTGCATAAGAAACTCAGAGGTGCTGAACTCAAACCCACTTACAAGGCACTAGGTAAAGGAGTAAACAAATTANTTTTGCATTCATGCTGGTCATGTTTAATGAAGTCATGGAAACATTTGAGTTGTTACATAGAGACTATGTCACAAAGTGGACCCAAAGGAGTCTGTGTAATAACTCGGTTTCCTTGCCTGGCTGGGTGCTCCTATGAGCTAATTATAAGGGAGCTGCAGGCCACCCTTATTTGTCAATATTGCCAAATTTCACAATTTCATGGCAAGACTTTCTACAGATGCTTTAATACTTCAAGGTCTCTTGGTGTATCAAAGCAGTGGAGAATCTCAGTTATCTTTTTTTACTTTCCTGATTATTGGAAAAAATAATTGAAGCATGGAAGTATGGATTTCATATAGGAAATCACAGGACTCACAAAACATCATATTTTGAAAATGTCATTAATTTAAGCAAAATCTTTCTTTAAAGCATTTGAGGTGAGAATTTTTCTTCTTGCAGTTATTATCAGGCTCCTGATTGATGCAGTATGTAATACACCATATTACGCAGGGTAATGCCATGCTGTGATAAAGTAATGATGCAAACTCTTGCCAACTGAAGAAGGCAAGCTTGAACTGGTGACTTGTCTTCCACTCCTGGCCACTGAGCAGTAGAGCCAAAGAATGAATTGACAGGGATGAATCTGCTTTTCTATGGAATTTGGTTAATTTTTGGTATATGCTATTTCAAGTTCAAAACCAACAACTTCATGTAACTATGTCTTGTGAAGTCCTGGCCTCTGCAGCAAAGGTTTTAAAGAACAGGCATCCAGTGAAATGTTTATAATCAGCAGGCACCACAGTGAGTCAGCAGTATGAGTCACTGACCTAGTTGTAGTGCACGGGATTGTGAAAATGGGGTCAGATTTCCCTCTGCCACACGGAGAGGGTACACTCAGACTGGCATCTGCACCGTGCTGAAGTGAGGATGTGGCCCTGCATGATGGGTACTGGTAGGATCACAGAGCCTGTCCTCAGAAGTTTCTCACAGGCTGAAGTTAAATGAGATGCCATGTGAACTTTGAAGTAAAGATTGCCAGCAGCAGCAACAGAACCTTTACAGTCCTGAGCACACTGAGCACTGCTCTATCACCACCAGCTGTGTTATCCTGATGTTTCCCTGGTTAAGGACAGTTATGAACACAGCCAGAGGGGGCTGTCAGGCAGGTTGTACGGTTGTGGTTCAAGCAGCTGTCCGTCTACTGAGCTTTTCTTAGTGTTACCATGCTGTAAGGGAGAGAGCACCCTAGGTCAGCTATGGAAATGGCAGGCTTAGCCTTGTGTATAGGCCACTTTCTCCCTTACCCATCTCTTCCTCTTGTAAATATTTCTAAAATGAAGGGCAAACATTTTGTCAATTGCAGACATGTTTGCTGTTGGTAGAAGTTTGATGTAAACTAGAAGGTTGTTATGAAGGATTGATTACATTCTGTTTACTCATATCCAAGCTCATTTCCCACTGGGAACTGGGTGAAACGTATTTCACAAACACTGTGGAAAGATCACAGCATTTCAGGCATCATTCCATGAAAATGTTCAGTGAAAAAGAGCAATGTGGAAACTTACAGTGAGAATGTATGCACTGCACAGGCCATGTACAAGAAGCTGCACAGCACTCTGAAATGGGAGAGACCTTGGAAAGGGATGAGGCTGGCCAGCAGCAAGAGGCTTACAGAAAAGAAGAGACAGTGGAAAAGAAAGGGCTTCGTTGCAAAACCAGTCAAAGGATGAATGTTATGATGTGGTGCCCATTCACAGAGCAGCTGCCCTCAGCTTGACCACCAAATTGCTAGACAGTGAACTCAGTGAATCTCACAGATTGGACCAACCAGATGGCATAATAATTAATTCCAACTGTCCAGTAATTGAAAACAGCATAGAGACAGCAATTTCTTGTGGACACCATTAATACAAAATCATCTTTAGCTGGAAAACCTCAGGTTTCATAGTTTTGAATAATGCAAAAGGAAAGCAAAAATTCTGATTCTAAGATAGGCTTTGCTATGAGATAAGACCGTAGTGTTTACATATCTCAGAAGGGACTTGCTCAGCTGCCATAATTTTAAACTAGCCCTTTGAAAGCTGGTGTCTGTGTCTAAGGCAGGGCTTCTTCACAGGCATGCATCTGTCCATTAAGAAGCAATCATTTCAAATCATATTTCACAAAATATTTTGAAATTTTTAAAAGAATTTTCAGAAACTTTACCATAGAAGTGCTTTGCTTCTTTTGTGTCAATTCTAACTTTACTGCATAACATAATTATCTTTAAGGTAAATCATTCTTAGGCTGCTTTTTTCTTATTTAAACGTGGTATTTTAATGTATATTTTTGGCTGAGGATTTAAATGCTAATTGCATTGAAATTCTTTGGGGCCAGAGCACACAGTTCCTGTAAAAACTGTTGCCTCCATTAGTAACTCCAGTGTTCAAAAGATCCAAAGTGAAGTGTCTTGTCTGCATATTCCTAATCTGTTTCTCATTTTATTTGAAGGATGTTAAAAATGAGGAAGGCAAAGATTGTGCTTGTGGATATGCATAACAGTGCATGAAGAGTGCTGGATCTTCCCTTTGTTTAGGATGAAAGCCTTTCTGTAAAGTAATATGGCAGTCATTTGCATCTAATCTGTAATGTTCAGGTCTTTTAATTGACTAGCAAAGTATAGTCCTCAGGATACCACAGGAATTTAATTAAGCAGAGCTACTTTGTTTACATGGTGCAAATGGGAGCAAAATTTACCTGCAGCTGAGACACAATTGAAATGTATGTTTCTCATCAGAAAAATAATACTATCACTTCTAAGATTTTTTATATATATGTATTTAAGAATGATATCACTTCCAAGATTTTTATGTAGTTAATTGTAGACAGTTTAAGAAATTGTTCATTAAAGAATTCACATATAATTATAATTACACTCTTTTATCCTGCTTAGCACTTTGTCTAGAACTTAGAACTTTGTTTTACGGTTATTGTTTGCCACAAGGAAGTAGGAAGTTTGTCTAGAACTTAGAACTTTGTTTTTCAGTTCTTTGTTTGCCACAAGTAGGGAAATGAAACAGATGAATGGTTAAGGCATTAGCTTTAATGTGGGCTTAGGAGTTTGGTTAATTGTTTGGTTTTTTTCAGTACAGTTGATACTTGGTATTATTAAAAAAAACCAAGAACAAACCAGCCAAAATCAACCCAAAAAAATGCAAACAACCATCTAGTACTTAGTGTCTTTAATGCAATAACAAACATTTCTACAGTTCAGCACTTGTGAGCAACCCTAGAATAGCAAACCTGTGCAAACAACTCAGATCTTCTGAGAAACTTTGAAGTAAAAAGTTATTTTGTATAAAACTCAGCACTTTGTGACCATTCAGATAATGACAAACCAATGTTGTCATCTCAGCACTTGCCTGCTCTTCTGCAATAATATGCCAGTGTGAATGTATGACAGAAAAAAAAAAAAAAGCAACCAAAACCCAAACACTTAAAGATTTCTTTTCCAAGTTCATATGGAGTGAGTAAAAATAGATTTGGTCATTTATAAATACATTTTATTATATACAGAATCAAGTGCAAAAGGTTATACCTGGGATTTTGATATGCTGGACTACTTGTAGTTAGTACAGGAAAATGTGATTTTTCTTTTTCCTCCTTAACAGAATCCTGAGGCAACATGAATAAAGAAGGTGAGCTAGGCTGGGATAACTGACAAGCTGAGATTAAGAATTTGTTCCTTGCACAGCAGCTTCAGGGTGTAATTCTGCTATTTACCCTGAAGCTTCCAGGATGCCTTTCTGGCTTTTAGCTGTGTGCTGCCGGAAACCATTTCAGTGTGTGCTGTGTGTGTAGCAGCGTGGCAGGGGCAGCTGGACAAACTGCTCCAGTCTACAGAGCTGGGTTCCATCCCCATTCTCTTCCTGGTCTGAAACATGACTGCTCTTTTCCCCTATTCTTTCTCCCTATTTCTGACTCAATCACTGTTTCTTTTTATATACAGAAAGGAATTGTGCAGGAAAGGTCAGAGCTGCTTCTGCAACTTTTGCTGCTCATATAAAGGCGGTATCTGGATACCTCTCACTCCCACAGTGCTCTGAAAACTTGGGGGACCAAAGTATCTGGCTCACAGCAGACATTTTTCCTACAATATTCAGCTCCTCTGTATGTTTCATCTCCTCCTGGTAGCACTGAGGGAGGGAGAACAGAGCAGCTGGATTGGCATTTGTCACGTGGCAACAAAAATAGCAAATCACCATTATAATTTTGGCAAATCACCATTATATGAGATTCAAGGATTTTTTCATCATGCTTATGAAAGTGACCTTTAACAAATGTTTTGTGGTCAAATAAACATGAAACTACGGAGAAAGGAAAGTCCAGCTCCGTACAGAATCTTCTCAGCTCTTACGTAGAACTGGGAATCTAACAATTAGATTACTGATGAATCATCATAGTCAGAACGTGTTTCACAAACTGAAGTTAGTCCATGGAGTATTTATCAGGGATTTAATCAGAAAAGGTCTGGAAATTCATCTGGAACACAAGCAGGCTTTGTTCAGCAAACTGCTGACAAGTTCCTTCAGGCAAATTTTTCCTTTGGCTGGATTAGTTCATCAAATAGCTATGCAGAGTGCTTACTCCTGGGTTTGCAAATGTGAGGGAAATTTACCTCCTTTACAGGTGCACTGCATACGTATGTCAAAGCAAAATCAGTCACAGTCCTTGAGACTATGTTTTGATTCAATAAAGCTCAGGTCCTTTGAAACAAAGGAAAACTCTGGTTCTGAGTTATCAGCAGTGCTGCTAGTGATCATCTCTAGGTGGTTAAGAAACACTTTCAATACCACTGAAGTCCTGTTCATATTTTTGTGCCTTTTTAAACAAGGAAACACAATTGAATTCAGGTATTCTGATTCCAGACTCCTGAGGAAAGATGCTAGCAAGCTAGAGGGCATTTGGCTGTACCAAGTAACTCATGAACACGCACCAGTGGTCCCATAACTGTAAGACAATGGCCAATTAAAAATATGGCTTTGGAGAGCACTGTAATAGTAAAAGATATAACAGACAATAAATTCAGAGAAAGAGAACTCTCTGTGTTCAAGTGATTGGTAGTGAGCTAGCTCCTGTACAGCCAGAGAAAAAATAACCCAAATACTTTTTTTGGGAAAAATAATGTCATTCTCTCTGTATGCCTTTTAGGAGTTTGCAAGGGAATGTCAACAATAGTAGAGCTGACATAGATACTCTCCTGAAATATCTTATTTTGTTATTAGCACTACCTAAGACATCAGTTTTTTTCCAAAGATGTCCAGTGGAGTCTTCACTTAAGGAAGTCTCAAAGTCCAGCCCACAGGCATGTGGCAAATGGTTAAAATATGTTTAACTTTCTTGGCTAAAATCCATATTTTCCTTTAACCCAAGATGCTATATGAATTTTTAAATGGCTTCTACTCTACTATAGAGACTTTTTCAATGATGTACCAACTGTATACTTCATTTCTGAAAGTGTCCTGTGTACTTGATTTTTTCTCACAATGTTTCACAGACTCATTAACTCCATCCCACCTCCTTTGCCATTAAGAAATTTGAATTGCTATTCTGTGACCACTACAGACTTGCCTGCAGCTGCTTTTGGACTTTGGCAACACCCAGTTGTTGTTCATAGGCCTGAGTGATGCCCTGACTTGACTGGGCCTGTGTCTTGTTCTGTAACATGTAAGTTGTGCTTGTATTGTGCAGCAAATTGTCCCACTTTACTTCCCCTGAATTCCCTTCCCCATTGCCTATTGCAGCTCAGAGTGGCAGAGCTGAAGTCAATGAGACTGTCTAAGGAAGGAACTGGTCATGTCTGTCTTTCCTGTTGGGTTTTTTCCCTTTTACACTTTTAGCAGCCCTGTTAAGACATTAAGGAAAGCTGGGGAGTCGTTTGCTCTTACAGAATACTTGCATACACTGTAGTGGAGATGTCTCCTAACATCCCCTCCCTGCAGGCAGAATGGAAATGTGAACGTATATTTGGGTCTTATGAGGGGGTTTTGCCTGTCTGAGCATCACAAGTCAAAGTCTACATTGAGGTAGACAGGGAATGGAGATGCCAGATCTTTCAGAAACCATTTTGAAAATTATGAGCAAAACCGGAAAGCAAACAATAAGATAATGAGTACATAGTAATGCAGACATGCCCTGCACCAGGTAAGAGGAGTTAACAAAAAGCCAGGGTGAGCTTCCAGGAAGGACTATTCAAAGGCTCTGTGTGGGAGCTGAAGAGGTTTGGCAATCTAGAGACATCCTGAGAGCATGAACAGAGGAAAGCGTAGATCATGTCTTCAATTAAGGCTGCGGGGACTGAGAGCTCTTTGGAAAGAAAATGGGCTGTGACGAAGCAGAGTTTGGTGTTGCATACATGAAACAAGGCAGAAGTTTGCAGAAGGATGCTCATGGATATAAACACACCAGCCAGCTCCCCAAAGGCAGCAGTCTGCCTCTCTCATAGCTAGTGGGATTACCCATCAAAAAGGAAAATGGTCTTATCCTGTCTTGCCCTACAGACACTTCAGTACATTTCTCCAGTTTATTGTACCTCATGCACTCTGCCTTTCAGGAGCTCCCAATTCCTTCTCAGTTGTATGGAAGGATCAAGCAAAAAGACAAGGTATGGCTGAAGGGAAAACAACAAATTAAGTGGAGCCAGGAGAGAGGAAGTTCACCTTCCTCTATTTCTATGTGGTGTCTTAGTCTTTTACACCTGCTCTTCATGGTTTTGTTTCCTACTGAATGTTAGCTCTTCCCCAGCTGCAGCTGCCTTTCAGCATATCTCTCCCAGATGGCCACATTGCTCAATTTGTTTGGCCAAGCTGATATTTGATCATGGCAACATCCAAGCCAGCACTTTTAATATAAGTTACTCACTATCTTTAGCTGTATCTCTGTGATGAGAACTGAGATGACAGGGTTGTGGGAGAGAAGAAAATGGCAACATAATGGAAACTAGACAGAATTCCCACTTTCTTTCCTGAAACATCTTGACAACCTGTTGGGATTGTAGCTCTTCTTCCAGCTCTGGCTGTCTGTGGAAGGCACCCCAGCAAAGAGAAGGTAGTTCTGACTTTTTGGCTGTCTGCCTTGTGTCCTGAAATCTTGCTAAAGGAGAAGCCTTATAATCTGCTTTCTCTTTGCAGTGTTGAGTATTGCAGCTCTTTGAAGAACATTTGTTTCTTTCCCTTGGCTATTGGAGGTTTATTGGGTGTTTGATTGAGAAAAGCTCGAATGAGCAGATGTGTTAAGGTGGGTGTTGTTGTTTCATTTAATGCACAAGCTTTTCTAATCAAAAAGAAAAACTGTTGAGGACCAGCCTTCTTGTTAAATGTGTGAGACAGTAGAAGCTGTCTGGCTTGACTCATGGGTTTGACAGAGGAGTTAGTAAGTTTACCTGAGGACATTCTGAAACATCATGAGACTGGTAGTAGCTAAATATAAGGCAAGTCTGTTAGTGCCACCCTGGGAAACAGAACTCATGGGTGTGTGGCACAGTGACAGCAGAGCCTGCTGTGCAGAGGCAGACAGGCTGTCCCACTGACTTCTTGCAAGGTGTCAAGGCAGTCAGACTCACCCACAGTTGTAGAGCTCTGGCTGGAGCTAACACCCAGCAACAGCAAGACATTAGGGAGGCAAGAAGAACTTATTAAAGATATAATAATCGGACAAGGAGTGCAGATAGTTGAAAACTGAGAGTTTCAAGGGATTCCAGAGTACCTAGGATTTTGCATCTTTGAACCTGGAAAGATTCTTACCTGAACTCAACATACATCAAAATAGCCAGAAAACAGACATCTGCTGCTCTCCCTTTGACTCCATACTAGCTACCCTATAGCAGCTATGCTGTAATACACAACAGCCCAGATGTTTTCTGATAATAAAACTGTAGCTTGCTAAAGCTTAAGGAGGAAAGATGCTGGGTCTTCTTCAGGAAGAGAATGGTGTGTCCTGCTTAATGCAGCTGGACAGAGTTAACCAGCCAGAGTATTTGCTGTACAGAACAAGTCAGTCTCAGCACCAAATAGCAGACTCCAACCCCGCTTACTGTATTAAGCTTCTGTTTGTCACAGGTATAAGAGATATGTTCTGATTTTAATCTGCCTCAGATCTGACTTCCAGTTATGGATATAGAGGGACTGTGTTTTGGAACTTGAATCTACTCACAGGTAGCTCTCTCTCAAGAGAGTAGTTCAAGAATTTAACTAGACTGCCTACCTCTGAAGGTCTTGCCATGCATATGTATCCCTTGAAACTTAATGTCTTCTCAAAATGATTCTCATCTATCAAATCAGGCTACCAGTACTTCATTTCACCTGCTACTTTCTTTGCTTTTTTTTCCTTACTTAGAACCTGAAATCTTTGTGGTTTGTACTCTTAGATAGGGCGTAGCACTTCAGCTTCTCATTAGCACTTCCGAAGCTTAAGGGAAGGAACAGAAACAGGAACATGCATGTGGGTACAGTACCATCATCAGTGAAGGGTCACATAGCAAGGTTTACTCTTTCAATGACTCCAGAAAAGGCATGATCATCACAACTTGTAGGTGGGACTGTCACCAAAAGAGAGTAAGAATTAAATTGAGCCTCATATTTCTAGCACCTGATCAGTGAGCTGTATGAAAAAGTCACAGAGAAAGCAGCTACCATAGTGGAAGATAAAGCATACTAACTCCCGAAATTTGAAAAATATGGGGTTTATTATCTTTTGGCCCAGACTTGAACTAGGGGAGATATCTTGAAATAGAAATTAAAAAATCATCTAGGTGTCTCAAGGATCATGCGACATATATTTTCAGCAAGCAGCCAGAGGGTGGGGAAACTCCCAAGTTAGCAATCCCTTGAAAATTACAATATTCAATGGTAGCACCCACAGAATGTCCATCTCCCTGTAGAAACTGGTTTTGCTGCTACAAGCACATTCATGTTTAGATCATTATCTACTCAACACTTCTTGGTTCTTTGTACTTCAGAGGAAAGGCTGTATCTATTTTGAAGGTGGATGGCAGAGAATGTGAAGACTGACTTCACATACAGGTAATTTAAAACAATGTGGCACATCTCATTTAAACTAGAACACCAGTAGATTTTTATATATACCGTTTTACACCTCAGTCACTCTCCCTAGCCCTCTGGGATTTAGAAGAAGTAATATTACAAACCTAGAAGATAAAATTAAATTCTTCTATAATTTTTATATATTTCTATGATAGAAATAAATATTTTAGAGCAACTTATTCAGGACTAGTCATATCTACGGACCTTTCTTTCTCTCCAGTTCTTGTTATTTGAATAACAGTCCCCAAGTCTTTTTGTTCTGGGTAAAAACATGTTTCAAAGTTGTTTTCAGCCTATAGTTCCAGGTATCATTGTTCTTCCAGCTTCATTCTGCCTGACCACTTCCAAACAACTTGTTTACAAGGGAGCTGTAATTTTTTTGTTGGTACAAAGACCCAGAAAAAGGTACTTATTACTTATACATGTAGAGGACAGGAGTCACAGAGGAAAGACATAACAATAAAGGGCCAGCATGCAAATAATTCTAATAAGTGCTTAGCACCTTCCTTTGCACTGAAGCAGACACTTGCCTCTCCTGTTCTGGACAGATCATCAAAAATTCTATTCACAATTGCATATCCTGTAGCACTATTCCACTGAAAATGTGTGAGGCCTCTGAAACCTGTTTTGCTACCAGTTAGGTGAAATTCCTTATCTTTTCTCAGGTAGGTATATGAAACACCATTAGATGTAACTCTTAGCCCTCTGCGAGCAATGCAGTAGCCATCAAATAGACAGGGCAGTCAGATAATGATCACTGATAGCACCCAGGTGCTTCACAGGGAAGTTGCAGCAGAGTTTATTATCTCTTGCACTACCTTTAAGGTTTTGCCTGGAGGCCAGTGCTGAAATCAGACTTCCAACCTGTCAAGCAAATTTACATGTACATGCTGTATCACCCTCCCTGCCCTGAAGACTTTCTATTCTAAAAAGTCCCTTTTCTATAGATAGAAAGGTGATGCATAAACCAAATCCGGAATTATATTTTGCAGCAGGTTGACACTGATTTTCTTGATGTCTTACAGAGCATCCGTGAGAGAATCAGGAGTGTTTTCTGGGAATGCCCTGAGTTTCAGCCCTGTGTCTTTCCTCACCAACCTCCTTTACAGGTCAGAAAGACATGGAATAGTGTGTGACTGAAGTCTTTAAGTCACTCTATTCAGTGGGGCACTTATGGTTATGAAAAACATCCAAAATTGCAGATTAAATGGATAAGAAAAACCCCACTCAGCTCCTATAAAAATGAATATTTTACAAAACATCATGTTTTCAACAGAGATCAGACTGCAGCTAGTTCTGTGTTTTCATTATTTTCTTTTTTCTTTTCTTCCTTTTTTTTTTTTTTTTTGTAAGTCTTCTCATGGAAAACCATACCGTTTATTTCATCTGTGTGAGAAAGGGCAGGATGTTTTGCTGGTTATTTCATCATATGTGAAAAATAAAATGTTGCCAAAACTGCATTGAACATACTTCCTTAAGAAAAGCAGGTTAAATTACATTAAGCCTCAAGGGGTTTTAGTCACTGTAGAAAAGTCAGTCTGTAGTTTCTACTATACCAGCAGGTTGGAATGCCCATACTTGCCCAGAATATCACTTCTCTATTATACTGCCTTCTGAATTTTATTTAACATGCTAATCTCTAATTACAGTTCTCTTTCTATATGTGAGGGTTTTGAAAACTCATATAAAATCCTCTGAGATAATATTTTATCTTTCTCTCTACATGTATCAAAGCTTGAGCCAGAATTCCTTAAATCTGAAATATCTTTACATGAAAGGAACAGATAGTGTTGAACTGGAAAACCACAGAAGACTGATAGCCCCTCAGTTAGTTACCATATCTTTATGTTGCTGGGACATGAAACATGAAATGGCATTTACAACAAAAAGTTAGGCAATTGAAGTTGATCCGTGTTTGACACTCAAGTTGTTTAAAGCTTTTATCAGCTCTCTGAATGCCCGTTTAAGAGATGTAACCGCCCATCTTGCAGTCAGTGATATGTAGCTCTCAGTAAATGTACTTAGCATAGAAGAACCGGTGCTTGCCTCTGCACACATTCGTATGAGTCACCCGCATGATTTTACAGCAGATTCTTGTGAAGCACCTGCATGAAAAAAGGTTGTTAGAATCAATCTTTAATTCCTCTATGTATTTTCACATTTTTTAGGATTTTGCAGGGTGGAAAAGTCTCCAAAAAGACAAATAAAAGTAAGTCATCAGCAGTGAAATGCAATTGCAAGTTTTATTATTTGAATGCTGACAGGTCATTTCCCCTTTGCCTCTTGCCTAGACTGTAATATTATCGCCAGTCAGCACCAGCCATCTGGCTTGTCAGCAGAAAGGCAGAGAAATCACACACTAGGCAGGGAAAGCTTCTTCTTTTCTTTCCCAGGGAAGTCCATGACAGGAAACAAAGGAAGAAATTATAAACTATGATCAAATAAGATAGAATCATCCACTCCGGAATTTTGTTCTCCTTTCATTGGCTGATGAGAACAAAGGGCTCAATGTTTAGCTGCTCTGACCTCGAGAAAGCCAATTCAGTTCTCTGAGCACTGGGGCCTTAATGGTGATTAAAAGCAAATGCAGAGAATGTTTATGTTCCAAGGGGAGGACAAGCGAAGTAGGTTGAGGATGGACTATACTTCTACCAGCTGTGAAAGACTATTGAAGGATCCACCTTTGCAGAAAAAAATATTGGCTAGAAATTTGGCTTTTTTCTTGGTGCATGTCAGTCTGACCTATGAAACAAGGTGCAACACTACAAGTACACAAATATGTCAGCAGACCTCAACGAAGCCCTTAATTATACAGTGGTTAGGGAATTACTGCACTGCTAGGAGCATGAAGTGCTCAGTAATATCCCACAGCTGTCTGAAGAAACCTTTGTGCCTCTGCCAAATAGTTTGTGGAGACATTAAAACAAATAGTGAATTCTCAGCAAAAAATTTGACTGAGCTCCTTTACTTACAGAGAACAGCAATGTTTCTGGGCTCCAAATCTGAGCAATCCTGCCTTGGTGCCTATGCCAGTACGAAAAAAGGGCTCTTAAATCTTTTTGCTGTTCCAGCTTTTGAAGGGACGTTTATACTTCTTTTATCCCTCCTTTTTATTGGTGTATCTTGGGTGTTTAATGGTGTGTCTTGTCAGTTTGTCTCTTCTCCCTTTCAAACACTGTTAGCATGCTTGAGTCCTTTTACACGGACATCAAGAGCAAGAATGTGGACCCTAGGGAAGTGATAAGTTATCAGATGCAAGGGATCACTGGATGTGATTTTACAATTTTGTTAAAAGCTTGAAACTAGTGGAGACATGCAAACTTGTGACATGCAAACAGTTTTTTGAAACGTGAGTTTTTTAATACCAGGAAGCCTATTATTTCCAGCCTGGTCAGTGTAGAATGGGAGAATCCTACAGGCATGGAATGAAAAGAATTATTTTTGGAAACAGAGTTGAAGAGTTCTGCTAGTTAACCTAAGAGAGTAACATCAAACAAGTAGAAAAATGTTATCATCTAGATCTGAATTATTTGCTATCATCTTCTTTTGTTGCTTTAGGTGAGTCAGAATTTTTCAGTTTCTTACTGACATACCCATTTAGTGGGCTATAAACCTTAGTTACTACCTAGACATGCTGTGCAGTTTGACTAATGACTATGTGAGGAGCATGCTGCTGTCCAAGATAGAAGATCTTACAGATATGCAAAGCCAAAGTGTTTTTAACAGATGAGAATCTGAACATCCACAGTACCATGGCTTGGTTTTGTTCACTTTGTAAATCTTTTCGAAAAATGTGCAGATCTTCAGGCAGCCATTCTCTGAAATAATTCAGAACTAAATGGAGCAATTAAGGGGCCAAATTTTGTAATGAAATATCCTGACACTTGTGTAAACAGCACTATCAATTAGTAAGCATCAATCCTGGCAAGGTCAGGTGGTGTTTCCTCAGGGTTCCTGTTGCACAGGATTAAAAAAAAAAAAAAAGAAAGAGAAAGGGAAAAAAAAGCACTCTGCAGGGCAGAACTGTTGTAGGAAAATAGGCTTTGATTATATGCCTCTATCCCATTTTGGCTCCATACAATCTTTCTAAGGCCTGCCACTCCTTGCTGACACATTACCAGGTCACCTCCGCTTCCGTCCTTTTGCTCTCTTTTTCCCAGGCCAGCCACCCGCCAGGTCTTTTTGGACAAGTGCCATTCAGTGAGCCTGAGGAGGTCTCCTCTGCAGACCAGAATTATTCTTCAGATCAGATAGAAATCTATTAAAGCAGCTGTATTTTTTAACTACTTTTATGGGCCACCAATACTACACTTATTCATATCCTTTTGTGGAACAATACATATGGCTTCATGTGAGTCAGAATGAATTTTCTTGGCAACCAACAATGTTCAGGAGATGAATTTGCCAAACCCTAAGTTATTCAGTGTCCTTCTGTCTCTGGGGCATTTTAATCTCTGCAGCCATGAGGTTCTTGAAGTGTTTGTGTAAGGCAGCACTCTCATTGCACAGGAAGATGGCTTTTCCGCCTGCCAGTTCTTAGTGCCTTTCCTGCTCATTGTCTGTCACTGCTTACAGAAATAATTGGCAAAGTGATCTTACCTTGCTTGCATAGGTTTCTGTTGTCTATGGCATGAGTACTGCTAAGAAAAGTACCAAAATGCAGATGTATCTTTGGAAACTCTCTCCCAACTTTTCAAATACCTTTGCCTTCAGTTTGTTTTCTGTCAAGTTTTTGCATGAGTTCCCAAGGGAACACTGGGAGTTGGTGTCACCTTATAATGTGACTGATAATGACACTCTCAGCAGCTGGGAATGAGCAGCACGGTGAATATGTGGTTTTAGGAGGAAATGGTTCCTTGTTTCCTTTCACACTGCTTTCCAACAGGATGATCTTACTTTCCTTCATTGTATTTATTATTTATTATAGACATCCTTTATAGGATGGCTTATCTCCTTCCTCCCTTGAATAATGTTTAACCTTCAAGGAGCTAGTTTCTTGCAAGTTGGGAAATATACTCTTTTTCAGGACATCACGAATATAGAGTAGCAGTATATCATAATGTGGTGAATACCTTGGAGTTCTCATTCTGTTCTGTGGATGGAAACCAACCAGAAGAGCAGTTCTACTCCCACCTTCTGGAAAGAATGTTGGTGGGGCATAGAACGGATTCTATTCCTGCAAAGTGTTGATGGAGAAATTCAGACACATCACCACTCTTCGTGCTTTAGCATGTCCGAAATTGAAATTTGAGCCTGAATGTTATAAGGGACAGATATGTCTAATGAGAAAAGCAATGAATGATTCCTTTTCTTCTGCAGAGACTCAGAAGCTCTGGCTGCAGGCTAGCACCTTTGTACACCACTGTCAGTGAAGGTGAACGTGGTTGAAGGTGCTGATTCACACGCTATGTGATATTGCATTACGGTTTTGTTACTGACAATGGCTTGGGTAAGTGACTCTAGAGAGACCACAATCCCCTGTATTCAATGGATCAGCTACTAAAAACTTTATTTACCTAAGTAATTTATCCTTACACTCATTTTCAGGCCTTGTGTTTGTGGTCAGGGTTAGCACATGCCTATAGAACTAATGAAAGGTTACGGGCTGCTGTAAAAAAAGTTGCATTAGAAGCTACTTTAGTGTGATCAAGTAATTTTTTATACCATATCAGCCTTTGAGAAGGAATCCCTACTTATTTGACCAACCACAGATGGATCATATTCTTAAAACAAATAAAAAATTGAAATTTTTTAATGTGCAGTGAATTGTGAGGGATTTTTCAGTTCTGTTTTCTTTTCCTAGGGCAGAAATGCCTTATAGCATGGGTGTGTGAAAAATATGTTCACTGCATTCAATCACTTTAAATTTATGATGCTTCATTTTATTGCAGGGTATCTGTGTTGGAGAAGGTCAGTAACCAGGAAGGTACAATTAGCTTACCTTAATGAAGAACCCTCCTAATAAAGCTGCAGCAGATTCAAGTCTAAGCGGATTAAGTCACTTTAAATCTGATTCATACAAAGTTAGCTTATACCTACAAGTAGCACTTTAGCCTGTAGTTAGACAAAACACAGGGACATGGATCCTATTGCTAACCTCAGAATGGGCATTAAAAATTACCCTTCAAGCTTCTTGTTTCAGTCTATTCCTTGCTGACTTGGTACATGATAATTGGAAAAGCAAGGCAAGTACACACTCCCTAAATAGCGTTGGGGGAAGGACTTTGTATGCAAAAAGCTACTAGACAGGTGTTCTCATTCCTTTCCCAATTCATTAAGCAATGCTGTGCTTTTTGTTGTGTCTGCTTTCCTGCTCTCTCATGTATCAGTGAGGGGTTTTCCTTCTCTTCAAGCTAAGACAAGACTGAGGGAATGCCGAGGAGCTCATAAAAATACTGCTTTTGATCAACTGGGAAATTCACCGATACGTAATTATAAATGATCACCTACTCGAGTTGCCTGGGTAACAACAGGTCTAGTCCACTACAGAATCTGTTAATAGTTATATATTTCACATGCTTTTAGCAATGTCAGCATAGATAAATATTTGATCTATCCAGTTTGGCATCCTGCCTTTTGACTTGGCTGTTAACTGTGAGTTAGGTGAGCAGCACAGTTTCCAGTCTCTTCTCTTACCCTGAAAATACACATAAGCTGCTTTACTGTAGTAGCCAGAGATGCAAAGCTAAGTTTTAGTACCAGCTCTGCCACTGACTCACACATTGGCTATAAGAACCTTCACTGCTGTTGGATTATTTAAAATGTCCAGTCTGCTCATTTTAAGCTTATCTTTCTTAGGATTCTTGGGATCTATTTTAGAGTTATTATTTATTTTCAGTTTAAATCAAATCTATTAAAATACATTCAAATTAATTCCCTAAACTGACATCTTAAAGCATGTTCTTTAAATGCAAGTGTCTGAAAATTCTGTTGATAGTCAGAAAAGTTAGCTGTCTGTCAGGCTCAGCAAGTGTCAGTCTGTTGAGTTGAAGATCTGTTCCCTGGCTGAACTCTGCTCACGTGCCATGTCATCTGCAGCTTCACCTCTAGCAGACGAGGATGAAGGCCTGGCCTAGCACTGGAGGCTGGAAGGAGGCTTCCTTCCTTCCCTTGCACATGGCTGATGAATCTGCTAACACTGTATGTTACACAGACAAAAAGCTAAAAAATACAGAGACAAGACCAGAGGATCCAAGGAAAGAAAAAGCAGTAAGCAAGGGTACGTATTGGTGAGCCTGTAGGAAGCTGGGCACCCATGGGGTGGAGAGATTTGGAGAATTATTTGGGGCACAAAGGTAACTGGATGAAAACAACGCATGTCTCCATTGGCATTTTACATGACAGAAGCTGTTTATAAAAGCAGTATCACTTAGGGGAATCCCTGGAACAGACTGTTCAGATTGTGTCCACTGGTTGTAAGTGTGTTTGGGCTGGAAGTTGAAATTCTCTGACCTTCACAGCTATTGGTCTGGGGCACCTTCCCAAATGATGAAATGAGGCAACAAGCGTACCACTGTTTCACAGAGAAAATCAGTCACTTTAAGAAACAGGATGTTTTGAAGTGGCTTCCTTCAAAATCCAAGGCTCAGCATGTCCCCTAATCTGATATTCTTAATACTTGTTCTCTAGTGAATTAAAGCATTACTTTTCTAAGGATCCTTCTACTGGGGTTCTTATATGTTTGCTTTGGAGCATCTGTGTTTGGATAATTTAATCTTTGTTTTCATCTTCGTCACTGGACTTCTTCAAGGAAACCAAAATATTTTGTAGAAAGAAAAACAGTGCTATTAGGCACAGGCTGAAGACATAATGGAAATACACCATGTAGTGTAATCTGCTTTTAATTGGTCCTATCATTCAGCTATTACTAGTTAGAGAAGACACTGGAAACAAAATTTTGGACTCAGAAAAACTAAAATGTGTTATACAAATATAAATACAGAGAATTAATAAATCAGAGTGAAACATCATATGAAAAATCTCAGCGAACAATCATCATGCAATGGTTGGGATAATTTCAAGTGTATTAGAGGTACAAGTGAGCTTGAAATAACATGGGGTTTTTTGCTTTGAGTCACAGCATTAATATGATAAAGCTTTGATTCTTTACTTCTGTATTTACCCAAAAGGAAGACTAGCTTTTTTTAGAGTTAAACTACTTGAAAACAGTAATTCTAGATTCTGTCATTCTCCCTTTAGGTTAATATGGTAATTAATGTCTGCTTTTTAAAACAGAGCAACTATTCAAATGCTTTCTTTTTTCATTCAGATTATGTAGTGTGTAGCCACAGCACAAAACTTTCCTATCATTTTGCCTCTACTTTTCTTTCAAAGTTGCTTTCTTTGTCCTATCCTTAGTTTGACCTGTGACAACCAGTTAGGCTACCAGTTGTACTGATATTCCTTAAATGCCTCAGCTATTAAGTAGCTGTAGGATATTGGTTACAGATCAAAGCCCCATTATGCTAAAGAACTGTACAAACACAAGAAAGGGGAGAACCCAATGCTTTCTCTTAAAAAGTACAGGCTAAGCAGAGTAACATTCTCAGTGCCTGTGTCTAATTGGTCAGCCAATTACCTCTGTGCAGGATGCTGACAAGGAGTATCTCCTTAGCGAGCCAGTCAAGAGGCTTTTCTGCCTGTCTTTTCTTCTTTACATAGTATATACTGCCTTGGCTGCAACACTGAGCACTGAGCTACACTTTTGCTTTCTCCCACGAGTGTGATTACTGGGGTTGTATGGCACAAGGTGAATGTGGTTGGTGCTAGCTACCATTGCTCCATGCCCCTCAGCAAAGGCAGGCTGATGTGGCCCAGATGCCAGGCTGGTGCGTTCATCACCCTGAGCCCTGCCAGTGTCACAGGCGAGGCAGGTTTGTTTCAGACTGAGTCTGAAACTCAGTCTCTCTGGCTGAGTCAGGGTTGTGCACACTGCACCTCCATAGACCTCTGCAGAATAGCAGCTGCCTGTGTATGCCGAGGAGCTGGTGGTGCCTGCATGTGCTGAAAGCACTCAGCAGCTTCCATTTTAGATGATGGAAGTTTTGGGGTGCATTTTCCAGATAGAGTTGGTTCATTTTCAAGTCTCAGCTAGGCACCTGTCCTGTAAGAGCAGAGCTTCCAGGAAGACTTTCCATTCCAAACAGATTTTTTAATCAATTCACAATGAAGATTAACCTAGGTCACCTTAGGCACAGAAGTATGAAGGGGCTTCTGCTTACCCAAAGCAATCAAATAAATTATAATTTTTTTGTCCGGTATAAAGAAGTATAACAGGGTGGCCTTTTTCTTGCACCTTTGATCCCTTTTTGGGAAGGGGAGAGGGGTGCCAGGGAGCAGGAGGGGCAGGTGCTCGCCAGCAGAGCGCAGAGCTGGGCAGGCGCAGTGCCTGTCGAGCACAGCTGCCAGCTGAGCACGTAGTGGCAGGGCCGAGGTCAGCCAGGAGGGCAGGTAGAGACCAGGCATGTCCACACCCTGACACAGCTTGGGCAAGGACCGAGGCTCAGTGTCTTGGCTTCAGCACCGCTCCTCAGTAGTACTCTGGAACAAAAGAGCAGGTCCCAGTTTCCTAATCTGATTCCAAATTACAGTGGAACACTATCAGCACAGACCTGGAGCACAGACATAGAAACCCTGAGGCAGGGGAGGTGCAGGCAAGGCTCTGGCAGGTAGAACTTGCACAGTCCTGTGTTGCCCTGGCTCTGGGGACGGGGTGGTGAAGGTACGGACTTGCCTCCGTTTGCTCAGACCTGTTTCTAGTTGTTTATGCAAAAATCTGAAGAGCCTGTTTATTTGCAGACGTTGTTCATATCAGTAAGGTATGGCTTTGGCTTTAATTTTAATGAGGTATGTAAGTGCAAGTGTTTGGGGTTTTCACTTATTTGTCAAATCAACAGTTCAAAAGCCAAAATCTTTAGAAAAGATTAAATTACCAATTTGCGTATTCCCGATGTGTGAGGTGGACAGCAATTAATCATATCTGCTATTTGCAAAGCATTATTCAGATTAATTATAGGGAGAGATATCATTATTATGTATATAATCTAGAGGAGTAAACAGATCTCACTGAGGTCAAACAAGAAGTGAGTGCCAGGAGGTGTGAGATCAGTCTTCCAAGATTTAATAATTGGCACATAAAAACAACCCAGTGTTTCTTAATTTTATTTTTCCCCAGAGATATGGAACATCCACAGCTTGCTTTGAAATTACCAGGAACCCAAGCATTTCTGAAAATCAGTTCATATTTGTCACCCACTTTTACTTCTAAATAGACATATAACTTCTGGTGCTGCAGTTTGAGCCAAGTAACTTGATTACAGAGAATTCACAGCTAACTCTTCTGGAGGATTAGAAACTGGGATCCATGATTGAAACAACCAGGTTTATTGTAAAGTTTCTGATTATCTGGGTGTGACAGGACGAGAGCAGTAGCTTTACTCCAAACTTTGCTGTGTTTGAATCTGCCAGTTTATGCTAGTTGCCTTCCTGATGGTTTTTTCCTCATTTTCTGATTTTTCCAGCTCACAGCTGCAAATGAAAAGCTGTCTGTAGGGTCTATACAATACAGCTTTGCTGAGGCAAATCCTCTTAACCTTCTGACATGTCATTCTCATTTGGCTCATCTCTTGCTACTGAAAAACACACTCCACATTTGGGGCTGAGACTCTACGCAAGCCCCAGGAAGAAGCCCACACTCTTGGAGTCCAAGGGGCTGGATGAAGTAAATTGCACCATCTCCCATCACACAAGAGCACCCAGCTGTAACCAGCACCCACGCTGTACCTCCAACCCACTCCTAGGTGAGTCAATGTCACAGAATACAAATTGCCTAGCGGAATGAAGCAGAGAATTTCCTTCATAAATCACCAGCTGAGACCAGGGGCTGAAACCTTTTGGGAACAGCCTCCACATCGACATTAGCCTGGAACTGGAGTGCTCCCAAATATTTGAGGAACCCCTCTGAGCTCTCAAACAAGGTGCCTTGCTGGCTGCCCATTTCTAACCCAAGTCTTATGTCACTAATTTCTAAGACAGTTCTCATTGGACCAAATAACTTATGTCAAATCTGATGTTCAGTGTTACTTTTACAATAAGAATTAATTAATTCATTAATTAGTATTGCCATAGCTCTGTGGCTATAACTGGCTGGTTTCTGTAGAGTCTTCTAAGGAAGGGCATAAGCTTCTGTGGATACAGATCCAAGAGAACCAGTGAACCAGGCTCATTTCTTTGGCTGGGTATGGCATGTCTAAGATCCTTCCCTTCTTTCCCCACTCCCCAGGATACTGACAAAATTTTGCAGAGAAGCCAGCAGAGCACATTGTGAATTAGCTCTGCTGCACAACAGAGCTTATTAGTGCAGCTTGCCAGTCTCTTCCAAATATCACAGTTGTCTTCACATTTTGAAAAGCAATTAAAATCAACAGCACGTAACAGATTACAGCTGTAGTAAACATTTCCCTTGGCCATTGCAAACAGCCCTGGGAACTCTAAACTGCAAACAACAGCCCCTCCTCCTGTTTGCAATGGGGATGCACATTTAGGTTCAACTCTGCAACTGTTTTTCTCCCAAAGTTTTGTTTGCCCTTTGCAAGCCACCTGAGAAGCCATAACCTCCAGATTATTGCATTTAGAAAAATTAAGTTCCCTGAGCAAACTGGAGCTCATTATTCTGGAGTTTATGAAAAGCATAGACTCTAGTAGAAACAAGTATTCATCAGGGATTGCTGAAAGGGATGCACACCCTACATAGTATTAATTTCTCACTGGCTACAGGTTTATCTGGTTAATCCCACACACTGATATTCATTAGCTAAATGAATACACCCACAGCCAAACAGCATGAATTTGCGGGGTTGTTAGCTGGCATAACTTCAGTAACTGTTAACGAGCCTTCATTCTTTATATACCAGTTGTCAGTCAGAGCCCTGTTTGTGATTTATAAGACAGATAACTGCTATCATCATCTTGCAAATAAAGAGATACAAGGAAAAGCATAGGGCTTGTCGGTGGCTACTGTGGAGCCAGCAACTTAAAATATGACAGTGCCAGGTCTATATTTGTGAATGTAAAGTGTCTGATGGCATTGACCTCTTCTTACTGGTCACAACTCCTCCGAGGTGCCTTAGGCTACAAACAGAGCCGGTATTTGAAAGTAATTTTCAAGAACAATGAGTTCTCAGAGCCTGTGTTAATTTTAAGCTAGATGTTACCACAAAAATGTGTCATGTTTCATGATGTATTATCCTTTTGCTCTTTGATCAATTCCTTCTCGTTGGGTTAACAATTAAGTGTCTTACAGGAGATCCCCGATGTTGATTGGATTTGCTGATTACTTGTCGGGCATTGCAGGAATTAGGCTGTAGGAGGGTGATTTGTTCGAGGAGGGTGAGCACCGCACCCAGCCGTTCCCTCACACACCTCAGCCAAAGCAACCCTTACAGTGGGGTAAGTGCTGAATTTCATCACCTGCACCACAGTCTGTGCTTGGGGCTGAGCTGGGACAGAGCTTGGATTGTCAATTTACAGGAATCTTGAGTTGCTGTTTCGAGAGCCGAAAATCCAAACAAAGGCAATTTCTACAGCCTGCATAAACCCATTGATTTACTTGAAATTTTTCTGTCAGTGTAAATTTTTGAAGACGTGTGAACAGGTGTCTTTAAAATCTTTAAGTGAAATTTCAGAGGCTAGTGAGAACACAAAGTCCAGCTCAACCCAAAATCNATTTTAAGCTAGATGTTACCACAAAAATGTGTCATGTTTCATGATGTATTATCCTTTTGCTCTTTGATCAATTCCTTCTCGTTGGGTTAACAATTAAGTGTCTTACAGGAGATCCCCGATGTTGATTGGATTTGCTGATTACTTGTCGGGCATTGCAGGAATTAGGCTGTAGGAGGGTGATTTGTTCGAGGAGGGTGAGCACCGCACCCAGCCGTTCCCTCACACACCTCAGCCAAAGCAACCCTTACAGTGGGGTAAGTGCTGAATTTCATCACCTGCACCACAGTCTGTGCTTGGGGCTGAGCTGGGACAGAGCTTGGATTGTCAATTTACAGGAATCTTGAGTTGCTGTGTCGAGAGCCGAAAATCCAAACAAAGGCAATTTCTACAGCCTGCATAAACCCATTGATTTACTTGAAATTTTTCTGTCAGTGTAAATTTTTGAAGACGTGTGAACAGGTGTCTTTAAAATCTTTAAGTGAAATTTCAGAGGCTAGTGAGAACACAAAGTCCAGCTCAACCCAAAATCTCTTCCCTGTCACATTTTTAATATCTTACGGATAAAACTAACTGCTTGTTGTGTCTTCGGCCTCAGCCGAGCAGCAGGCAGTGGGCAGGCCAGCGCAGGTACCCGGCCGCACAGGCCAGTGGCGGCTGCCCGGCCGTGCTTCTCCGGGACCGGGATGGCCGGGGACACTCTGGGATGGCCCGGGACACTCTGGGATAGCCCGGGACACTCTGGCATGGCCCGGGACACTCTGGGATGGCCCGGGACACTCTGTCATGGCCCGGGACACTCTGGGATGGCCGGGGACACTCTGGCGTGGCCCGGGACACTCTGGCATGGCCGGGGACACTCTGGGATGGCCGGGGACACTCTGGGATGGCCCGGGACACTCTGGGATGGCCCGGGACACTCTGGGATGGCCGGGGACA
>VZRX01005575.1:109787-123709 GCA_013398075.1 Notiomystis cincta | reverse complement strand
GGGACACTCTGGGATGGCCCGGGACACTCTGGGATAGCCCGGGACACTCTGGCATGGCCCGGGACACTCTGGGATGGCCCGGGACACTCTGGCATGGCCCGGGACACTCTGGGATGGCCGGGGACACTCTGGCGTGGCCCGGGACACTCTGGCATGGCCGGGGACACTCTGGGATGGCCGGGGACACTCTGGGATGGCCCGGGACACTCTGGGATGGCCCGGGACACTCTGGGATGGCCCGGGACAGCCCGCGCCCAGAGAGGGGCCGCGGCGCTGTCTGGGGCGCCCCCTGGTGTCCGCCGCCGCCCGTCCCGGCCGCAGCCCCGCCGCGCTGCCCGCTCCGGTGTCAGGGGGGTTCCGCTTTCTCAAGGAGTGTTTCCATCGCTCTCCCCAGGTATGTGGAATGTTCGTGCTGTCGCAAGTTGCAATATCCTCAGATTGCTCTAGTCTTTGTCTCGCTGGGCTCGCCTGTGGCAGGCATCCCTCTGGATCACTCCCCTCTGCGGTTCCAGGAGTGCTGCTTGTGCTGTCATTGAACAGTCGATTTATGAAGACATAAATTTTACTTTGTTTACAGCAAAGTGTCTTGTGGGGCCAGAATTTAATATTTTAACTCTGTTAGGAAATGATAAAGGGAGCTACATTACTGTAGGGGGTGTGTATGGTGGGGATGTGTGGGTGTGGGCGTGTGTAGGTGTGGGGGTGTTGTTCTACAAAGGGGAAGTTTGGAAAAGACTTTAAAACTCTTCCAGGCATTGGAGGAAAGGAGTATCTCAATAAATATAAACCAAGTGAGACTACTGTGCAAATATTGCTCTGAAAGTGGCAGCCACTTAGATATCCTTGGCTCTCTCAAGGGCTGCATACCTCAGCTCGGGTTGTGATCTATTTGCGCTGGCCCAGATTACAGCTGGAGGGAGCATTCAGAACCTTGCTTGGGATGAGAGATCTTCCCCAGCTCCTGCAGGAAGTACCAGCTCAGTTCTGTCCAGGCCATGACAAGGCTCAGGCTGTGGGGTAGGAGGGTGTTTCTGACCGGCCCTATGTATTTTGGGGAGCCCAGGGTGGCAGCAGCAATGTGAGGAACTCTGGAGGACCATGTCATTCTGTTGTTCTGAGGCCTACTCGCCTGATACTCACTAGCAAGCCTAAAGCTACCTGGTTTGGTGCATTCCAGGGGACAATACCAGGTCTAGCTACTTAATGGAAAGGATATGTTTATGGCACTTATCAGTTTCTTTCTGTTCTTTCTTTCTTTTCTTCTTTCTCTGAATCCCCTTGTTATTTTATATGCAAGTTTCACATCACTTTAATTTGTTACCTTTTTAATTGAAAGAGTCCTAGTTTACTAAATCTTCTCTGTAAGAGTGGTGTTCCATGTATTTACTTATCCTTGGTGTCCTTCTTACTTGTGAATAGCAATTCAGCTCAGAGTCCATTATTTCATATGTGAAGCTGGAATTTTTTCTCCTTGGGCATCACTTGACATTTAACTGCAATAAATGGGAGTGCAGGCAAGTGAGAGGGAGCAGAAAAAAAGCAACAAGAGTGGAAAAGTGTGGGATGCTGCCTTCTGGGGGCAGTGTGTGCTTGTGTAATTACAGTAACTGTGATCAGCTTCATTTCTCAAGTGCAAACGTGCGGTGGTGGTTTCAAGAATTCCTCTTATGCTGGAACTACCTCCCCACAGGGTCTAGTCTGGCTCTCTGCACCTCCTGTACTCATTCACAGTGGAGCCATTACTTGAGTAATTAAATAAATCCTTTCCCTTCCTGCAACATTCACTTCCCAGAGTTTTGTCTCTCTTTAACTGTCTTTGGAGTAATTTTCTTCTCAATACATAGGCATGTTGATTTTTCCCTTATTACCTCCTCCTAGGAGAGGGCTATTTGAAGGGATCCTAGAGAGATAACCTTTGTGGGGGCCAGGCTTTCAGTAAGGATTGTCTCAGCAAGCTGCTAAATCCAGTGGTCAGAGGTTCTCCTGCCTGTTGTGTGACAGAAGCAAGTGGCATCTTCAGCCTGGAACCCCTTATTCACATTAAACTTCTGGGTGCTGAAAGGTAGACCTTGGGGTTGTTGATGTCTCCTCTTACAGTATATATGCAATATATATATTGCACAAGCACAAGAAATTAATAATTGACATAAGTTTGATTGTTGTAGTACAATGCTTAGAAATGTTTTGCAGTAGTTGCTGTCTGATATGAATGCAAAAGGAAGGAGTACCTCATAGCTAGCCCAGCCTGATATTAAATTAAGTGAATTATGATGGCATCATGGGGTATGCTTCTGTATTTGTTCTTGGGCTTTTCCCACTCCTTTTTATATGTAATATTAAAAGGCTGTTTTAAACAGGTTCTTAGAAATTAAATTTGAATATATGTACTTGACTATCTTGTATAAATCAGGTATTCTTCTCAAATATATTATTGGATATTTGTCATTTCTCCTCTAAATAGTTAAAAAATACCAAGTGTTAATTTCCTAAGTGCCAAAAATCTTTTTACTCTGGTAAACTGAATCTAAATAATGGTTTCTGACTTCACTGTTGAGGTAAATGACACAGAAAAGGGAGAGAGAAATTTCTTCTGAGTCCCTTCTCTAAATACTTTTTTCTCCTTGATTGGGAGTTCTGCCTCTGTAATGATGTCCAGTCATGACTTATTAATGCAACTCTCAGATTATTTCATTGTATTGTTGTACATCACTATGTAAATACTTGCTGACCTGTGCAAATAAGAAGCCCATCTCCAAAGAGCTCTAGCACAAAAACTGTTCAGTAGAGGAAATTGTTCATGGTAAGAAGGCAGGATCATCTGCTTCAAGATCCTATGGTAAGGTTAGATTTTAACTTGGGAACACTGGCAAATGAGCATAGAGAGTTTTACAGGTGCAGAGGACAGCAAAAGCAGGAGCTGTGGTGTCAAAAGCTGGACAGACACACAACCGAAGCCGATTGAAAGGAACGTAGTTTTGCCATGTGTGTAATTCATAGCTCCTTGAGCTGGAAGTGGTTCCTCAGCTAATCAAACCGCAGGATTTAAATGGCTGTTGTAGATGTGGTTTTGCTCCCGGGGCAGCCTGGCCGGCTGGGCTGCTCGCAGCTGGGCGAGCTGTGCGCAGGCCGGGTGCCTTTGCGGGCCCGCTCGGGGGCAGCTCTGCGGGCTGAGCGCGGCCGCCGCCGCCGCCGCCGGGTGTCTCTCGACGGTGCTTTCCTGCGGCCGTCTGAGCGGCTCCGGTTCCTGCCTGCTGAGCAGAACTCCTCCAGGGCAGCGCGCAGCTCAGCCGGCGCTCTCCTCCGTTTCTACTAATTTTTTTAACTGTTAAGGAAGACATTTGAAGCTATTTGGTTCGGACTGTCTTTCATGGCGTTATGTACTGTGATATCCTCATGACTTTTACTGTCTGTAGGTCTCGAGATCTTGCCATATTTATGTATGTTCTATAAATGCTAAATTGCATTGGCAGTGGCTTGCAATTTTTCCCACAGGGGCCTCTTTTTGCTTATGAGTAGTAGGACTGTTCCAATAATCACTGATATTTTTTCTCTTCCTCACCCTTCACTCAGATGTCCTACATCTGTTTCAGCTGTATACAGCTTGCATCTTTCCCCCTGCTGCTTCTTAAATATTTACTGTGAGAAAATATAAATTTTCTGTTCCATACAACACATATGGAGTAAGTACTCAGCAGTGCTTCTCTTCCCTCTCGGTTGTGCTGGTGGACTTACTTGAGGATGAGTCCCCACAAGCACCATTCCCAAAGGGCATGTCTGCTTCCAAAGTGGTGCTGAAAGCTGCACATGAGTCCTGAATGTGACTGCTTGTCCTGTGCTCCCATTCCTGAAACAGTTTCAGAAGCAAAACGAATCCCAGAAGCAACACACATGGACAGGATGGCACACAAGCCTAGCATGTGCAGCATGTTATTGACTGAGCCTGTGGCTGGCATTTGGAGAGGTTATGCTGCAAACTTGAATTGTGCCTGTCACTGTTGCTGGGCCTTGTCTTTGCATCAGCCTAAGGCCAGAACAACCATGCATTGTGTGTTTGAGCAAAGCTTTTTGCTAATATGTTGTGAAGGTAGACTTGAGGCAACCAAAAACCACTCATAATATATATGCTTTTCACTTAATACAACATTTGCTATTGTTCTGGCTATACCCTTTATAACTAACAAAGTTCTAGCTTGAAAAACGTGTTGGAAACACAGGAGACTACATTCTAATCTCTGGCATTGAGATAATTTCTGTAAGGTTTGGCCTGTTAGCAGGTGGACAGAGACAAATTTAATGTACCAAGTGTGTGTGGTGTCCATAAGAAGACTTCATCTCTAAATCAGCTGGGTGGTAATCATAGCTCAAAACTGCATCCATCACAATGTTTCACATACAGAAAAGAACTGCTCATCTAGGCAGATCAGCTGATATCACCTTTGTGATATCAGTCTTGGTAAATAGCTTTAGAAAATGATAAAGAAAGTTTCAGTTACCAAGAAACGCAAACCATCCCAAGAGAACAAGAGGATTAGACCCTTGAGACAAAAGGATGAAGGTATAGGTTTAAATAAATAGGCAATATTTAGGTTTAGAAAGCATCTAAGCTGTTGACAGAAAAATATGAATATGATATGAATCTCTTCTAAAGCAAGAGAAATGGACGTGGGCGTTTAAAACATTTTGTGTGTGCCTGTAAAACTCTTGAGTTTCACTCTGAAATGGTATTTCTGGTGACATACAATACAACTAAGTTTTTTAACTCCCCCATTCTCTCTTGCCAAAGGGAAGTGTGGGCTAGGAATAAGATTTTCAAATCCTCAACCGGCATCATTCATTCATCAAATGAATTACCCCAGCTCCTGGGCTAATGTCATCCCAGCCCTGGGCTTGAGGACCACCCAGTGGAGTCAGGGACAGTCCAGATTGTGCTTTCACCTACCCCTGTGCATGTCTAGGAATAGAGACAGATGCCAAAGCTGAGACACATGTTAGTTCTGTGAATTTTAGTTATAGCCAGCAGGTGGGATTTCCACGAGGAGCTTGCTCTTCCTGTAAGAATGACAGCCAAATGTTACAGCTGTGTGGGATCACAGAGTGCACATCCTCTTCCAAACTCACTCAGAAGCAAAAGCTAAATGGAGTTTGGCTCTTAATTGTATCGACAGCATTTATTTTCTCATGTAAACATAAAATGCTTTGTCACTCTCTCTGACACACCCACTAGCATATCCTTGTTTGCTGCATGGAACTCACTCTGTTGTTTCTGGATCCTTGGCCTTTACATGTGTTGTGTGTCTTGGAATATATATGTAAAAACACCTTTCATCCTTTCTTGCAGTTTATGGTATCTCTCTGCTTTTGTTCCCTTCTATGGGACTGCAGTACCTACATCCACCTGGCCTGTGCACCATCCAGTCACATGTACACATGCACACCTCAGCATGAGTCACCTTATCCACATCTTTGTGACCAGAAACACAGTTCTGCTTCATGCACTTGCACAGACTTCTGTGATTTGCAAGTATTCAAGGAAAAAAAGCCACAAGTTAGCATCTTATTCTGCTGCTAGGATGTATTTTTTTTCACTGGTACTTCTCAAATGTAACATAAGGTTATTAAACATGGAAATAACACCCTCCTCTGCAGTATAGAAATTAGATACTTGAGGGCTTCTGAATGTGCAAATATTTGTGTTTCCACACGGTCAGGTGTGTTTGCCTACTGCCCTTCAAAGGCAGGAAGTCTGTGTCACTGCAGACTCACAGTGGTGGATTCTTAATGGGGATCCCAACCCAAACTGACAGATGTTGAGTGTAATTTTTTTAACCTGTCAAGAACCATCTTTTTTTCTTTTGCATTTTATTTTTATTAACAACATAAAAAGAACATAGTACACTCAGAGGGAGGCGTAGAAAGCAGTAGCAGTCACAATCACTCCATAGAAAAGAGACACAGGAACATAAGAAAGGTTTTGTGAGTTTTTTATTGTGAATGGCACTCCATGCTGAGGCATAGTTTTGGGGGGAAATCTGATGAGAGCTGCACGTTTAATTCAGAGTGCCACCACTGCATTACCTTCACCTAAAATCAAGATCCACAGGAAAGTGTCTGTACCTGTTCATGTTGGAGGACCAACCTGAATTCTGCCTTCCCATGACAGATGCACTCCCATGAGGTCATGAGAGAGTCACTGTCCCACTCTCTGGCTCATTTCTCTCATTGTAAAACATGATTTACTTCACTTATTCCCACAGGTTTTGTGGCTGTAAAAGGGAGTGTAAATCATTATTTTACTATTGCTCTGGCTGGGAAATCAGACCTGTCTTTCTCTGCTTGTGTTCCCTGTTCAATACACAGAGGCAGAACTGAAACCTGGAGGAACTAGAGTCCAGCTGCTGGGTGGAGGTTTTGCTGTGGTTCCCAAATACCCTCTTGCTGCTCTTGTTGGCTCAGGCTGTATTTGTAAACATTCACAGGCCCTCTCCTTTGGATTGTTCCTTGGAGCCGGATTTTCTTTTGATGTGAAACAGGATGTATGTGTTAATTAATTTATTTTACTCGGGGTAGGAAATTACTGCCAATGTTCTTTGAAGAGTCCTGTGAGCCATCTCTCCCATCATGTAAACATCCAGGCAATTTTGGTTAAAATGTTTATTTTTTTTTTAAATGATGCATAAATGTTAATCTGGCTGTTTTATAGTGGAGAGAATTTACAGGGTCTTTTAAAAATGTCAAGGTCATCTTTAAACAGTTGCTGTTTAAACTGAGGAGGTGAAAGACTGGACCAAGTAGATTCAAAGATGAAAAAAAATGAAAACCAGTATTTTCTGCTAACAGGTGTTATTTGAGAGTTTTGTGCTGGTGAAAGTGATGGTGAAATACTCTGGAGACATTGCTTCTGCATCTACCCCTTTGTACTTTTACTGTGGACATTGTTAGTGAAAATACACCCTTCCTGCCTTAGTCCTAAATTTGAAAGGACTTCTGCCTGGTGATGACAGGAAAGCACAGGCTCTGTAAACGTTGACTTCCTGAGACTGCCAGGAGGGGCCAGTTCATGCCAATTTTGGCAGTGACGTTTGTGCTGTGGAAGTACACTACTCCATGGCTTAAAATGCACCAGGAGCTTTGATGATTAAATGTTGCTTGTAATGTCTCCCAGATTTGGAGTAATCTTTTAGGATAAAAAGGTTTGAGAATCCCAGTGCTGGATGATTCTGTCATGTTACATATTACAATTCAGCACTCTCATGTGGGCAAGAAGCACAGGGTATTCCTTGTCAAAACCAAAAACTTTCAAACTGCAAGTTTAACAAAATTAATAATAAACCCCTGTATTTTTAAAATAACTTTCTAATTTTTTGTGTTAACATTAAAGAACTCTGGTCATGGTTTGATGTTTAATTGGTAGGATGCTACGATTTGAAAGTTAAAACTGATCAGTCTATGACATGATACCAGTCATGCACAATATTTTACCAAACAGGACCAGACAGATACCTTGTTCTGAACAGACTGCAGATTGAGATTGATCTATCAACATACTATAAGACAGCAAATTCCCCAAGGGAATAATTTGGTCTCTTTGTAATCTCAAGAGTCTGCACACATTTCAGGGTATCTTTGGTGTCTAGCACTCTTGTTCTGGGACACTAATCCACAGCCATTTAAATCAAGATCTAACAGAAAACTCAATGGAAAAAGTTTAGTGTCTCCCCAAGGACTGTGCCATAAATTCAACTGAGATGACAAGAGGAAAGAATTCCAAGACGGATACTGTGAGATACATTCGTTTATCTTAATTTGAATTGAATTCAAATGGAGCTAGTAATAGCCAAATGTTTTGATGACTTTGGTTGTGAGACTTAAACTGGAGGTTTTCTCAGTGATCTGTGTTCCGTTTTAAAAAGCAAAGAAACAATATTTGTTGCAGCTGACACTAAAAGAAAGTCTTTTCTTTCAGCAGTAGCAATAGATCGCATTGACTGATCACCAGAAACCAGACTGCTCATTTCTCATTCCTTTTGGTTATGGGTGAACCCCAGCAATGTGGGAGTTACTTGTTCATATTCTTCTCAACACTCTGACAGGCAGCATTCAGTTCTTGTGGCCTGTCCATCCATCATCTTTTTAGCAATATTAGCCTCTCTTTTGACAGGTACTTTATTTTAAAAAGAGGGAGACTCCATTCCAGGAGGTGGCATTAGTTTTCAGTATTCATTCAGTAATCAATACCATTCAGCATGGTATATGTATAATTCTATACAATATTTTAATTGGTGGAGATATCTGGGATATAGGGAGAAATCTGTGTTCATCCTTTACGTAACAGTCATTGAGTCATGCCATCTTGTTTAAACAAACAGTGTGAATCTTAAAATAGCCCCTGAACATTCCACTGCGATGGCCATATTCAAATGAATGTTCAAGATGTTTCCCCACTATCGTATACCCACAGAGTAACCCTTCAGTGACAGCAGAGCTGCCTGGAGTCACTGTTAAGCTAAACTGGGCACTGGTCATATGGATCTGTTCACTTCCTCTGGTGAAGCAGGAAAATCTGTTTCTCTGTCGTCCATCCACCGAGGGAGGCAAAAGAAATTAAATGTTTTGAGGCTAACCTCATCTGAGGGTGATTTTAGCATACCAGTTACTGTTACTGGATAGCTATTAAAAGAACTTGTGGAACATGACCTTGTTGCCATGTAAGTGGTGGGAAACTCTGCTCTTCAATTAACAATTGATATTGGCCAGTTTCAAGAAGATAGAAGTGAAAACTTGGGCTTTTTTAATACATTACTATTAATATTCTTATAGATTCAGAAGTGGAGGCAAATTCTTATTGCTCACATTATTTGTCCAACTTTCTTAATTCTTTCTGTTTTCTAAAGAGCCTTATGGATAAATTTCAAAGGATAATTTAGATGCAATAAAAGCATAATATATTGCAAAACCGATCAGTTAAGAGAGCAGCCAGCAGACATTGCAGCTCAGCATTCAAAAATTGTTTAGTGATGTCTCTCTAGCAAAGAAAGTTTCCAAGCGGAATCTGGAAAGGAGAGTCTTCTGGAGATCACTCAGTTTCTAACCTAGAGTTCCTGCTAGTATTTGAGGGACTTGGTTTTCATGAGATGAGAAACATAAAATCAGGCTGCTGTAGCCCCTTCTATATGGCTCTGTGGGTGAAGTACTCAGCTCTTCAAGACTGTCCACGAGTTATCTTCCACTAGATTTTGCCTATATCATATGTAGTTGTGCAGGAATCCAGAACAGCCTGTGAAATCAGTCAATAAACCTCATTAACATAGAATAAGGCTCTAGAGAAAAGATTGTGTGGAGTAAGCTTTTGCCAGTTAAATATGCTGAATGTGTATGAAATGCTTCCCTTTCCTAGCTGGGGACCTAGCCCGTGCTTCTGAAATCCAAAGTTGCAAGCACTTCAAGCTGAGAGGAAAGTACCTCGTGTCCAGGTGACTTGGAAGAATCCCAGTGAAATGCATGTGCCTCCATGGCTCACCAGGGGGGCTGGGGAAGCAGGCAGGCTGCCAGCAGGTACACAGAGCCTGCCCAGAGGCACCCAGGCACTGAGACCCTGCCAGACTGCAGCTGCCCCCTCCTCTGCCCGAGCTCCTGGGGCAGTGACCGCAGCACTAAAGAGCAGAGATGTACAGAACAGGCTGGCCACTTGGCCACACTGCCTACTGACCCTGCCTCGTAACAGTAGAAAGCACTCAGAGACGTTAAAATAGAACAAATTTGCAATGAGATCAGGTTATATGTTTTATGAGCCATATAATTAACATGCGACACTCAGAGCCATGGGATATTATTGACTTAAATAGCTTAGTAACTATCAAAAAGGATTAGGCGTTGACATGAAACAGAATAGCATGTGCACTGACAAGCTAGGATCAAAATTACAGGGCCTACCAATCCTGGTGCTTCAGGGCATATTTTGATCATCAGCTTGGGGTCAGGAGGAAAGCCACTCTCTAATCGAGAAGCATGCAATATGCACATGGGTCATAGTTACACGGATTTCTTTATTGGCCTGCTTTGATTCCTTTCCCTTTTTCTTCTCGGTCTTCCTTTCATACCCTTCTCTTCCCCCTCCCTTACATTTATCATCTGGAATAGGTCACTACTGAAGACAAGACACTAAACTAGATGGATGGCTGAATAGTCCCTACTAATAGGGTAATTTAATATTTGCTTCTCTCCAGAACTCTATCGTTTATTTCGAATATAAATTTTATATTCATTCACTAAAAAGTTCCTCTCTTTCCAATCTTCTTTCTATGCATGCTACTTTTTATTTTTATCAGCCTCAATTGCAAATCTTCCGAGGTAGCAAATGAATGTCAGTTTGGGAGAAGGAAGAGAACAACCAGGCACATTAAAGAAAATTGATTTTCTTGGTAGATACTCAACAATGGCATAAGTTAAAGAAAAATTGAGATTTTGTATAGCCAACATGAATAATCACCTATGAAAATAAGGGGGCTTTCTTCTGTGAACATCAATGTGAGTCCATGAACAGTAATGATAAAATGATGCTTGATTTAGGTAACTCTTTGCATGTTTCTTTGTAGATTCAGAAGCAAAATAATAGTTCAGAATTTCAAAACTTTTCCTCAACTGCCAAAAAATCCTTCATTTTAAGATGATGGAATATTTCACACAATTTTAGATGTTTGGATGTTTTGTTTTGCATTTGTATTATGTCACTATACTGAAGCAGTGTCAGGAAGCCCCACACAATAGCAGAGCAGGTTGAATTTTATGCCCTCTAATATCTTTGTAAGAGATAAGACCTACCTGGAGTTACTCACTTTAAAGAGGCAGGCTGGAGAGCAGAGGCATAGAGAGGAAAATTGGTTGATTTTTTGTGGGACCCCAAGTTAATAGCAGAAACCCAGAAAATCTAAAAAAATTTATTCTAGTCTACTAGAATAAATTTATGCCTCCTCATTTTCTTTACTGTGTGTTTCTTTTTTGCTACTTGCTTTCAACATCCCAGACTGATTTCTAACTCCACCCATTCTTATTCTCCCCAAGTCCTTTACTTTTGCTAACACCCTTTCTTCCTAGCTGGCACTAGCCAGCACTGCTCCACTCAGCACACTGATACATGCTGCCCTTGGGCTTATTCAGCCTTGCTGGAAAGGTGCTATCATGCATCTTCTCCAGCATCCTTCCCATTTTCCTCAGTCGTTTGAATGCCTGTTAGTTTCTGTGAACCATTTTTTTAGTCTTTTACTTTGCTTCCCTAAAGACCAACACTTTTGTGTTACTGCCTTCCCACAGACATTCTTCAACATACCAAAGCTGACCTTAGGCTCCATGGACAGATGGGGCCTGATCCGAAGTCCATTAACATCAGAGGAAATGTCCATTTACGCCCATGGGCTTTGCATTAAATCCTTTGCATTTTACTTACTTTCTTTAGTGCCTCTTACTCAGCTCCAGTTATTAAAATCAGATTATTACCTCACAGATCCCTGACAGTTCAGAGTACTGTATAAGCCAAACTGTGCTACTTCAAAGATAGAGACCAAAACTGCTACTCTGCTCATGTGAAATCTGCAGCTGGCTAATACTAAAAGCAAAGCATTACTTCCAGATTTCAATCCTGCATATAACTCAGGTCAGAATCTCACTTACTGTTCGTTAGCTGAATCTCCCATTACTATTGCACAGGCTCTCAAAACCATTTCTTACTGTTCAGATATTTTCTGGTCCCTGCAACATTATTCTGACCAGGCACCATCCAGTTTCACCTCTGTTTGCAGTTTTGCTCTCAGTACAAGTAGACTGGAATGTCAGCCAGAACATCAATATTTCTTTCTGTTGACACAATACTCTCTTATCCATATTGCCACCCCTCCTCCTGCTTCATTTTGTCTACATTCCTTTTAAAAACTCTACTCCCATAATTTAGTCTCCCACTCAGTACTTGGTTTAATCAAGTCTGTCACTCAATTTATATCCCACTTCTCACTTAACACAAGTTTCTCAGTTAGCAATCTGTTTCTGTAGCACTTGCTATGCAGAACACATGGTTAGCTTTTCTTTACACACTTGCTCCTCTAGTCCCTTTCTGGTTTCCAGACCTCACTTTTCCTTGTAACACTTGAAGATGAGAAAAGTCCTCTTCTGTCTCCCTCTTCTTACGTTCCTCGTGTATTTTTATAAGACCACTGCTATCAGAGCGTCTTAAATATCATGGGGTGCTTTGTGTAGAGCACAGAACACTTCTTGAGTCCAGTTAAAACAGTTTTCAACTACAGAATAGCTCTCTTAATACACAGCTTTAGTAAACCTCTCCTGTTGCTGTACTTTGTCATGGCTCAGCTGCTTTCCTCTGCATAAAAGTAAGAATCACTCCCTCTGGCTGCTTATTCACTACAGCGTGCTAAAATTTGGTCCTAATCCTCCACTCTCAGTTTTGTGTTGTGGAACAGAGCCCTGTTCCAGTTGCTCTGTACATTTTAACACTGGGGAATGGGGTGCATATTTCCTGATGACATCGCCTAGCGCAACCACAGCACAAACTTAACAGCTCACTTTTCCTGCACAAAGGACATCTAATGTCATTTTGGATGGTGGAAATGCAGTGCAGGTTGTGTATCAGCAACATTGCCCACCTCTGTATATATAATCTCCCACTTGAATTTCATGTTATCAGCCAATTCCCCTAGTAAGGACTATGGGTTGTCAAACTGCTTTCCTCCTTGGCTGGAACTGTTCTGTTAAAGAAACTGGTGGACCACCAAATGAGGCTGTTGGAACAGTTTTATCTTGGCAGGAGCCCCATCAACTGATACCTGTTGGATAGATCATTTGTTGGTTCTCTGAATTATACAGCTGTGTCAGCAGGTTTCCAGGTTTAAATGCTGGCGTGGTGTAAGACGCAGAATGCTGTTGTTTCATAATCACCTTCTAGAGGTATTGCTTTGTTGTAATGCTACTGTTATGTTGTCCTACTTTTGCTATCTACTTTCTGCATAGGCGGAGGGAATTTTTGCCCACTGCATCACTTCGGTGTAGTCTTTGCAGCACTGGGCTGGCTGCATTTAACCTGGAGACAGGGAGCAGGGGGGATATGCAGGTGGCTGCTGTCACTGCTTTTCATATGATTGAATAACATGATGATTTCATAGTCCAGACACAGCACAGAAATATATGGTACTTATACAGTACTCTTAATTTTCAGATCAGTTTAATGCTACTCCTGGCTTATGGTACACTCATCTGTCTCTCTGAATGTTCTTAACACAGCTTGCACTCCCAGTCACGCAGGAGAGGCCAGTGCAGCCCTTCCCTCTCTGGCTGGATCAGACTGCCCTATATAAATCTGCATATTAAGCAGATTTGGCAATTGTTCAGACAGAGACAGACTCACTTAAGTAAAAGGAGAAAACAAACTTGCTTATGAAGGCACTGCAGCAGCACTCTCCAATGCTGTGCTAGTAGAGACAGCACAGAGGCTGGTTTGTTTTCTTTTGTAGTTGGGAGACTGATGATTTCTGTTTGTCTTCTGCGTCCAAGTCCCATCACCATAAACCACGCGTGTGTGCGAATGCCGGTTCTCACTCTCTAACAGTTTCAAGACATTTCGCGTGTTACCGCTTTACCTCTGCACCAGATGGTTCATTTCCTCGGGGACTTCCACACGCGTCCCCAAGGTCGGGCAGCCTGACAGCGCTCGGGAGCACAGGGCCCAACTTTGAGGTGGATCCGCAGAAGGGCTTGAGGCCCCGCTTCCCCCGGTCGCGGGCGGCAGCGCAGCGGGCCGGGTTCCCTACGCTGTGCGCCGGGCTCTGACTGCGGTCGGGACGGGCGGCGGCGGCCGGGAGCTGCCGCCTCTCCCTCCCCGCGCACGGAGCGGCCGGAGCGAGCCGGGCGGCTGCTGCCGGCGG
>VZRX01005575.1:0-109575 GCA_013398075.1 Notiomystis cincta | reverse complement strand
ACGCTGAGCCTCCCGCAGCCCGAACATGGCCACCACGGCAACGTGCACCCGCTTCACCGACGAGTACCAGCTCTACGAGGAGCTCGGCAAGTACGGAGCCTGCTGTGCGCCCCGCGCCGCGCCCCGCCGCCCGCCCCGGCCCCGGGACCCACCGGCGCTGCCGGGAGCACTGTGCCGGCCACCCGGCTCTCCCGGGAGCCGGAGGAGGATTAGCTGTCGCGCTGTAATCCTGTTCTCCAGCCCCCCGTCCACCCCAGCGGCACAGCCGCCGGAGGGAAAGGTGTTCCTACCCTCCTGGGTCGCCCCGCCGCAGCGGGTGTCCCTGCAGCCTGTTTCGGGCTGCGCGCTCCTGTTGCACCCCGAGATTTCCTCTCTTTCCTCCTTTCCTTCCTCAGGACCTGGCTGCCCCGTTCTCCTTCCCGCACTGCCTCCCAGCTACACGTTGCCGTTCCCTGCAAATGTTTCTGCGCTGGGACGCGACACTGTTACAGCCACTCTGCGATGCTTCAGTCCCCACTTCCTTGTCCCTGTGAAAGAACCAGGTGCTGCTGCACCGCGCTTCTCCTCCCTCCCCGCTCCCCTCGCTTCTTCCCTCCCTCTCTCCGCACTTGTCTCCGCATTGGCAGACTTGCTGCTGCACCGTAGGACAGGGCTTTGCAGGGGAGCCGAGTTAGGCAGGAAAGCAGCGCAGAAAGGGCCAGGGTAGGATTATGGGGACGGTGCTTTCGTGGGTGCTGCTGCTCGCTCCCTCCCTTCCTGCAGCAACTGCTGGGCTCTGCTGCATCTCTTTTCTCCAGCCCGGTGTCCCTGTCCCTCCCCACACTGCTGCAGCTGTGTGTCACCAAGCCCGGGCCCCAGTGCTGGTGCTCACCTTGATGCTCATTGGTTTGTATGTAGAGGTTGAGGAAGGGGATAAAAAGGCAGGACTCCGCAGTATTGGAAGGATTCAAGCTATTTTAGGCTCTCTGTAGGACTAACTGTATGTGGGGCCCTTGTGCAGCTTCTGTTCCGCTCTCTCATAGTTGAAATATGGACATTTGTCCTAGACATGGGTTTGCATTCCTGATCTGAAGGACTTGGAATTTTCTGCTAGTTTTTTCATGTTTGTCCCTTCCCCTTTTCAGATCTTTCCTGTAAAGCTAGTTGTTTTTCTTTACCCACCATGGGATTTTGTTGTTTTTTTTAAAAATAAGGGACTGTTTTAAAGTACTCATTGTGTAGTCCTGTAGATTTTCAGCCTCTATCTTTTCACCTTGGTCTCTGTTGTATTCACTCTTTTTCCTCACAGAAATCCTTCTTCCCTCTCTCTCCGACCTCTTCTCCAAGAGTAATTCTCTTTGGAATAGTTGTAATAATATCAATAGTTTCAGCTTGAGAAAATGTACAAAGCCTTGTAGTTTTCTACTCCCTTCATTAATAGGTACATGCTTATCCCCATTTTGTGGGTGGGTTGAGGGATATAAGAGAACTAGTAACTTCTGTAAAGTGTTGCAGTGATTTAGTGTCTGAGCTTGCACTCGAACACGGGAGACGTGAGTCCTGGTTTTGTGCTGTGACTGCTGGGGATGCTGTCTTTGGGAGACAGACTTCCAGCTAGTGTTTGCAGCACCGTTTGGGGCTGTTTGCCTCCTGTTTATCAATCCCTGTTCCTCTGTCTGTATGATCTCCTCTCCCCACACAGTGTGTTCTTCCTACTACACTGTCTGTGAGGGGGCTTGAGGAGTCTTCAGGAGGCTTGAGTATCATATAGACTTAAGTTTTTTGCTGATCAGACAACATGCATTGTTCATCAGACTCTCAAGTGTTGTGTCCCTGCTCTGTATGTCTTCTGCCCTGTCTTTAATCTGATTCACTCTGGGAACAGAAATTGTTGCTATTATATTCTCATTTTCAGTTTCATAGCACCTACCCTCTTTATTTTTCTTCCAGGGGAGCCTTCTCTGTGGTCCGCAGATGTGTAAAGAAAAATTCTTCACAGGAATATGCTGCAAAAATCATCAACACCAAAAAACTGTCAGCCAGAGGTTAGTGTCTCCACCTTTCTTCCCTATATTAGTAGAAAATAGTTCACTGGAGTTGAGGCTGGAGTAAATTTAAGGGATCTGGAGTTGTTTGTTTCAGTCGTTATTTAGACATTTCAAAATAATTGAGTTGTGTGGCAAAGAGGAGACTGAAAGAAGGTAGTGTGGGATGATAGAAAAATTCCTGTGTCTGGAAATGGATACTCTGTAAAGTGATGTTGTTGTCTTTCTTCTTGAGATCTTTCTTCTTCAAGCTGTGCTAGAGGTAGATTCATCTATGTTTGTGTGTGTACCAATCACTCATAATAAAGGGAAGTGTTACAGACTTATTTTGCTGAATGTCTTTTTTACCTGGGAGATCTGTCTTACCAGAACAGATGTGATTATTTTTTTGAAAGATAGATGCTATATGCCTTGCTCCTTTCATGCTGTAGTTAAAGGTGGTGTGTTTGGAAAGTAAAAAGTCTGCCTTCAAAGGCAGAAATAGGTTGGATGGAGAAATCTTGCCAATTTGACTTCTCGGCATATTAGAACAAGGGGCTTGTGCTTCCATTACTCCTGGAGATTTGCAAAACCTGAAACTAGACTGTGGTGGTATGAAAAGAGAAAAAATCTAGCTCTTCCAAGCTGTTAGTCTTCTGTTTTCCAGGGATGTACGTGTGCATGAAGGGTAGCAGACCGTATAGTATTAAGGGAATGTGTATCTTCTAGTGGGTAGGGAACCACTACCGGGATGAAAGTTGCCTTGTGGGTGGGGTGGATGAGGGGGAGAATGAGAGAAACTGAACTGCAATGAAAGATGCTGAAAACAGGGAGTGCAACAAGTTGAGATGCCAGAGGCAACTCTTTCTAGAAAGGGTGGACAAGAAGAGTTGTATGTTTTTAGAGGCCTTTCAGATTTGACAAAATTAATGTATGAAGCCCTTGACTATCTTCCTAGTTGAGTAGAGGGCTTTGTAGAGGGGCTGACTGAGAAATGAAAGAGAAGAGCATGAGGAGAAGGCAAATGATCTTGAGAAATGATTTAGAAGTGAATAATGTTTTGCCTAATCCTTACAAAAAAAGAAAAATAGAATATATATTCTCCTTTTTGCCAGAATATGAAATGTGATGATAAGAGCAGAAGACACTTGAATAGTGAAAAATTTCCATTTACTGTAGTTTGTATGGTTTGTATGAAGAAGTAGTGTCAGTGGTAGTGTGCTGTGAAGCAGTGATTTTTCCTTTTTTTTTCTTTTTTTTTCCTTTTTTTTGTACTTGTGGAAGCAAGCATATGTGCTAGGATGTTTAGTATTTAGCCTGAGTGAGGTCATTTTGGGGGCCAAGCAGTGGAGCCCTAGCTTGATAACGAGGTGGCTGCAGATCTCTTGAGAATCAGTGTCCCCTCGATGGTCACGTGACAGTGCCTGCTGATGTAGGTGGGATATCCAATCTCTTGAGTTCAAAATTAGTTCAACTTAATATGGGAGAGGTTTGAAGGGTGGCTTTGCTTTGCTGACGGCCATTAATGCCGTGTTTGCTCCGCAGACTTCCCTGTCCATCCTACAGTGAGCACTAAAGCTCAGGAGAGCCATTTCCCAGATGTTAGTGGACACCAGGCTGCTTAGAGAAGGGAAGGGACAGTTTGATAAACTGATCACAAAGAGTAAACTGTTATCTTACAAAGAACAGGGTATTGAAGTTAACTCTGGAGATAAGAAAAATGGGAGAAACTGCAGGCTGAATATAGTTGAAAGAAAACTCAAAAACATATTAGCTGAAGTCCAAAACTCTCAGAAAAACTGAGTCAGTTTTTAAGTGTTTGGTCATTTAATGAGTTACAGAGGGAGAAATATATAGAGTCAAATTGTTTTTCATAGTAAGGTGATGACAGTTTAATGACCCAACAAGTAGGAAAAGTAAGTATGGGTGAATACAGGCCATGTTTTGATCTATGCTTATTATTCAGATTTCATACCTTCCTATAAATGAAATACATTGAGGCTGCTAGTCTGGTCCTCAGCTACTTAACTTGAGGCAGCTGGCAATGATATACTTAAAAACATATTGTTTAGGTAGGGTAAGTGTGAGGAGAACCAAGAAAGAAAATGTACATTTCTGCTGGTACAGAGGAGTACCAGAAACAAGGGACTGATCAGGTTGTGTTGGAGTTTTAACTGAGGACTGAGAAATCTGTGAAAAGTGTATGGTGACTTCAGCTGAATATGTAGGTTTCCTCAGTTATTCCAGCTGTGTTTGCTGAGAGCTCAAGGGGTAAGTACAAAAAGTACTTATAGTAAAAGACTGAGTATTTTGATAGGAAGTTAGTGAATTCACCTTGGAATAGGTCTTTAAAGCATTGAAGGAAGAATGTGTGCTATTTAGACATTGCAGCTGTAAATCAGTGATTAGAGAGATTCAATTCAGCAACCTGAAAATGAAAGTCTCGGGAAAAGGCGTTTCAGAAAGCTATCTCTGTGAGGAGCAGAATTATGGTGTTAATTCTGCAGCATCCTGGATATGTGTTGCCTGATGTGTCCTTTCCCCAAGCTGGCACTTCTCCTTGGGCTGTCCATGTCTCTGCCCATCAGTACCTCTGCCCAGGGCTCTCTTGTGCACCCAGCTGCACGCTGTCCATTGTGCAGGATAACCCACCCTCCTGACCTGCCTCCCACACCTCTTTTTGTTTTCTAGGCATGGTCACAGAGCCAGAATATTCCCTTATGTGAGGACAGCCAGCCCTTCTCCAACTTAAGCATAGCTGCATTTAACATTTTTTACTATCTCTGTCAGAATTTGAACCTGTATGGACACCTGATGCAGTAACTGCTACTTCAAGAGTCAGCATCTTGCTGCTGCTGCAAAGTATAGCCCACTGCTGCTTCACGGAAGTTTCGCCTGCTGTAGTGCTTTCCTTGGTTCTGTTCAAAGGCAAGGAGAGCATTGCTCTCCCCTTGCAGTGCTTCTTGTTACCTTTGTCTTTCAAGACTCATGATGAAGAAATATTAGATAGCTTACTGGGAAGTGCTGAAAAGCTTGCTGTATGTGGCTGAAAAAGAGGAAGAGGAATGCTTCAGGGGGAATTACATGCAATGAAAGGGTAAAGACTTGAAGAGGCGTGGTGTTTTACAAGGCTTCTCTGTGAAAGCAAGGAGGATGGATGGGGTGCTGGTCCTAACAGCTTCAGTCTAGTAAACTTCACCCTTCATAAAATACCAAGTCAGCTGTTGAGAGGAGAGTCTCTTTTTTATATTGTCTGTGATTTTTGGATGCCTGTTCTCTCTTTTAATAAGTTTTGTCAGTAAGAGCTGGTCTAAATTAAAATTCATATTTTGGCTTCAGTGAAGTATTTGCTATTATTCATGTTGTGTTGATGCTTAAGACTGCCCAGTGAAGACCGTGCCAAGAAATTTAATGTTAAATAGGGTCCAAATGCTTGTGGAAAGGGAGAGGAAACAGACTTCACCTTAGTCAGCGTTCAGCTGACATATAAGAGCAGTGGTTATTACACATGGGGAAATACAATGCTTCAGTCATCTGAAATTCCTACGGGATTGAATGCACAGACTTTTACCAGCGCTATGGGTAGAGGGAAGTAATAACTGTAATTTTTTGAAAGTTGTCTTGTGGCTTTCACCAGAATACTTTTTGAACATGAAAATTCATAGCAAGTAATGCTACAGTGAAGTTCAACTAAAGTAAAATTACTTGCGGTGATCAAAAGATCAAGAGAGAAGCAGCAGCTTTAGTAGCAGTAGGGAGATATCCCCTATTTGACTTGGCAGCATATACTTCAAGAGAAAGTCTGGCTTTGGAAAGAGGTAGGCAGAGCTTTAGGATTTGATAATTTTTAGCATGTTTTTCATACCAAATAGTATTTAGTGATCCTGCCACCACCTCTAGTATTTCTGCCCTTTTTTTTAAGGTGCAGGAGGAAAAATCTCTGTGTTTTCTATCTATTGTTAAATTTAATTTGCTGTTGAAAATCGGTCTCTTTTAACTCTTGCAAGTGACAGCTCTTGATGAAAGAATTAAAACCAGCTGTCTTGTAAGTTAGTCCACTTCACTGTGTTCTCCTTACTGTGGCTTTGCTCTTGACTGTGAAATAGAGGTGGCTTCTTTCCCTGCTTTTCATCTTTCCAAATTTGTAAACCAGATAAAAATTTGCAGTCTACCCAGTTATTCTGTTGTTTTTCCTGGAGGAGATTATGTGGATTGTGGGAGGAGCAGGGAATTACTTCTGTGTATCAAACCCCTACAGGAAAAAAGCACTCTTTATACTTCCAACTCTGCTTTTCTTCCCACACCACTATTGTCCTGGCTTTTGGTTCCGTAGTGGTTGCCGATTTGGGCTTTACAGTGTGTTTTGTTGAAGGTGTCAGCAGCAGTTTCCCTGGACACTGAGACATTGAGCTTGAATGCTGCAGAGGAAGTTTAGCAGCATTAGTCCCTAACAGCTCTCTTGATCTCTTCTGTACGTGTTCGTAGCTGCTGCTTGCCTTAGGACTCCTTAGACTGCTCTGGAGGCTGCCAGGTTTCGAGTGCCCCGCGGGGCACCGCAGACGGCTGGAACTGGCTGTGTGCGGGCTGCTGCACTGCAGCGGGGCCACGGGCTCTGCCAGGGCGGGCAAGCCCAGCACCCGGCCACAGAGGGGTCAACTGCAACGCCAAACTCGCGTAGAAGTGTCCTGTGGTAGGTGTCCTCTATGTGTTCCTGTGCTTGCAGGTTGAGGACAAATGTCCTTGGTTGCAGAGGATGGCAAATCAAACCGTGTCTGCTCAGCCGTACCTGCTGAGCAGCCAAATCAGGTCCAGTCATTTGGTTTGGGAGACAGGCTGCCCTTCCTGTAGAATGGGCTGAGTGAAGAGCTTCCCTAAACACCAATTCCACCCTGTGCCTCCCTGCAGAAGTCCGAGAGATGCTGTGATTAGGGAGCATATATAGCAGACCAGCTGCAGTGGGTTGGAAATTTTTTGGAGGTCTTTGCCCACATGGAGGGAAGTAGGGAGCAGAGCAGAGCGCTGCACACTCCCTGGAGCAGTGTATGAGACTGGGAACTGCCTGGTGGAGTGACTCTAAGAGGCTGAGTGCTGTGGGATGGGAGTTGTAGGGGAGGAATCAGTCGGTGGAGTGGGCTTGTGGGTAGCAAGTGGTTGAACTCTTCACTCTGCACCACAGCACATGAGTGTGGTAGGGGCTGGTGGTGAGGCTGCTCAGCTGATGTCAGAAACAGCAGCCTGCCTTCCCCTCTTCTTCCTACTTGCCTCTGCTTGCAGTCCCCTACATTAGGGGAAGAGGGGTTAAAATAGTAAATATATATACCAGTAGGGGAAATTTCATTGGAAGAGGTTTTTGGAGAAGAGGAGGGCTTGTGCAAAAGAAGAGACCCTGACCTCAGAGGAGAGGTTGGAGCTGGGAACTTAGTGGGGAACTGCTGAGGGTCAGCTTGGCTTTTTGTCTGCCCAACATAGCAGTACAGGCAGGGAAATGTCCTGGCATGAGAGCCAGCAGAGATTGTCGGGGTGGCAAGTGGTGGAAGCCTTGCTTTACTGTGGCTCACTATGGCCAGAAGCTGGCTTCCTCCCACTGTGGATGTTAGTGATGGTTGGGGTTACCCCAGGTTGCCTCTCAGTTTACGCTGTATATTTTATAAAGGAGCTGGAACAGAGCAGACAGGATTTCAGCTTGTGTCTGTCTTCTCAGTGGTCACATTGAGTATTAAATTTCCGGCATTAACAATGAGGAGGGGGGGGGAAGTGGGCACACAGATTGGGCAGGAGTTCCTACTGCCTCTGCACGAGGTTAGAGAAAGGAGCTTGGTGAGAGAGTCGGGTTTCTTGTTTTCCCAATATAAACTGGATTGTGTATGGCAGAAATGTGATTAGACTAACTCCTGCACGTGTCCCGAAGCCCTTGGCTCTAGAGCATTTACTCTGATCAGCCAGCCATGAAATATTTGTAGGTGTCCCTATGGTGAGGAGCAGGGTGTTGAACAGCCTGTAGATATTTGGGGCAAGGAGAGCTACTTTGATTTCTTGCAAGAAGGATCCAGTGAAAAAACTATATGCTTTTTTTTGTTGGTTTTGTGGTGTAGCATGGAGATTTCACTGTCTCCAAATTTAATTCTTCTCTACAGCAGCAATATCATGACAAGCAGAGGAGGATTCATCTGTGGATCATAAAGAAATTTTTAAAGAGTGCCCTTGTCCCCAAAAATGAGTTAGCACCACAGTTGCACTGTTTTAGGAGACAACTGTGACAATATTTTTGTTCCTTTCCATGCCCTGCAATTATTCTAGTTGTTTTGGCCCTCCAGACTGGGTGAAGACAGTTTTTAAAAGGGAAGCATGCTAATGCAAAAATTTCTCTCCACTGTGCAGTTTGTGAGCACAACCCTGACAATGAAGGCATCATTCCCCACTTTTAATTAACTCTGACCTGTCACCTGTTTTGGAATTTCAGGTGTTTCTTTTTGTTTCCTCTGTTTTTGAAATCTCCTGATTTTTACCAACATAACAGACATAAAAAAACCCCAAATTGATTTGCTAGTGTTTGACTACAGAATGAGCTATTGCTGTTGACTTGGTTGGGCAAAGAGGGCAATATTGCCTGGCACCAGGGTCACCAGCACAGGAAAGAAACCTTGAATGCTGTAAAAAAGAAATGAGGAGTATCTCACCTCATTGTGTGTTTGTCTGCAACTAAAGTGATGTCAGTGCTCAGAGTAGTCATCTTTGAAAAAACAGAGGTGCAGTGGTTTCTGATGGGCAAATGCATCCTTAAAATTTGACTTACCCACTAGATGTTTTGGGGTTTTTTTAGTGTATGGAGGAAATGTGACCCTGTAACTTAAACTACTGTAGTTGCTGCTGAGCCTTACGACAATAAGCTTAATTCTTCAAAAATTGGGGTCCTATGAATTAGGCTGACATCATGTTCCTTTTTATACCTTATTAAATTTAAATACCACTTTATACTTTGGTAACATCTCCCCAAACATTCTGGTATTGCTGCCTGCATGATTTTTGAGATCACTTGCAGAATACCTCTGAAGAAATGGGCTGGCAGTATCTTAGACTTAAGCTTTCTGAGCACTGAGGGTAGCCAAAGATAAGTGGGGCATGGATTTAACTTTCTGTTGAAACTGAGTCTATAGCTGTTAGATTTTGATTCCTTGTAGCCTTTTCACCTTTTACTCTTCATCTGCCTTTCTTTCTGTTTTAATTTTGAGTTTGTTTTGAATGTTCATTTGTTTCTCATGGATCAGTTACTGTAACCCATAATTGTATTAATTTATAATGCTTTGATTGAAAATAGCCCTTTAGTAATGCTGCTTTACTCTCCTTTCCTCCCAGAGAATATTGCACAATTTCTGTTGCTCCCACAATTTAGATGAGCAGACAGGGAAGTGCAAGCAGCTGATTACTGATGTCTGAGACTAATACAGAGATGCCAGGAGAGCTGGTTAATGTTTTATCTTGCCTTTTTATGATGGAATCAGGAGAGGAGGAGATGACCGTGGCTTTACTCCTGGTGTCAGGATCTGTCTGACTCTGCTCCTGGCAGAGTCCAAGGGAGAATTCCCCGTCTCTGAGATGTGAGTTGAGTAAATGCGATGACCTTTCAGAGAATCTGTGTGTGCATATAACTTTCGTGTTATGTTCCTGAGAGCATGAGTTACATATCTCTCTGGTGACCCCCTGTCCTGCTGCTCCTCTCCAGAGTTCCCACCCTGAGTTAGCTCTTGTCCAAGCATCCACAGCCATGAGCTCTTGTCTTACCTGTGGCTGAAGTGTGCTTATCTGTGACACTGGGACAAGTCCAGGTTAGTGTGGTGCTTCGCAATAGGTTGTTAGCTAATCTCTTCTCTTTGCTAGAAGCCACAGGTGATTTCACTGTTAAACACAAGACCTTTTTCTTTCTGAGACAAGCAAAGGTAGCATCTCTTTTTGTAATGCTGTTATTCCTGTGATCAGTCCCAAAAATTGAGCTGAGAGTTGTCTCAGTAGGCATTGTGGGAATGGAGACACAGTTAATTTTAAAGAAAAACAAACCCCATGTAAACTTATCTCTAAGGAAGGAATATGCTTGCAAAGATGAGCCTGGGAGTGGCCACTGCTCTTTGTAGGCCCATGAGCCAAAGGCTAAATGGCAGATCAGGCAGGGAGTGGCAGCCTGCCTGCTGTGGCAGAGCTGCTGGCTTATCTCTGGGGGCTGTTGCCATGATGACAGTGGCAAACAGGGACTGAAAAATTTACCAGATGCGTGTGAGCCAAAGGATTAAACTTTCTCATAGGAGAGAAGGGAGGGGAGGAGGGTGGGTGATGATGTATTAACGAAGGACAGTATCCTAGTGAGAAATACCAGGCTCACTCTCCTATAGCCACTGGGATGGCAGGGGGGAATGCAGACTGGCATTCCTCCTCCAGTCTAAACTCTGGGCAAAACTGCTCTGACAGATTTCCTCTTTGAAGAGAGGGTGAATGCACCCTGCTTTCACTGCATAAGTCATCAGGATTTGCATTGCTTTGGCAGGTGGAAAGTAAGAAGTGGGAAAAAATGGTCTCTCTCTTTTGGGCTTTTTTTTTTTTTTTTTTTTTCCTATTCCCTATACTACAAGTAACTCTAGTTCTTTACTTTGTACTTAGAGATTTTCTGCAGTAGAGTTCACACAAATCAAGTTACAGTGTTGCCTGCAGATTTCAGCCTATCAAACATCATTCTAACCAGCCTGCACTACAGTCATTGATAGCACAAGACTGTTGTCATTGAAAATGTCTGATGCAAAACCATGTGAACACTACTAGGGCTAGTAATGGTGTTGACCCTACATATGCATTTGTTCCCCTCCCAGAGCTGAGGCAGTGTCCCTGTATATCAGAGTTGATAGCATGGTGGGCAGGCAGTGCATGAGAGGCTAAGCTTGGCAGTTTTCCCTCCACTGGAGTCTGAGGAAGTCCTATTACTACCCTGTGCTGCAGCCTTCTTTGTGGAGGTTGACCATGATAAGGACTGGTCCTAGGAGAACTAGGGACTTGCAGCTGAATAGGGAACACAGAGCTGGTGAGGGGGTCTCTGCACTCAGTGCCCAAAATCTCAGTGTTCCATAGCAAAAGGTTGGTCTCACTTGGTTGTTTGCAGTACTGCAAAATTATCATGGTACCTTCTTGCAGGCACTTCAGGAAAGACCGACCTGGTTGTGCCTGGCAAACTTCTGAACAGCAATATACTAGTATAAAATGTTTATCTGAAGGCTTAGTAAGATAGAATTGTGATTAAAAAAACTAGTCTCATTCTAGAAGGGCTTCTTCAACTTAAAACATTTATTTATGAAATGAGACACTAATATCTATGGAAATTAATGATCTAGGTCTTTCAGATCAGTCCAAATCCCAGTGGACTTTTTAAGCTCCTGTGAATAGAAGCCATAAGTGAGAACAAGGATTTTAAGCCTCCAAAGCCAGTTCCTCCAAGCCCGTGGACAGGATTCTTTCCTTTCCTTCTTTTCTACTCCTCTTCTAGGCACTTGAGTTAGCTGGTGTAGGCTGCAGTTTGTCTTGTGGAGCAACTCAGTGTTTGGATGTGCTTTATCTTCTGCAGTTACTGTGTCATCTCCGATAAGTCAGTTGGTGTAGACTGCGGTAAGTGATAGCTGCGAAGACAGAGATGTCGTTTCTTCATGTTGAAGACAACTCTGTCTTGAAAGAGGTTTTCTCAATCCCAGGGGAGCAGTGAGAAAAGGAGAAGTGGTGTGACACAGCCTGATGTCTGAGGTGAAGAAAGGAGACTGAAGAGCTAAATCCTTAAACTTGAGTATCCTTCCTCTGTTCCCTGTTCTTTTGCAAGGACCTCTCTTTCACAAGGGGTCTCCTTGCCTCTGCAGCAGAATAGAGTCAGTGTGTAAAGTTTCCTGCAGCTCTGGAGATGGGTGAGATGTGTGTGTTTATCCAGCTCTGCCTGCTGCTAGAGACCTGATCTCATACACCTGACTTGAAATGTGACTTCACAGGGGACAGTCCAGTGCTTTCTCTGGGATGCACTTTCTAGATGCACATTTCAAATTACATGGGTGCCCTGGAAGCTTTTTCAGGGAATACAGCTTGTTAAAACTCATACTATATTGGTCTCCAGTGCCTGCCAAATAAACTTTGTGTTTCTACTGTATTAGAGCACCTGCCATTCTGGAAATGTTCATGTGTTATATTGGTTGGGGTTTTTTTTTTGTTTAGATTTGGGTTTTTTTTAAATTTATTTCATCATATTCCTTTATGTCAAAGCATATAACATTTCATGATTAATGGGCCAAGAAATTGCCCATTGGCTGGAGGAAAAAATAGATGTAGAAGGAGGAACTTGTCTTTACTGGCCCCTGTAACCCACAGGGACTTGCTGGAACATTTTTCTTGGAGGCTACTAAAGAGTATAGCCTGGTGATGCCAAGCAGGACTTTTCTGTTGTTTGCCAAAAGAACTGGTGTGCTGTTAAGTTTAATTTTGCCTGCCTCAGGGCCAGTCCATGTAAGCTTTGGGTATCAAATGTCCTCTGTTGAGATTGTGTCAGAGAGATTAGGAGCATTGAAGTTGCACAGCTTTATTTTATAACTAGTGCCTGTGCAGAGACAAAGCTTGACTGTGATGATGTGTTTCTTCACTGCAAGTTAAAGTAGTGATTCATAGCTCCTCTGTTACTTTTAATATTTCTGATTTTTGGATTGCAGATTGAACAGTGGCTTTCAACTCTGCCCATTTTTGTTTGAGTCATGTGTCATCTGGCCTAGAATATGCCAGCTCTGCAGATTAGGATATTGTGTTGTGTCTGCTGCTTGTTATGAAGTTGCCTGGATTAAAATTTTCAGTGCAGTGCAATGATCCACAGCCTTCTCTGTCTGAACTGCTCTTGCCCTTAATAAGGATGATGTAGAGGAATGAAGTGTTGGTCAGCTTGTCCTTTGTGTGGAAGCACTTCTGCAGGAGTAGACTGGGAGTTGAGCTCTCATAACACATTTGTCTTCTCCAGACAGTCAAGTTCAGCATCAGAGGTATGAAAACAGAGACACAGGGCAGTTGGCTTTTTTGATAATCATTATATTATAAATGTTTCTAACAAGTTCAGGTGATTCAAGTTGCTCCTAGCAGTTTATGTTGCTGCAGACCTGGTTACAGTTTTAAGGAAGCACATTATGCCTTGTTAACTCTTTTTGGCTATGTACATTTAGTTTCTTCAGTCGTCCTGAAGCTGAGTTTAAAAAGCTTTTCCTTCCACCACCTCACAAATAGTCAAGAAGTTTCTTATCTCCCTAATGAATTATGAAATGTTAATTGCTGAAGTTTTTTTCCCATTTGAAAACACAGCCAAAATGTCTTCCCTGTCTTGGAAACAAAACTTGGGTCTCACGATTGCAGTTACCTTATCTAAAGGAGTGGTGGGGGTTGGCTCAGGAACAAGGCAACATGCAGACTGAGCCAGAGGAACTTCAGTTCTTTCTTCTGCATCTTTGAATTCCTGGATCCTGCATTGCAGTGACTTGACACTGCTGAGCTGTGCCTCCCTGTCGCACTGTTACCTTGTCTGCTAACCAGCCGTAGTCTGATACTTACTCAGCTGCTTCATCCAAAACCTCCCACACCTGATGTGATCAGCTGATGTGATGGGGAGAAGAAGAGAACTTCTGTCCAGAAATAAACTCACTTGGAGTGGTTTCTCTTTGTGAGACTGTGTTCTTCAGGACCCTCTGTGCCTAGTGGGGTTAAGAGAGAGCTGCTGGAGTTCTTGCACAGCTACAGTTGCTGTGTATGCAGCAGAGAAGGTGCTGATGTGGCTGTTGCTTTTGGAGCAGCTCTGTGTCCTACTGTCTCACTTACTGCATGTCCACTTTAAGAGAGTTCATCTGCAATGCAGCTGTTAGCAGGGAAGTTCTGTAAATCAAGAGGGAAGGAGTGCAAGTGAGCCCAGTGTCTGCAGTTGTGGCTGGGTCCTCCCCACGGCACAAGGAAACTTGTTCAGAAAAGACTTTTTGCAGAAGGAGGAAGGGATGGCAGCACAATGCTGATGGTAGGAGCCCCTCCCTTCTGTGCCTGTGTATGCATCAGCTGCTCAGGAGCGGGAAAACATGGAAAAGCACAGTGGGCAGCAGTCTTGGAACTGGAAAATCCTGTCATGCCTTTCCCCTCCTCACTCTGCCACAGAGGCTAACCAGGTGTTTGCTTAGGGCCAGTCCTGTCAGGATGGCTTTATAGCACACTCCCTTCTTACACAGGATGTCCTGTTAGAATTTGGAGCTTGTTGTGAGTTTCTGCACGTCACTCAGAAGTGCACAGAGGCCCCATGCGTTGCAAGTTTACAACTGTGTTGTCCTTTGTTGCATGGCTGTCAGAGGGGCCATGTGCTGGTGCAGAAGGATGATGCCAGGGAGAGAGCCCACAGGTGGAGTCAGCTGGAGTGCCCTGGCTGTTCAGGTGTTGCACCTGGCAGGCTGGGGACTGCTGCTGAGTGACTTGCTAGGAGGAGGAGGAGGAGAAGGGCCACATGTGCAGTAGTCCTGCTACAAGTAGGGTAGATGAGCTGTCTGAGGGGAACTCAGGATTGCAGCCCTTCCAGCACATGCCAGGCAAGCTGGCTGGGGAGCTTGTGGCTTTAAGCACATGGCTGAGGAGTGGATGGCTTGTTGTTCTGCTCTTCCCCTGCCTCTCCTCTGCTTCTCCAGCAAGCAGAAGCTCCTTGAAAGACTGCCTGGCTATCAGTCATGACAGGAACACTTGTACAATTGCTTCCCAGTTCACCATCCACCAAGTTTCTGAGGATATTCTGGTGAAGAAATTCCTCTGTAGCTCACAGGGATCCATGGGGATACCTAAGGCCTCTTGGGCCATTTCTGGAGAGAGTCCCACAGGATCTTCCTTAAAGGTGGCTGCAGATGATGGGGAGTTCATAATGCTTTTCATTCTGGTGCTTAGCAGGCAAGGCTTCCTCCTTCACTGTATTAAAAAGTATTCTGGGCAGATTTGGTTCCAGATTTCTACTTCAATTTCTTTATTTCCACTTGGGAAAACATTTCCAATTGACAGTCATTGGTGATGCAGAAAAAATTGATGTATGATTCACCACCCACTTTTCTTCTTCTGTTTCCTCGCTGCCTCTCCTGTTTTCTGGACATTCGTTGTCCCTCTCATAATAACCAAATTGTGCTAACTGTGTGTAAGCAATGTTCCCTCCCCTTTTGCTGGAGGACTGTCTGACTTGTTGTAACAAGTTATTTTTAGGGTTTGCTTCCTGGGATATTCTACCCGTGGCCAGTTATGGTGATGAAAATGTCACTGAGATGCAGAAAGGACTCCCAATTCATTGATAGCATGCCTGATCTTTCTCTTGTAAGAGTGCACATGGAGGACATGAGTTCCTTACAACTACATTGCCAGTGCTCAGGGACACAGCCCCAGTGACTGTGCAGCATAACTCCCTGTGAAAAGCATACTGAGCTTCTGAATTAGCCCGGGGAAAACAAGAAAAAAGAAATTAAAAATAAATAAAGCCTTTCTTTGGTTGCAGTGGAGTTTGTTTCTGCCCTTTTTCTTCTTTTTTGTATGTAGGGATGTCAGTGCTGCAGAGCTGTGTGTCAGTGTCCAGGGCAGTGTACAGGCAATTTGCTCCTTGTACTGGATGTATTATGTTGCACTGGGCTGCTTCCAAATGGTCGGTCTAGGCTAGAGGAGATGTGTGCTTGTTCTTCTGAAACACCTCTCCCACCCCAGGTCTGTGGCTTGCAACACCCAAAAAAGTTGATCTTTATGGCAGCTATAGCTAACAAAGCATGAATGTAATACAGGCAAATTAGAGAGCCCAGCAGACCAAGGCCACGGGCTGACAAAATACAGTCTCTGGTGTCAGCTTAAGGAGCACCTAGGTCTTTCTCTGAAGAGGTCTGTTCCCTCGCTATTGCAGCTCATTTCCTTTTTGGTCTCATGCCTTGAATCAGGAAAACAAGTTCAGAGGAACCATTCAGTAAAGAATCATTGAAGTGGTGGAGGTGGGCAGATATTTGTTCTCCAGGTAGATTTGAGATCTATTTAGATCTTCTTATTTCTTGGAGCAGCTGTGGAAGGGATTTCTTTAGTGTAGCTCTGGAAACTAGGATCTTCTGCAGCTGGGTCTGATAAAAATGCATGTGGAGTGTTATGTTAGTGATGTGGAGGTGTGCAAATAGCTTTTGTGTGTCTGTATGGTACTCCTGGAAGAGAGCATAGGAAGCAGAGCTCCTTGAGTGGCTTTGGATCAAGGTAAGGGAGAAGTTTAACTTGGTTTTCAGGCCTGATGCTGTAGGGATCAGGAAGCAGTGGTTGCAGTGCAGGGATGGTGGCAGCAGTCTCAGGTGGGTGCGTGCTGTGCCTGTGCAACATAGAACCTTGTGAGCTGCCTGCAGGAAAACCCACTTACAGAAAGACTGGGGGAGACTCCTCCCTGAGTAGGTAGCATCTTCAAAGTTATCAGTGCTTAGAAACTCCTCATATGCTTTTACATACAGAGAGTTTCTTTCTGTGTGTGTAACACACACACATAACCCTGTGTGTGTTTTTAAGTTATCCTGACATTTGGTTGTTTTAGTCAGTGTAACTTTTATTATATCTTCTTGCTGTCTTGCTTCCATGCAACACCTTCAAGTGCCTGAGCACTTTATATGCTCAGGATGAAGTTCTTGGACTGTTCAGGAGCCAGAGGCAACTGCACTGTGTATTTCCCTGCTGCCTCATGTTCCTAACTGCCACGTGGATTTACTGAGACATGGTGTGCTTTGCTCTTTGGTATGGAAGAATTTTGGTGGCTCTGCTACAGGTGGTATCTGGTGTGGTACATGTGTGTATTTTAAGTCTTCTCTCGTTGAAATGTCTGGGTAGCTGCTCTGTATTTACAGCTTGCTCTGCTTAATTTAAAGTTCTCCTAGCATTGCCAGGGGAACTTAGCCTTAAAATAGATGGTTTGACCTTTTTTTTTTTAATTATTCTAATCCCCTGAGGCTTGATGTTCCTTCTTGTCAGAAGAGTGTATTTTAACAGAGGTATTATCTCTTTTGGAGAGAAGTCATTCAGCACTGGGATGCAGTGCCATTCATCTGTGTCTTTAAGAAGATTTTCTATTTAGTTTACTTCTCTCATTCATGTCTCTCGAATATCAAATCAAGGCAGCATTTCCAGCATCCTTCTTTCTCCCAGCTGGCTGGAATAGCTAAAGAGAAGCAATGGATATAGACTTGATGTTGCATGGACAAGGCCCCACAGCAACTCCTGCAGCACAGGATGGCATTATGTAGTGAAGAATAATTTTCTGCTTAGGAGTATGCAGAAATTCTGACATTTTCTTTCCCTCCTGAGCATCTCTCATTTTTGTTCAACCATAAATTTCCTTGGTTCATTCAAAAGAAATCCAGCTGTTTGGTGACCAGTGGCTGCATTATCACGTAGCATTTTATTCAAGAGCCACATTGTACCAATGTGTTGTGGGAAAACAACATGTTTGGGGCTGCAGGGGCTGCATGCAGTAGGTCTGCAGCTTGGATAGCCCTGATAGTGATGGCTGAATTGAAGCACATTGGGTTTGAAAAGGAGCCTGTGTAGCCTCTTGTGCGCAGGGAGAGCCTTATGGTTTCTGTCCATACGTTGGTAAAGGTGGAGTCAATGCCAGGAACAACTTCTTCCAAGTAGGATTTTTTTCCAAGGTTTTGTTAATGTGCTTTCACTTGTGGGTGTTTAGTCTTGTTTTCCAGAAGCTTGGTTCTCTTTGCCCCCACTGCTTTGTCCTTCCAAAATTTGAATTCCCCTACCTGAGAGAATGTCATCATTCCACTGCAGTGTGCTCCTCTGCACCACCAGGAAAGTCTTCCTGCAGCTTTTTTTTAACCAGGTACCCTCAGTCTTACATTGTTCTCCCTGCCAACTATGTAATGCATCAACAGGTTTCATTAAGCATCCTTTACCCTCCCAGTACTACTGGGCAGGAAAGTATTAGCCCTGTTTTACATTTGGAAATACTGAGAAAGATGCAGATTTTCAAGTGCTTTCCAGAACACTTGGCAATGAGCCATGATGAGTTAGGAAAAGAGTCCAAGTCATATTTTTTGCTGTAACAGTGATAAGAAGAGTGTAGGTAGAAAAAAACCACTGTGGGCATTTGGCAGAAAATAACGTGGGCTAAAACATGTCATAGTACAAGGAGTTGTGGTCTAGTTTGCTGGTTATAGGAATAATATTTTGATGTGTTTTCTGTACTACTTTGCACTCTAATTTGCTTACTGTTTATGTAATACAGCTCCAAAATATTTTATATTTGGTATGCCTGGGGACTCTCTCCCTTTCAGGGATTTTTCCAGGTGATAAGGCTTGAAAACTCAATCAGAGGTAACTGCTGTTGGTACAGAAGGTTCTCGGATGACAATAAACACACAACGGTTTTGTGTGTGTATGTGTTTGAAAACCAATCAGAAAAATTAAAAGAGGTCACTTAGATGTAAAATTATTTCCTTGCATTAGTCATAACTACAGGAACAGGGACAGTAACATCTGCATTAGTTTATTTTCTAAAGTGTGTAAAAGTAAGGTGGCAAAAATGAAAACTTAAATCTCTAAGATAAGCAACTGTACCTAGGAGTTAAAAAAACAATTTCATGACAAGAATTCAGGTAAACTCTAAAATTGTCTGCATTTTGAAATCTAAGTAATTGATTCAGTTGTGAAAATTCAGATTATGGGATGCTGTCAGGAAACTGTTCCTGCCCCACTCTTGCTGTGTCTTGTTGGCTAACTAATCTGTCTGTTAGTGCAAAGGTTTCTGCCTTCCTGGAGAATTTGGAAACATTCATATTAACATATGCTTCAGGCATTTGGAGTCTTTCCATAGGAAACAGCTGTAGGTGCACAAGGTATACCACTGCAAGCCCTCTTGACCATATGATAATGTCAAACTAATATGAAGTCTTCAAGAGCAGAACATCCTTTACCACCCAGGGAGGAATAAAATCTCGTGTGTGTTTAAGAAGATTACTGTTAGCTCATCAGAAGGAATAATGAGAAGTTATGGGACAGAGCTGAATTCCTGTCATTAACTGAAAGCCAGTCCAGGGGAAGGAATAAAAACTGTGAGGGAATGACCAGAAAGCTATTCTACACTTCATAATGTGAGTGCTGGGGATACTGCTTACTTTTCAAATAGTGTGATTCAGGTTTTATTTAGAAGACAGTTAGAAACCATTCTGTGGCAATATGCAAGGAATAGCCATGTAAGAGGGAGAGTAGAGGAAAAGGAAAATATTAGGGAGAGGTGGAATGTGATTAAGGTTAATTAAAGTGTACTGTGAAAACTAGTTAGATGCTCTGGTCTGCCCTTCTGTAATAAAAACAAATGTGGTTATGCAATGAACTAAAAATTTATCTTTTCAATAATTCATTTCAAACTTGTTGCCTTTAGACAAATACTGTAGATTAGAAAAAAGGAATTAAAAACTTGTGTGTAATTGAAGTCAGCATATTTGAAGAGGAATGCTTTTAAAAAGTAAAGGGCTTACAGACTTATTTCTTCAGATTTCTTGTGTTTTGCATTGTGAGATTAATCCTTTCTTTCCTTTGTACTGGGTGACTGGGGTCATCCTGTAACATAGATACGTGCCTTTTTTTCTTTTAATTGACAATTGTTTTCTTCATAACTTCAGCAAAGAATACAGACTTCCCTTTGGAGAGGAGGGTGCTCTCCTAGCACCAGAGCAGGAGAGTGAAAGATGGAGGAAGGGGTGGATATTTGACTCCAGCATAGCATGAATCATTCCCAATGTCTTGATACAAAAAAAAGCCCCAAACAAACAAAGAAGCAAGAAAAATCACAAAAACCAAACAAAATAAAACAGCAATGGCTAAAAAAAAAAAAAAAAGGCAGCAAAGGACATCCAGACACTCTCCTTTTTCAGTCTGTCTTTTCTGCCATCTGGCTGTCCTAATGTTCCAGCATGCTGCAAGTTGAATTGTTGCTATTCTACCTGAATTAGCAGGTTTCAGACACCATTGGTTACAGAAGGCAAGGCAAAATGAATTAGAGGTCTGGCAATGAGTGTATATTAAATTTAGGAGCTGACAGTACTGCCTATCATGACTTGACTTTCTCCACTTTTGGAAATTGTGTGTCTTGTTGTGCTTGAGCTTTGTTTTCATCTTTAGCATGTTTGCGTAGTGTGTAATGCTGCTGAGGAATAATGCTCATGCAGGGACCTATGCTAGCACTGTTGCACATAACATTTGGGCCTCCAGGTTGCAAAGAATTTTTCTGCTTGTTTGTTGGTTTGGTTTTTGGGGTTTTGTTTTTTTGTTTTTTTTTTATGAGGGGCAGAGGAGAAAATAGCAAAAGGAAAACCTCAAGAAAATGTAACATTCCATGATTCTGTTTTCAGAAATTCTGTGTGGTGCAGGTTTATATAAAAGACACTTAAGAAGCATTTCCCTGCCACCCCCAGTTTTTTACCTCCTATGAATAAAAGAATGTTAATACTGTGAAGGAGGATGTGAAACACTATTCTTCCAGGCTCAGTCCTGTGAACAGCCTGGATGTGGTGCATGGTTGGAATTAAGTTTTTTACACTGGAGCTATAAGCATTGTTCTGCTTCTCTCTGTGGATGATATGCTGGTCACCTCCAAACGAACAGGATGTCTGTTCATGACTAGAAATTCACTTTGATTTAAGCAATATTTGAATTGAAGGCGTGAAGAGTATGATGTCAAGCCTTCTCCATGGAAAATGATATTACAAGTTGCTAGCTGTTTCAATGCACAAGTTGTAGTGGTGTCAGCTATATTACTAACTGAAAGCCCTGGTGATTCTACAAGTTTTGTGAAGCACTGAAACACTGCGACAAGCGGAGAAGGTGCTTCTCTGACTCTTGAATGGATTTTAATTTTTATGGAATCACAGAATCATAGAATGCCCTGTTGAAAGGAACCTTAAAGATTACTTAGTTTTAGCCCCCCTGCCATGGACAGGGATGTCTTTCAGAAGTCCAGGTTGCTCAGAGCCCCAACCAACCTGCCCTCAAACACTTGCAGGGATGGGGCAGGCACAGCTTCTCAGGGCAATCTGTGCCACTACCTCACCATTTACAGGGAAGAGCTTCTTCTTAATATCTAATCTAAACCTCTTTCAGTTTGAAGACATTCCCTTGTAAATAGTCCCTCTCCATCTTTCTTGTGGGCTCCCTTCAGGCTGCAATTCAAAGGCTTCACCCTGAAGCCTTCTCTTCTGCAGGCTGAACAATCTCAGTTCTCTCAGCCTTTCCTCATAGGGGAGGTTGATTAGATCCCTCTAATGAACTTGGTGGCCCTCCTGTGGATTCGTTCCAACAGATCGATGTCCCTCCTGTGCTGGGGACTCCAGAGCTGAAGGCAGCACTCCTGGTGCACGTTGTTGGCTCGTGTCCAGTGCATCATCCACCAGCACCCCCAAGTGCTTGGCAAGGCTGCTCTGGGTTGGTTCATGCCCCAGCCTGGATTGATACCTGGGGTTGCCCCAGCCAGGTGCAGCACCTTGCTCTTGGTCTTGTTAAACTTAATGAGATTCCCATGGGCCCACTTCTTGAACTTGTCCACGTCCCTCTGAACGTCAGCCTGGGCTGACTCTTCTAGGAAGAAGCCAATTTCCCCTATGCTCGGTAATTCCATAGCTTCATAAAAGTGAAATTCTTGTTCAGGCTTATCTTTGGGCTTCCAAATACACACATTATTTCAGGCTTTCAGCAGAAGTGAGAGTTCACTGTTCAGTCTCTATGTGTAAAGGGGGGCGGGGGAAATACGTATTTGTTTCTTTAAGTTGCTTATGTGCCTGAAATTTAAGGATGTGGTTGCATATTTTTATAAATTCATTATGTGATCACTAACTCCAGAAAGGTCTGAAAGTTTGGCTTGATTAAAAAAGAGGAGGTGGTGGTTTTTCAGTTTGGTTTTTTTTCTTGTTCCAGTTGCTTCTGTTTTAAAATGAAGTGTTGCTCATTTTTAAGTCATGAGGTATAGCTTAATTGCAAACTGGAGATCTTTAAAACCATCCTTCTCTTAACTGTCTACTAATTTGAAATAACTGCGAACTCAAATGAAGGGCAAATAGTGCTTGGTTTTGAATTATTGGTATTTATGGAAAGGCAAACTGTTTCCTTCCCTCCTGCCCTTGCCACAATAAGGGCATTGCTTTTGTGCAGTGTAAACTGCATTTAGTAATGGTCTTGTGCTTAAGAGCTTCTAGTTAATGAGACCTATTAACAATAATGAAAAATGGCATCCTTAAAGTGCAGAGCTAGTCAGAAAAATAATTCTCCAAGAATGACTGGATGGCTGTGTACTCTTTCTTGGCTTATTTAATTTAGGGGGTGGGGGGAGGAGCACAGTCTTGGCTCTGAAACTAATTATTCTCCGACAAATGTGCCCGTGATCTGCAGTTCCCGCTGGGGATTTGCAGAGCTGGGGCTTCTAGAGCTAAAGAGCTTCCCAGACTGAGCCTGGCTGAGACTGGGGCGTGTAGGCTTGGCTTTGCTTTCCCAAGCCTCAGTGGGAGCAGCAGTAGTAAAACCCATTTTTTTGTCTGCTCAAATGAACACATCTGAGTCAACAATACAGAGCAGTTGCATGGAGTAGAAAAGTGATTTTTTACATAATTATTCATCTGGCTATGTTTGTATTTTAGTGTGTTGCCACCTCCGCATCATGTGCTGTTTCAGTGAGACAGGATATGCATTGCTTTTCGATATGTGAATAGTCCTGCTTAAGGAAAGGGGAGGATTGGCAATGATTTTTTTGGATTTGAAATACAAAAAACCCTACATTCCTGCTTAGGAAAGAACACAAGGAGACTGCTTGGATGATGGCTGTTCATATGAATAAATAGTAAGGCATTACGGGGAAAGTCTAGAGAAGTGAATGCTACCTATATCTCTGCCTTGGTGTCCTCACACTCAGCACTGCACTCCTATGTATATTTTAGTAATTTCCTTTCCAGCTAGGACAGCCTGTCATGCCAGCCAGCAGACTTGGAATAGCTTCACTTAGTATGGGACCACCTTGTCCATCTTCACTGAAAAGAATTTCTCTGGTTGTTCTGCTGCTGCTCTGTTTGTGCTAAGAATTACAGTTTTTTGTGGTTATAGGTGTATATTGGGAGAACTTCCATGCTGTGGGACAAAGTTGGGCACATTTTAGGACAAAGGAGAGGTTTTCAAATAAAGAGGATGTGTCTTCTCTGACTTTCAGGGCATCATTGATTGGTGAAGACAGACTTAATGTCTTGGTTCTGTACCGTGGCTGCCAATTCAAGCTAATGGTACCACACCCTTCAGGGTTTTAATTGAACTTCATCTTCTAAGAAGGCACCATCCTATTAACTGCCATCTGTGGCAGGATCACGTGCTCAAAGCAGTCCAAGATGGATAGGCAGTTCCAGCTCAGTGGCAATTCTTCTGCCTCTCTATCCTCGGGTGCTAAGCAGAAAGGTATCAGGGTCTGCTCACAGAGAAGCTGTTTCTGTGCTATAAAGAAAGCATTTCAAACCGCTTTGTCCTTGCCTCTAGCAGGTTTTGAGAGGTTGGTGTAATTTTTCAGGCTATGTTATATACTTGCACATGTGTGTGTCCTTTGTGGAAGAGAAGAGTTGGAGTGGTTGCTACTGAGCACTCAACCCCTACCATAGGGACTGTTGAGCCTTCTGTGGGAGACAATCACCTTCTTGAAAAGAAAACAGGCTTCTGAAGCTGTTTCTGTGTGGAAATTGGAATCCAGGGGATACCTAGAGCATGCAGGAGCATTGGCTAGCAGCTTCCTTTAAAATGGAGCCGAGAAAGATGCTGTGTGGTGAGCTGCTGCAAGATTGTTGGACAGGAAGCAGGCCAGTGCATGGAGAGGGAGGTGGCTCACAGTGAAGTGTGGAGCACTGGTCTGTAGGTGAGAGGAGAAATTAGTTCTTGGTGCAAAGTGTTTTGCGGCCTGATGGCCAAAGCCACTCACCAGTGCCAACTTTGCGTACCCATTTGGCCAGATTTTCTTTTCCAGGTCTTGCTCTCTCCTGCTGTACATTGCCACAAGTCCAAGATTTGTGAGTTTGACCCAGAATTGCAAGGATATGCCTCTGCTCTGTTTTCTTAGACTGGTGTGCTTGAAAAGACTGGGATTTCCTTACTGAAAAATCAAAACAGAGATGGTTTCCCCTGGAATTTCATATCTTCTAATAAGGTGTTAACAGAAGGAAGGGAAAAAGTAATTCAGCAAACCTAAATACCATGATGTAAGCTTGTTTTAAAACTTGGACTTTATTAATTGCCTCTTGCTCTCCTTAGCTTGTCTGGTTTTGAGATGGAAGCACTAAGCACCCATGCATCTACTGGGCATAATTTATCTTGACATTCCCATTGTTGAGCATTCCTTGGGATCAAACATTTAATCAAGTGTTCTCTAATCATATCTATGATGTGGCATCACTAGTAATTGGCATAGGCAATGTTAATTCTGCTATTTTTTTTAACTTCTAGGTATTTTGGAACAGAATTTAAGTATTCCATTTTTAAAAATACGTGTTATGCCTACTGGGTCTATATAAATGTTCTTCCTCTCTCTCTTCATTGACTTGGTCATTCAGTGCTGCAATCCAGTGTTTTATTCCTCACCCTCCTGGGTTAACCGTTGGCAGGTAGGGAAGGAAGGCTTTTACATCTATGAATCCTGTGCTAAGAGATAATGTGTTTTGCAGTAGCTGCCATTTCTCCTCCTATCTCCCTTTCTATGACTTGTGAAAAGCATGCAAAAGAGCATGGGCAACAAGGATACAATTTGTCACAATCTGCTGTGGCTTCCAAGATGTCTAGAATGTCTTTTCACTAGAGTGAGTGGGGATAAATGGCTGGGTGCCACTTCAAAGTGTGTTTAATGTTTGGATACTAGAATGTGGTTTCTGTGTAGCTGCTACGGAAGAGGAGACACCAAGAAGTGCCCTTTACTAGAAGTACCTATAGTAAATGGGTATCTCTGGGGCAATATTTCCCTTTCCCTTAAAAACCTTACTCGTAGCCTCTGTGATAAGGTGATAAGGAAGTCATTGCATTTCAGTGTCTGATGAGGTTTGGTATTAAATTCAGACAGAAAGCCTAATACCTTCTCTCTTTTTTTTTTTTTTTCCTTTTTCCCTCCTGTCTGTCTCCATTCTTTCAGAAGTAGCTAATGTCTGGTCAAAGCAAATCAGATTATTGGGCAGGCATCATCTGTGGAAAAGCAGAAAGTCATACTGGGCCTCAACCTTCTAGAATGCAGGCAATTTTGAGTCTTGGATTGTGTTTCTGTAAAATGGTGTATTCTGTTAGGGCTGGAGCTATTAGGCTAAATTAATTGCTGTTTAAAGCATCTGAAAGTTCTGTGCTAGATGTTGTCATAGAAAATGCTAGGTGTACTTTTTGCAGCCAGCATGAAATGCTGGATCTATACTTTATTTGAAGGGAGTTTCAAATTGTTCTTCTTGATGCTTAGTCATGACCTGTCTATATGTTAACATTCATTTTGTACATAGTAAATGGAGACTTTAATGATTTATGTTCTGAGGAGAAGGACCTTTCCTATAACATGGAATATTTGCTAATAAGCTGTCATGTTTTGGGTCAGTCTGGTCTACTGAGGTAGATGATTAGAGCTAGTCTAGGGATGCCCTTAGAGCTTTGCTAATCAGAATCTTATGAACTGAACCAGGAGCAAATATTTTATCTTTGTAATAAAATTTCATAAGCTGAGGGATCTCAAAGTGCATCTAAGCTGACAGTGGTAATAGGACCACTGAATTGCAGTCATAGGCTGAGGAATCACAGAACGAAGCTGTATCTTAAATTGGAGCTGAATCTGAATTCTCCTATTGCATAACTCAGACATGATGAAGACAACATGTTTGGAATATGATGCTTCAGCATAAAATCAGAAGAAATAATAAAGCTTTTTTCTTGGAGGGAGGCAGTGGTGATAGTTTTTGCTCTTTTAAAAATGTGAGGAGCAGAGGGGGAAGCAGCCTTGCACTGATGAACACAGGAAGATGCAAAATAAAGATCTGGTTTATTTTTGCCAAAATATGACTCATTGTTTCTCTTGTCCGAATTATATTCCTGGGAGCATCTGATCACTATAGAGTTGCAAACTGATTTTGCCCAGTGGTTAAGACTAAAGGACGCATCTTGTTATAATGAAGACAAACAAAAGTTCCTAAGGACAGTCTCTTGTCAGAATAGCTGGATAGGGCAAAATATGTTTACTCAGCAGGAGGCAGAGAAGACTGGAAAAGCACCTTAGAGCAGCAGACATTTGGTTTTCTGAGGTATGTTGCCCTCTTTCACCTCTGATGTCAGAAAGCAAACTGCCCCAAGTCCTGCTATAGGAGGACCTGCTTATTTGATAAACAAAGCAAACTCTTCAAAATCCCCTCTTTTCCTGGTAAAATGGGTGTTTTCCCTCTCTGGACTCTGCTTATCTTGTCTTTCCTGTGCTGTGGATCAGAGAGGCCAAGAGAGGTTTATCGTAGCCCACAGCAGTGCAGCCTGCCATCAGTGAGTCTGGCACGGCGCTTCCTGCCAGCCACGGCTCTTGTGGTGTCTCCTGCCTCTTCCTTCTGAAACACCTTCCTCCCACACCTGCCTGGGCAACTTGGTAGCTGCTTCCCCCCAGACCTGACTTCACTTTTTGTTCCTGTGGTGCCATCTTCATGACTTTTCTCTTAGCGTGCAGAATTATGTATAGGCTGTAATAAAGAAGAGCTTCTCTCATAAGTAGTCACTGATGTGCTTTTCTGGATAAGTTGCTGTCTCCTTGAAGCTTCCCTTTCTTTTAGTTGTAAAGTGTCCTATTTCTCTAATATTTGAATAATTCTTGATGTGTGACTCCATTCTGCTCTTGTAGGGCAAACTGGGAAGCTTTAGCAGTCTCCAGTTTTAACTTTGGATGCTGTAAATGCCTTAGTGCTCTGACCTGGTGGTTTCCTGACCCGCTAGAGCTAGAGAGAGAATTGCTCTATATTCTTACAGACATAGGAGGAGATGCTGCTCCTTGCAAGTTCTCCAGTATATTGACTGAATGAGAGGGAGCTAAGTGCAAATTTAGGAGTTGGTAGACTCTAGTTTTGGCTGTTCTTGTTAAAGAACAGTAGGCAACCTGAGGGATATCAGGCAGTGTCTGTTCTCATGGGAGAGGTCCTTGGTTCTGGCTGTAAGCAGCCAACTGCATAATTGCTTCTTGGGAAATCATTGTGTTTCCTTGACTGTTGAACAGCCCATCTCTAAGCACTGCTGTCTCAATAGCAATGTCCTATTTGCCTTGATACAATCCAGATCTCATGTGATATCCTGGTATTTATTCTAGGGATGGGGTTTTATTTCCTTCTTTTAGGCACAGGATCTGACTCCTTGAAAATTTCACATAAATTGCTGTATTCTCACTCTACTTTTTTGATCTCCAGAACTGAGTACTATTCTTCACTACATGATGAGGGAGGGGATGGTAAAGATTGATCTACACTATGTACTTATAAAAATGATGACCTCTTTATAAGTGCCAGAAGTTATGAAGGGAGAGTATTAGGGAAGCTCTAAACAGTTTTCTCTTATGATGGATCAGAAACTAGGGGTAATTCAGTCAGAAGACTAGAACATCTTATGGTCTGTCATGAACTGTGTGTGAGCAGTATCTTGGAGTATCAGCAAAGGATATTTGAGTTGTACCCCATAGCAACATGAGCAGTCTCAGCCAGCATGAGCTCTGCTGCTGCTGCTGAAAGAGGCAGCCTTTCTTCTGACTGTTCCCTCCTTGCACTAGCACAAATCCTTTATATAGGTGTGTGGTGAACCAGGTTAATGATGGATCAGTTCAGTTATCCAGTTCAGTGCACTGCTGCACAAGTGCTTGCGCCAGCATCAGAAGTAAAGAGGATACGGGGTCATTAGCAAGAGGCAGGGCAAGGATGTGACTGCCAGCTTTGCAACAAGGGGATCTCCTGTACCTGCTGTTGGACAAATCTGCACCACAGACAGTGCCAGAAGACTGATCTCTTTTTTCCTAGAGATACTCAAAATCTGTTTTTATCTTAGCTGTGACCTTTCAGGGGACGAAATTGGGGTACTACATCAGTGCTGTAGTGGGATGTTAACTCCTACAGCTGTACCACTGAAACTAGTAGCTTACCTAAGGAATCAGAGATGCTATTGCATCTCTGTGCAGCTGAATTACTAAACCACTATCTAATGGGTTATGGGCTTTTTTGGAGGAAGTGTGAGGTTCTTCAGGCTATACACTGTCTTGCTGTGGTGCTAGTTTTGCTGATGTGCACTAGCCGTTGCTGAAGGAGCTCTTCTAATGCAACATCCGGGAATTGCTATGCCTATGAAATTTATTTACTGGTAGATATGATCCAGACAAAAAGGAAGACCAGCAGTGGTTAGTATCACCTCTAGCAGGGAATTATAATGTTCTGGAAGTGTAGTCTTGATGGTGTTTTCCATCGCCTCAAGCCTCCGTGTCAGGTGCTGAACCCAAAACTTGGGTCTGAGATTGGTCTGATTATCTATTTAAAGCTACTGCATGGTTCAAGAGAATGTCATGCAGTCTTAAGATCACTTGAATGGAGAGATCTCTGTGCAGTGTCTCCTTTGTCTCTGTGGGAAGTCATTTCATACAATTGAAGAGCCAGGCTCCGGGAGTGGGAGCGGTTTTCTCGGTGATCCCTCGCAGTGTCATTGCCCACACGGTGAGTCACTGGTAATGCCTGAGTTCTTATTTTTAGTCCTGTTGCTGCCATCGCGCTGAAACCATTGGCCGGTAAGAGACTTAAGCGAGGAGATAAACATGTTAATCTCCCTAGACCTTCCCCCTCAGCTGCTGCCTCTCTGCCTTTGTGCATCTCAAGATGTGGCCTTTCCTGGACCGTTGGGCACAGCGATGTCCCCCGCGGACCCTGGTGGGATGTCACTCAGACGCTTTCACGATTAAGTGCTGGAGCTGGGAGGAATGCCTTCCATGCACGTGGGTTTGCATGTGCAGGCAGGGCAGTGTGCTTTGTCAGCAAGCAAAGCAAGCTGGGCACGCTGTCACTGTTCACCCGAGCACCTTTGCCATCAGGGCTTTACAGGGAACATCCGCGTTTTCCTCGGGTCCTGTCACCAAAGTGCCTTTCCCTCAGTTCCCTCCGGAAGAGTTCTGAAACAAACTAACAGGATTCTTTTGTATAAGCTTGCTGTAACAATTAAGTGAGTCTGTCCCTTTTAGTGAGTTTTAAAAGTATCCTATTGAATTCTGAGGTGAGGCCACTGGTGTCTCTGACATATTATTTTACTCTAATAAATAATTTGCATTTATTCTTAGGCTTTGTATTTTACTTGCTTTCTTGACACAGCAAGATAGAGGGTATTGGAGTACTAGGGAGTGCTTCAGTAGTGGGCTGGTAGTGACGCAGACTGAATAGTGTTTTCTTCTGCCCTGTCCTTCCTGTACGGTCTTTCCTAGATACTTCTGATCCTGCAAAATTAACTAGTTTGCAGATCCCTAGGGTTCTAGCTAGTTGTTTTCTATGGTTAGTTTTGTTAGCATGTGTCTCCAACTACGGGGACACTTAAACAGGTTTGCACCATGCGAATTTTAAGGGAAGAAAGGAGTGTGTTCAGCTGTTCTACACTTTGGTTAGCAGGGTTGATTATTTTCTTAAATTATGTATTTTGAGGGTTTTGTTTGGTGAAGAGAAATGAAGGAAATACAGTCAGCTGGTGGGGACTTGCTGTTGTTCCAGCAATAACCTGAGCCCTCGTGGACCTCATTGTCCCAGAAGTCCCAAAACACACATCCATAGTTAGTAGCACTGTGTGTTTATGGGTGATCTGCTTCTCAGTTTCTTTGGCTCAGTGGCCTCTGGTAGCCAGCTGTAGCTCGTAATTTGAGTATGTTTCAGACTCCTGAGCTCCTGGCAGCATGCTGGTGGTACAACAAGCACATGTTTAACTGGAATGGAGTTCAGTCCTGCTGATGATGGCTCAGCTGGTGTCATTCTTCTGACCTTCCTGTTTCAAAGCCTCTTTCAGTTCTGTATCCTCATTTTTTTCCCTCTCTGTGTGCCTTTGAGGGTGCCCAATCTTTTTAAAATTCAGAATGTTAATTTTTAATACCTCCTTTCTTTGTGATGCCTACCTTTTGGAGGGGAAAGAATGAAGTGCTGGGTGATTGAGGCCTGGCCTCTTTCCTGTTTGTTAGTTTGTTTGTTAGTTTGCAATCTCTTCTGACTGTCAGATCTAGTAAAACATTAATTCAACCTAGGAATTGCACTCTCAAGTATGGAGTTGAGCCAGAAGTTGAACACAGTAACTACTGGTACTGCCCCATCCTGCTGGGTGATGTGATGTAAAAAGGCAAGTGAAGGGAGTGATCACAGTTTCAAATGAGGAAGTAGTGCTGCCAGCATGCTGAGGTGGGGTGGGGAACCAGTCCTGTGTGTGACTGAACTCACCTGGATCTTCTCTGGAGGCTGCTCATTGCACTGAAAATGAAATTGACTGTGGACAGTGGAGTTGTGAGAGAGGAAGTGTAATCACTTCACCCACATGTGCTGTGAGTTCCCAGAGCTGTTCTTCATGTGTCTCTCCCTTCTGATGTGTTTTTCTGTTATTATTATGATTTATTTATATAATTATTATTATTGTAAAATTTTCTTTCTGGATGTGTTCAGTGTTTGAGTGCAAATGCACAGGACTGGACAAGCAAAGCATAATTAGTAATATCTCACTGTGTCTGTATTTTCTCTCTCTCCATTCCTTTTATTGTGCTACTCCTAGTCTAAAAACAAGTACTAAGGATCTGAAGCTGAGGAAGAGAGAGCTGAGTCTCTGCTGGTGGTGTGGCAGAAGGTGTGATTGCAGCATGAAGGACATAGTTCACTAACTTTATTCTCAGTGGTGTAGAGATAATAGCATTGAAGTCACAGTGCTGTGGGTTTCAGTGGAGGCTAGCAGCTTAGGCACATATGTAAGTCCCCAGCAGGCCTGTACAATTTGTGTTCAAGTCTGTGAATCCCACTATTACTACTCCTGCTAGTGAGTGTAGTGCTAACATGAGTATGTCTGTTCACGCTGCGATTAAACCTTTGATTGTGGAGTAGACATCTCCATAAAGATTTGAGCTCTTTTGCAAGGACAGAAGGTGCCCAGCAGGAACAATATCAGAAGCTGGGTGTCTGTCTCCTGCTTATGAGTGCCAGTTCCAGAGGAAATTGTTATGCAGTTTGCTTATCGCTTCAGTTTTACACCATCTCTCACTCTGCTGCTGCGCTTTTAAAGTGAAGGTCTTGGCTTCTCAGAGAACAGCTGCTCATGGTATCCCCTTGCACAGAGTCTCATTCACTGAAGCCCAGCCTCCTGGAACTCTTCCTCTCTCTAACCCTATGGAGAAAAACCTGTGTGATCACTGGAGTCCTTATAGGCAACAGCTTGTCCACGATGCTGGATTCATCATCATCAGATTCAAGGGATGGCTGATTTCTGTCCCCTTAATTGAGGTGAGGAGGCAGATGGATGGAAGACGCTTGCGAGAGCCATCCATCTGTCCATTCATGGCAGAGTAGCAAGGAGAGGTCTCTGGAAAACCAAAGGATTTTCATAGCCTGTGTCTGTGCTAGCTGTGGTGTGTTAGGGATACTGGTGTTTTTAAAGTCCTGACAGTCATGAAAGTTAGTACTATGGCTGTAGTGTGCATGGGGAGTTACCATGACTCTCATGGCTTATGAAATGTGAAAAAGGCATCCAAAAACTAGGAAAGTGACCATAAAGCCTAGTAACCCATGTGTGCTGTAACATACTGTGCTTTGCTCCTCCACACACCTTTCCTGCCAAAGGAATGAAAATGCAACTGTGGGAACTATTAGCTATGTTGGTGTCTAAGTTTCTGATTGTTGGGTTGTGGTTTGTCTCAGGGATTTTGGTTTGAAGAGGCCTTGGTTTTTGTTGTTTCTTTGGTTTTTTCTTTTCCTCCCCACAAAGCTTCAGAGAAAACTGTATTCTTGGAAAGGTGACCTGTGGATGTGTTAGCCCTGCAGCTCCCCAGGGCAGATGCCTGGAGCGCTGCAGAAAATAGGGGAGAACTGTGGGGATGGCAAGGCTGAAACCAAGATCACCTGATTACTGAAATCAAAATAAGAGATACCTGCTGCTTCCCTGCATGCTCTGGGTGATCTGTCAGATCTGGTGACAGGTTCTGAGAATTTCATTTTTCTGGTGCTTGGCTCTTGACACAAAGTTCACCAGCAGTATTGACTGTGATCATAGCAGTCATGGCCATGCAGAAGTTGACCTCTTGTCCCTGCCAGAGACCTTTCCCTGCCACCTGGTCCTGTGTCTGCTATATGCTTCCTCCAGTTTGCCAAGCAATTTCCAGAATCTTTCCTCCTGTTCACTTGGAATCTCCCCAGCTGTAGGTCTGTCAAGATCCTGTTCTGAATCAAGGGTGTTTCCCCACTCTACATATCATCATGGATTCTTGGATTTATTCAGGGCTGCTGTTAGCATCTTGGGCTCTGTGAAGCGGGAAGTGGACAGAGGAGGTCATTTATCATTACTGGGATGGGCTGCAACTTTCCTGTGTCTGTAAGTGTTGTCAAGCAATCACTGTGAAAATCCTTGCTGACCTGTTCTTCAGGACTTGTGCAGCCTCTTTTTCTGGATTGGACAGAGACTCACCCAGAAGGAAACAGCTTGCATACAAACTGATGGCTCAGCTACCTTCTGTTACTCCTTTGCACTGGCCTCAGCTCCATTTGAACTGCTGCTTCTGCTGGGCACTAGAGTGAAATCCCATCCCTTATGGTGCAGTTCTCTTACCCAGTTACTCTACCCCAGGCAGGCATCCACAGATGCTCTATGCTGGCCATGCCATGGACTGCCTCTCTGAGCATTCCGTTTTTCAGTGTTTCTGCTGCCCCTCAGTTGGACACAACTCTGGATACGCTGCCTGTGTTGTCCTTCTTTGTTGTGCTTTACAACTAGTGCTGTGCTCTGAACCTCAGTTGTACTGATGCAGGGAGTTCCTGTCTCTGTTCCTGCGAAGCTGTGTAGCAGGAGATGAGAATTATCATCCAGCTTTTGAGTGAGGGTACAGCCAGAAGGGAATTAGCCTCTGACGTATTGTTGAAGGGACAGTGAACGCACAACATCACTGATGGCATGTGGGCATAGGTTAAGAAGGTCAGGATAGCAAAGTAACATCTGCATAATCCCTCTGCTATTTTGTGTGAAGATGAATGAGTGGCTGGGCAGGGGAAGGAGGCAGCAAAATCACTGTTAGCATGGCAAACTAGGGTGTGGTTACAGGTTTGATTTTTGAGGTTTTTTCATAACAGAAATGAATGGTGTTTTGGTTCAGTAGCAGTAAAACATGCACTGAGCAGGCAGTCCTCTTCTCAGGAATTTGAGAACTTCCTAGAATTGCTCATATGAACTGGAGGCAGATTCCCCACAGCTCAGAAACTCTTGAAGAGTTGATAACAGTTCAGCCTTTGAAGGGACAGAATACTCACTCTGTGACTACTCTTGCATTCCTCAGCCTGCCTGACCCTCCAGCCCTCTGGAATGTGAACCTCTCTGCAGGTGCTGGTGGAAGCACAGCAGCGTTTCTTGGTGCTCCCTTCATACTGAGGAGCAGGTCCTTCCTGCTGCAGCCTTCTCTGTTGGCTGTAGCCAAACAGAACAAGGAGCTGTGCAGGAAGAGTTGGTTCCTGTCAGGCTGCTGGGGATGAGGTGTGCTCGGAAAGCTGGGGCAGGTACCAAAGCCATGCAGAAATCAGTGTAGTCCCAACACTTCAAACTGCCCTGGCTAGGGTAGAGTCTCTGTGTATTTTGGGCTTTCTGCAGCAGGCTGCAACTTTAGGGAGGAAAAGAGGAGTGGCTGTCTTTTCAAAACCTCTGAATTGCTTGCCTTGCACTCTTCCTTTGTGGATGAGCTTTCATGAGAGCAGTGACAGCTACTAGAGAAGCTGCAGCCTCAGGATTTTCCTGCGTCTTCCTCCCACCAGAGCTGGCGGTGCTGTTTTGATGTGTGTTTAATAGACCGAGCCTTGAGGCACTGTGGGCCAATGCCAATTGGAAGGATCCATCTTCCAGGTGCATCTTCCTAGTTGGTGTCTGTCAGAGAGCAGAAGGTAGTGCCTAGGTGGAGGGATGTGGAGACCTTGTACCATTTGAGCCCTTTATGAAAGGAAATGTGCAGCAGCTGCACTTTGGGGCATGGAGGCCTTGTTTCCCATGGAAGCTGGGAAGATAGAGCCCTCCTTAGCTTCGTCTGTAAAAAAACAGTGGATGACTAATGCACTCTTTGTAAATACAACTTATCCTATCAGTCCTATCAGTGACTAATGAAGGCTTTTTTCTCCCTTCCCCTCCTGTCTCTCTAATATAAACGTAGTTGCTCAGAGCTCTCTGTCCTCTTGTTTTATTTTACTCTTATCAGTGATGTAACAGATGATGCAGGTCTTTTACAAAAGGCAGTTTATTGCCCCTTTTTCTCATGCAAAACTTAATTCTAGATGGTAATTTGTGTATTCATTTTTTTATGAGGGTCATGGTGCACTCCTAAAGTGATTTTCTGTTCCATATGCTGATCTTCATTTCTCATATTGGAACCTGTGTCATGTCTACAACGCAGGAGAATCAACCCTTGCTTTAATTTTCTTGGTTAGACCTGTGACAGCATGCAGTTAGGCCTGTACATTTGGACTGTGCTCAGACACTTGCTCGTGATTGCACACCTAATCCTTGTGAAGGGGCATCCTATTTTTTTCCTGGCATTCTACTAACAGACAGCTGCCAGCCTGCAGGTTAGGAAGCCTGTGGGCTTGCTAAAAGCTCTTGGAGAAAGCTCACTGTGCTAGTGCCATGCTGGCTGGCCCTCGCAGATACACTCAGTATGCTAACAAGCTACCCTAAAGAACCAGAAACAATATTCACCGAGATGTCTAGGGAGATACGACTCATGTGGTAAGTGCATTATTAAAAAGAAGGACTTGTAATTCAATAGAAAGCTTAGTTTTAGGTGGAAATGATATATCAAATAGAAAAATTGCACACTGAAGTTCTCTGAACTCTGCCCTGAATTATCTCCATGTTCTGAAAGGTTATTCATCATCGGAGACAGATCTGTAAGGGACTTGGAACAATAACGTTCTTGAGTGCTGTCTTGGACTTGGCAAGCAGATTCCATAAAAGCCTATCTGACCTTGTCACATTGACCTTTTCTGAAAAGAAATCTAGAAAACTGCTTGTCGGTTGGGTCAGGTTGTTTTGCACCTCAGGTATATTTCTATTTTCAAGGCAGCAAGAACAGGAAAGGATGTCTTAATGCTGTCAAATACTGTCCTTCCAGCTCTACCTTGAGAACCTTCTGGAGAGAGCAAAGGAGAGCAGTACTTGGTAAGACTGTCTTCTTTTGAGGAGGCCATCAAGTGCAACTTCTTCTTTTCCTCTCTGTGCAGACCAGAGTGTCTAACATTCCTCTGGCAGTTTTATGTTGCTAGAGCAGTAGTTTACATGTCGCTGCAGTGTTACAAAGAATTTTTTGGATTTTTTTTTTTTTTGGTCCTTTAGCAGGCAAGATCATGCCTCATTTTCTCTGTCTTTTGCTCTGCAGCTCCCATCCTGCCCTTCCCTCTACCAAATCATGACGTGTTCTCTTGGTTGCTTTCTCTGCGTGTCCTGGTATGACACCAAGTCTTCACTGCAGCCTTTCCCCGCCCCCTCTTTATATCCAGCTTATAACTGACCTTAGTTGCCACTCCTGTGGTAGCTGCTTACTCCTGCCTACACTTGTACTCACAGGTCTCCAGGGTGCTAGTAGAAGTGAATCATAGAATCACTGAATATCCTGAGCTGGAAGGGACCCACAAGGATCATTGAAGTCCAGCTCCTGGCACTGAATGGGGCCATCTGCATGAGTCTCACCATGTGCCTGAGAGCATTGTCCAAACACTCCTTAAACTCTGTCAGGCTGCTGTCGTGACCACTTCCCTGGGGAACCTGTTCCAGGGTCCAGCTACCTGCTGGATGCAGAGCCATTTCCTGTCCATCATAAACCTCCCCTGACTCAGCTTCAGGTCATTTCCTCAGGTCCTGTCATTAGTCACCAGAGAGGAAAGATTGGTACCTGCCCCTTTGCTTCCCCTCACGAGGAAGTCATGGGTTGCAGTGAGGTCTCTCCTCAGTCTCCTCCTCTCCAGACTGAACAGACCAAGTGACCTCAGCCATTCCTCATAAGCCTTCCCCTCAAGGCCCTTTGCCATCTTCATAGTCCTTCTTTGGATGCTCTTCATGAGTTTCTTGTGTTGTGGTGCCCGAAACTGTCTCCAGCACTGAAGGTGAGGCTGCCCCAGTGCAGAGCAGAGCAGGCCCTGCCCGGCTGGCGATGCTGTCCCTGATGCCTCTCAGGACACAGCTGGCCCCCGTGGCTGCCTGGGCACTGCTGACTCGTGTTCAGCTTGCCATCGACCAGGACCCTCACATCTCTTTTCTGCAGAGCTGCTCTCCAGCACCTCATTACCCTGTCTGTACACACAAGTGGAGATATCCAAGTGTTATGGTCCTGCCTGGCTTTCAGATGTCACCAGCAGTGGCCCTCAGCTGTCTTTTGGGTACCTCCTAAATTCAGATTTATATGAAGTTACTTGCTCACTTTACTATAAAGAGCCAAAGTATGCCTTTTTTTTCTGTAGGCCTTTTGAGTTTCTTGTTTATATTTTAAAACAAAAAATAGTTTAATTTATAAGCACAAATATGTTGGTTAAAATGCGAAGTAAGGAAAGAGTCCACAATTATGGTGAGATGGAAGGGAATATAATACGGGAAACTTGGACTTCAAGAGCAAGAAATCTGTGCTTGAATCACACCTTAACTCCAGCTCTGGTCACTAAGTGGAAACAAATTTGCTGTTTAAAACACAGCAAAATTGCTAGTAGCAGCAAGCTATTTCTCCTAAAAATGTTTCTTTCTGCAAGGAGCATAGACCTCCCGCTCTATCCCACACAGGTTCAACAATCCTAGTGACTTCCTTCTCCCACAGACCTTTTATCTCTGACTCCTTGGTCTCCTCGACAGCTCAGTGAGCAGCCTCTTGCCCTAGGTTTCAGAGTTAGGCTAAAGAAATGCCACTCTTAAATATGACAAAGACTGATTGATTGCACAAGCAGGACCTGAGCCAGTTGGTATAAATCTGCCTCTATCACAGATGTATAAGCACTGGGGCACGTGACATATGTTCTGTGCTCAGGAGCCAGATGCTTAGGGAAGTTAAGCAGAGATTACTTTAGAGTGGCTTTGGATGGACCAAGCTGACCAAGAGAAGGAAATAAAGAAGTCTTCCCATGTCTCCAAGTCAACTGGTTGATTTGTCCATTGCTGTATTTTCATATGAGCTCAGTATAATGGGAAGATTATACTATTTCCTCTGGCTCTCCATAGTTCATTTAGTCCCTGGATCATTTTTCTCTAAAGCAGGGATTTGCTGGTTTAGGATACCTTTGCTAAAGCTGGATGGAAGACAGAACTTTTTAAGGCAGGACATCTTTGCATTTTCAGGAGACTTTAGAAGCCTCATGAATACATCATTATCTTGGGCTAGCCTGTTTTTTGGCACATTGGCATTGCTAGCCAAATGTTTTCTTGGAATGGGCAGCAGCACTGGCTGTTCAGAAGGATCAGTGGGCTGGAGTACCCAGCTGGAGGTTGGACAGAGTGCTTGTGACTAGTGTAAGTCAGCTTGCCTTGCCTGTCAGAGGGTACGATAGGCAGCACTTCATGTCTTGGCCCCTCTTGTTTCATTCATTCTCTTGCTGTTTCTCGGTGTGCACTGGTTTGGTCTGAAATGATCATCTCTTTCCTCTTCGCTTTTCAGTAATGCAGTAAAGGAGCTCAGATATGCTTGTTTTGGCTGCAGTTTCGTTAGAGAAACCTGGCATCAAAGCTTTCAAGCAATTCACCTTTCTAGGGAGCTGTATGAAGACTGCACAAGTAGTTTAATCTGTTGACCTTTTGTCAATATTTAGTTATATCAGTGACCCTTTATGAAGCTCTTGCACGTACGTGTACTTGGTAGGATTTGCTGTTAACAAGCTCTGGGTTGAGGCAGGCGTCCTGTGCAGCACCTTACTTGCTGCCTTGTGCTGCTCTCTTCTTCATATATTCCTTGCTTTTAACCATGTGTGGCAGCACTGTAATCCTCCCATCATGTGTTAAAAGTTACAGGCCAGGAAGTTTTACAGGTGCATCTAAAATGATTGGGGGTTTTTTGTGGTAGGGAGTGGGAAAATCACTGTAAAATATGTCTTCAGGCCAGAGGAAGAGATGGATTAGATGAGGGGTAGATTAGATATTCTTTTATTTCTTTGGATTCTCTGAAATACTTACGATAATGATTTGGAGGAGATGCCAGTGCAATCTTGGTCTGTTTTAACTGTGAGTACAACTGTGTTTTGCCCAGGGTTCCATTTGTTTTGTAATTTCACAACCAAGAGTCATGAGGGAAGTTTTCATAACTGTGTGACACAGAAGATAGAATTTAGAAAATTGCAAAGTGTAGCATCATTAGCCTGAAACTTGGAGTTTGTGGCCTGACCTTTTCTTGTTGGAATGGGTATCAGCTAGCCAGCTTCTGTTTCTGAAATCCTCAGCACCCAGTGTTGTAGATGCAGCTAATTGAGACGCTATTCCTTTGAGGTTCTTTTTCTTTTCTTGCCCTGTTCCTTCTGGTGTATTTGTACCCTTAGGAGACCAGGGTAAAGAAATCTGTCACATTCTCAAGGGATGAGGACAGTAAAACTTCAACAGCTCTCCCATAGGGATTGCATTGGGCACAGGACTTACTTAAACTCCTTCATTCTTAAAACAATGAATGACTTGACTGCAGGATTTGTAGCTGTGGTGCCTCAGTATTATAGCATTTGAGGCTTTGTCTTACAGAGATCTAACTAGCTAGGGTGTCTGGTTTAGACCAGCTCTCTGTCCTTGGTGCATCTGTAGTGAAAATGTTACACATGGTATAGGCTTGATATGATTTGCTCTTAATTCTGGTGCATTTTTTGCTCTGGGTAGTTCTGCCTTCATCCTAAACTTCTGCATCAAGGCAAGGCAGTTCAGATGATCTGCCAGGACTTGTTGCTTATATGGTACAGCCAGCACTGTAAACAAACTAAAGCCAGTGCAGGGACTCAGAGCAACTTCCTACACAATGTCTTTATTACTATTTTTATTTTATTATCTATTTGCTTTCACATTTTTTTCAGTGTTTTCCTTGTCTTAATGGGCAAGCTTTATAATGCATCCTCACCTGCCTGAGATCTCAGCCCCATAGGGACAACTCCTAAAAGCAGGAGCAAGGGCAAGAAGAGACATAAAAGTCAATCATAGCCAAATAGGAACCTCTGAGCCCTAATGTGGTTGTGATTCCCTCTCTTGCTTGCCCACTTGCACAAAGATGGTGTTGTTCAGTGCAGGCTTTGTGCCCACTAGGAGACGAGCAGCAGGGATGCTGTGGGCTTAAGAGTTGGTTTGCAGCACCCATCATCGACTGGCAGCAGCATTTATCTAGGCCAGCAGGGATGCAGGGAGTGAGTGACTCACTCGAGGATTCATGCGCGCTTTCCCCCTCTCCTCCCCCCGTCACAGCTGTGGCTTGGTCATCAGCCATTTGGGAGCTAGCAGCTTTATTTGGTTGCTGTTTGCAGTGGGCAGTTTCTGTTAGGGTTGTTAATTTTATCAACTGCCTTCAAAGCTAGCTGACTTCAGAGAAGACTTTAAAATTGCCTTTGCTGCTCTCTTCTCCTTCCCTGCTCATAGGGCTGTCACCCAAACAGCTGATCTGGCACTGAACTTGGCTGAGGAGGTGAGAACAAGCAAATGGGCTGGAGGCAGAAACTTCCTAAGCTGATCCGCCAACAGCATGGTCACTGTTTTGGATGGTGGCTGATGTGGTTAGGCTGAGTGCCCTCTCTGGGCACCTCCTTGGCTGTGAGGACTGGAGGGGTTTTATGGCTTTGCTCCAGCTGAACAGAGAAACACGTTTCAGTCTGTGGTGGAGGAGTGAATATGGATAGTGTGAAGAACAGGAAATTGTTTAAATAATTGTAAAGTGAAAAACTGATTAGTTTGTGATGATAACAGTTGCTAAGCTAATCAGAAGTTGCCAGACTTATGCTCTGTTGAACTGTGGGTGACATGATCAGTAAGGCTGCTGAGAGTTATGGCCCATGAAGGAGAGCAGCCTGCCCTGGGCAGCCACTGTGCTGCCCTTTGCTCCCGGTCACCAAGGCCAACAAGTCTCATCTCTGAGCTGGGCTTTCTCATCTTACATGATCCCATTTTCCTTATGCTGCCCCTTTTGGTGGTGCTCTGTCCTTCCCATGCTCCATACATGTGGCTTTGGCTTCTCTGGACACTTCCTTAGTTGTCTTTGTCTGCTGTCTCTGTTCCTGTCTACAAGTGCCATTAATGTTTTTCTTTTAGAAGCACATTTTATGTTTGCATTTCCCAGGGCCTGGAGGACACTCTTTCTAGGCCTTTCTGCCCGCTGGCTGCTGTCACTTCAGATCCTGGCTGTGTTAGATATAAGCAGCTTGGGAGACTTGCTATCCCTAAGTCCTGAACAGTGCTGCCTCCTCTGCTGGGTCACAGGACCCAGGAACCTCTTTTTGCTTCAGAGACAAGTTCTACAGCACAGGTGAATATTTAGTTAATTATTTATTTTAGGTAATGAGCCATAATGCTTTTTACCATGCTTCTCAGCTGTCTGTAAGCTTGTGAGCTATGTATTTCTGTGCTGGGACTGCAGCAGTATCTTCGCAAATATACACTTGTAGTTGTCTTCTGCCTGCTGTGCTGAAGGACTGCAGTATTTGGATACACTCCTTGACAGAACTGAAGAAAAGGAGAGTGAGGCTTAGGAAGGGTCATGGATCACCTTTGCTAGCATCCCCCTTGAAATGGAGATAACGGTTTTCATGATAGGATGAACAAGGTCCCAAGTCTCATTTTGCTAGACCAGTTGTCCAGGTAGAGATAGCAAAAAAAGTAAGCATAAGGACATATTTTTTTTACTGTGCTGTCTGCTGTGAATGGTGCCTGTTTGGAAGCTTTTTCTACCAGGGAGTGCTGCAGTCTACAGCCCACCTTTGTGTTCCACAGAGCTCATATTGGACTGTGAAGGCTCCTCGGGCACTGGCCATAGGGGAGACCGTGCTCTGCTGCCTTTTTTGGATTTGAAATTCAACCTCTTTGTCAAAATAACATTTGTAGGGCAGAAGTGTTCCTTCTAGGTCAAAGCTGAGGCTGCCTGGTGGGTAGTGTGGAGAAGCTTTTTCTGCTAGTCTTCTCATTTATATGTTGTGTAGACAAAGGAGGGTTTAGTCTTCAGACATGTTGGCTCGACATCTTAACTACCACCTCATTAAAACTGAATCTCAACAGAGAAAGTTCCTTTGCAGCCCTCAGTCTTAGTGCTTTAATAACTGTTTCACTGCAGTTTCTTTCTCCTTCTGACACACCATCTTTTCCCCTCTCATTTTTTGCCTGGGATAGACAGCAATTTACAGAACTATATGCTCTGAGGTAACATGAGGGCTACGGTTTCAACCCCTCATCTTCAGTCTTTGTTTGTGGCGAGGTGGACTTCATCAGTGAGAATGTTCTGGGTGTGTTGTCTGCTAATCAGCAAATCTGACCATCTCTTGAGATTCAGTAAGTGTCTGTTGACTTGATATGGTGCTGTGCAATTCAATGCCAAAACATACCACATAATTTAGATCCAAATCATAGCAAAAGATTTGGTGGGGGAGAGCTGTAGATGACCTTAAAATTAGTATTACAGTAATGTAGAAGCATTAAATGCCTCCAGGCAAACAAGATCTAAACTGATCTAGCCAGGAGCATTAAACATTCATCAAAACAAGAAATTAACTTAGCCAGAGAATAAATCAAAACTGTAGCATAACAGCTGCTTTTTTGGAAAAAGGTACAAGTCAGGTGCCTCATTCCCCGAGAATTTGAAAGCAAGCATGGTAATGGAACAGGGTGACCACTTTAAAGCTGTTGTGCACACGAGATTGTCCAAATCTGGAGCTTTCATGTGAAGGAAGCTATTTTCAGGCTGTTCTCTTGTCAAGTGCAATGCAGTCTTTGTTGGGTGGCAGTTCCCAAAGAGGCTAAATGTTGTTTTTTAAAACAAAAAAAAAAAAAAAAAAGAAATATTTTTTCCAATTATGAACACCAGACCTTATACTAAAAATTCCTTGGCTCCTAGCATGCCATTGAAGTCAGATTTCATGCTTCCCAGAGTGAGACATGATGAGGTATCACAGCAGTACTAATGCTGCCCCTATCAGTTTTTGCTTTGAGTGTTCAAAATCCATTAGATCTGAACTGCATTGTTTCTATCTTCATTTCTCTTTCTGCAGAGGGATGAAAAACAGGGTAGTGAAAGGCTCAGATTCCAAAGATCTGAGTTTGTTCACAGACTTGTCTCTGACATGTTCTCTGGTTTCAGTACCTCTACTTCTCTAGCTCTTTAAAGGTAGGGAAAGAAACCTTGTGCTTCAAGGGTTTTCTGGCCTTAAAGATTTGTTAGACACCTAGAGATTCTCCAAAAAAAGATACTATGGAAGTAGTTGTTCATTTATGAGCATATTTTTTTTGTTTTCTAATATATATTTTCCCCCATTTAATTATCTGTCTTCTAGAAATTTGCCAGAATTTCTGTTTTTCCCAAAACTGCTTGTGCTGTACAGGTCTAGGGATGATTCAAGAGAGGTCTCCAAAGGACACTTTTGGAAATACGTTATTTTACAACTCTGTGTGAGCTAAGAGGTGTTGCCATGCATATTATCCTGTCCATCTCATTGCAGAAAGCATATGGAACCCATTTAAAATTTAGACTGTATTTTTTTTGAAAAATCACCTGTTCCCTCCTAATCTCTGTGACAACATGTTGGGATGCTCTTTATTTAAGCATGCATCCTACAGCCACCCTCTTGGATCTGAAACATCCCCCCTCAACTTTCTAACCAAGATACTGTGGTGTGTTTGTGTGAGTTAGCATTGTTACTGCAGCCTCCTGCCTGAGCATCTCCTAACCCACAACTTCTCCCCTTCTCTGTGTGGGAGCCATAGCCTTTGTAGGAGAGATGAGCTCCTTGAATGTATGCCTTCAGTGGATCTGCTGGGATGCAAAGCTGGTGTCCCACCTCTTTTTGGCCTTGATGGTTGGTTGTAGGCATGTGAGTTGCCAGATTCTCGGGTTGTGTATTTGCTCTGCATCTCTGCTGTGAGAGTGTCTGGGGGAAGGGGCTGTGGTGAACGAAGGGTCTGGATGGAGGATCTGTTCTAGGTCTCAGTGAAGTTTCTGGTAAGCTGGTCACATGAAACAAAAAATACATCAGCTCCCTTCCCCCATACACCGAAGTGTTTCTTGGCTCTGCACCCAAACTAGCAGCTGAGCACGTGATTTACTTGTAAAATACAGTTTTAAAAAAATGGTGCCCTTGCAGATGGGAAACTAGTGATGGGAAAGCTGGGCTGGGACTGCCATCTAAGGGAAGGGGGATGTCTCCCTGCTGAAACGAGGGGGATGTGGTGCTGCAGGTTGTGGGGCTGCAGAGGAAAGTGCAAGCCGCGGGAGGGAAAATGGAGGAGAATGTGCTGAACCACAGCCTTACCGGGGGAAGGAGGTGGGCGTGCTGCTTGTGGGGCAGGGACAAGGAAAGGGAGGGCTCTGTTGCATGTGGTGTGGGAAGTTGGGCTTTGAGAGTTGGGCTACACTGAACTGAAGGTCTTCTTGCAAGATACACGATCTGAAATGACCGTTACAGAAAGTTGTATCACTTTTGCTCTGTTTTGGTGCAAGAAAGGGAAAGTTGTTTGACCATTCACAGCTGGGGAGCTCATCATCTTCTGTTTTGAAAACTTCATTCATTTTGCTAGTTGTGTTTGTACCCCACAGTTCTTCCTTTCTCTGGGATGTAGACTTTCCAAAGCCTTTTAACTTACACTAAGCTAATATGCCCAAGAAGAGCTAAAATTAGCTGTTATGCTCACCATCCACTTAGTGGGGACCTTCAAGCAAATGCCCCCACCGTGCCAGGCTGGCCAGCAGGGCAATCGCACCACTCTTAGGGGGTGTGCAATTGCACCACGTTTCTTCCTCTGTTAGGGCTGTGCTGGGTGCACTAATGCCTCCTGGCCACAGCAGATAAAATAAAAGAATTCATGCCTTTTGCTGTGCTTCTATCAGCCTGGCAGCATTTGTGGTCGGTGATCTCCATTGCTTCAGATTAGGAGGAAGGTGGCTGCATTTTTGTTCTTGTCAGCTGGAGGATGTATTGCTTCAGAGGGAGCTACAATGTGCTGCTGCAGGAATGGTTGCCAGTACCTCCCACTGCAGCACTGGTTTTCCTTGCGTTCCATCCCACCTTGAGCAAGGAAGAAATTTGTAAAGCAAGAAATGACATTCTTTGCAGTTGCCAATGGAACAGGTGAAGTTGGTGAATGATGAGTAATGTTAATGGTCAGTTTGTAGAATTTTTAATTATTGCAGCAGACTGTGTAGGTACCAGCTTCAGGGCTGTAGGTGTTAATCTAGCACACAGCTTTGCAGGCAACCTCTGAGGTGAAACATTTCCTTCTCACTCATTCACCACCAAACCTGGAAGGGTGCTTCCTTCTGTGACTTGCCTCCATCATGGTGGCATGAAATAAACTGATGGTTAGCAGGGAAAAAGAGGGGGAATGAAATTCAAGTCAGAGCCTCTTGGAAATTCTTCATTGGTTTTTAGCAACTAAAGTAAATAGTTGATGGGAAAAGCAGATAATAATAAAGCAGAATAAAGCAGAGTTGGCACAGGCTTTGTATATCCCACTGGCAGCATGGGAAAGAAGACTGGGGACATGGAGAGATGCTTATCTTGCCAGCAAGAGGGACTGATATGGAATGTGAACCACAAACAGGGCTCACACATGAAGTGGCATGTATGTCATGTCAGATTTTACTGAAGGCTCTAACTGGGACCTCAGCGGGGCTTTGCCTCTGTCAGTTGCTCTGTAGGCAGGTGTCCTCCACTCTCCTAGAGCAGTCAAGGTGCTGGCTCATTTGTCAGTGGCTGCATTGACACAGAGGCTTCCAGCTGAATCCACTGGGCTCTACTTGGCTCATTGCACTTTGCTGAGTAAGACTGAGGACAGTAAAGCTTTTAAAACAGCCTGAAGAGCAGGGGCTGCAGGAGCCTGTGGCTTCTGGGGAGGGGGCAGTGTATGTTGTGGAGGGATGTCTCATGAAGGAGTTTACAAAATGCTTCTCTGAGTGCTGTAGCAAGGTCAGAAGGAGTTCCCTGGCCCAGATTCTGAGTATATCTCAAGTTTGAAGCCAAGGACTATGTCTGCAGTTGACAGCTTAGATGCTCACTCCTTCCCCTTCCTGAATGCCCATGCACAATGTGTATTTCATGTTGCTTTGCAGTGCTGGCTTTGGTCAAATGGTGAGATCTTCCACAGGCAAGAACCTACACGAATGGTGGCCATTCTCTGAGACAGTGAAAACACACAATATGGCTTAATCTGTGCCTTTGTAAGCAAAGAATGGCATGTTAGGCTTGAGGACACTTAGTCTGTTCACATCATTAACTGTGACAGAGATCACTCTCACCTACAGCAGCAAGCCTGTGCTGATTCACTAATTTGACCTCCTTTGACTCTTGAAGTTCCTGGAAAGTTGCTGGTGGCTGTGTGAGCCCAAGCTCCCCACTTCTTCTTAATGTGTACATCAGTGTGCTGCTGTTTTGCTTTACAAGGTGTACATTAGGTAATACTCAGGGTATGTGTTCCTGTTGAAAGCAAGGGGATAGGAATTCTCTTTTCCTTACCAGATCCACCTGCTGGATAATCCAAAGAAAAATTTTGGACAAGTTGTTAGCTGATAAACCGAAAAATATATATGTGAATAGAGAAGGCAGCTTTGAGTGACACCAAGTGTAGAAAGTGCAATGTCAAAGGTGCACTCTATGACTTTTCTTTAAAAATTCCTCTCTTTTAGGTATTTTTAATAGCGTTCTTCCTTTTGCTACTGTCATATACATATTAATATCTGCCTTCAGTTAGATTATTGTTGCAAGGTAAGTACAAGGTAATGAAATGCAGGAAAAGAGAATAAATTGCCTTGGCCCACTCTTCAGGGTGCTCATTTGAGATACAAATAGAATTACTTAAATCATCTTGACTTCTACTCTGTGGTGTTCACAGTCTAATTTCTGCATTACTTGAACAGAAAAGTAGACACTATGCTAGGTTTATGTAGGTTGTTTCTAATTTGTTTAGTTTGGTTTTCAAGTACAATAATACCAAGGGGTTCACAGATACTAGTGTGTGTAAACAGAGCTTCTGACCAATTATGTGGACTTCAGGTTGTCTTTAAGATCCATGTGTGCATGTACTTTTAGGGGTTGTATTACACTTTTACACATGGAATTGTTTCTGGGAAGTTGCAAGAGCACGGGTAAAGGCTGTTACAAGGTGTTAATGTTAATGGTTTGACTGGAGGAAAGGCTTTCAGAAGATACATTTGCCGGCATTTCTTTAAAGAAATCTTATATTTGTTTATTATGTCATGTTGGCATTTGAACCTCCTCTGTAGCTGAAGGCAAGTGATGAGGATTTTGCCACTGTCTTGTTTCTCTAGCTTTCACTGGCTGAGAAAAGTGGAGCTTTGCACTTTCATCTTTCACATGCTGGCCCCAGACGTGTCTTCCCCTTGGTGACTTTGTGGCTCTTGCACTGTTGCTGCAGCAGAGATGCTGGAGCTGCTGTTTGGGTGTGGGAGCCCCTCTGCCCTCACACTTGGGTCATTGTGGCACTGAGGTCATTCTGCACTGAGAGGCTGGAAAATAGTCTGGCTTCCAGAAATGTCGCCTGCAATGGCAGTAGTATGCTGCTACAGATTTATTAATTTTAGCTAGTCATTGAAATGGCAATGTAGAAACATGGGAGGGAGCATTATATGCTTATTTTCTTTGCATTTTTCCTTAGGCATCTGCTCTTAGCTCTTGTCAGAAAGGATATACTGAATCGATGGGGGCCTCTAGTCATTCCTAAGGCCTAGGATGATTTTTATGTTTGTTTCTACTAATTCTGCAGATGGGGAAATGGTGTCAGTCTGGGACTTGCTGGTATCCCTGTTTAAGGTGGTGGTGTGGTATGGTGTACTGTCCTCTGCTACCCCGTTGCAAATGCTGAGACCTCTCAGTTGCTCTGTAGTACAGTCTTGCTGGAAAAAAAAGAATATGGGGAAAAGTCTGTGTCTTCAAGTGCAGGATGAGGGAGCTAACTCTCTTTTGCTGGGAATGTTTCAGAGAGGAAGTTTAAATTTAAACAAGCATGAAGGAACCTGAAGGCTCAGACTAGTCTCGCACTACAAAAATGTATTTGATGTAAATTCGATTTCTGTCTTGAAGCAACTCAAATGATATCTTAGCAGCTGGCACCAATTGACTATCTCCCGGAATTGGCATGATGACAGCAATCAAACTGAATTTATTGCTTTGAGTTTGATTCTTCTTCCGGACTCTTCCCATTCTCAGAAATGTAATCTAGAATGTGTTCCCACAGGAATGATAGTTGCAAGCCTCCTTTAACAGCAAGGACAGAGCATGGTCCTAATACAGGATGAAGACAGGTGGACTGCAGTATTGAGCAGCCAGATTGTATATTCCAGTTGAGAATAGGAAGATTATGCATTTGTAAGGGGAGGAACACTGTTTTTTTCTTCATGACATAGATTCCTATCACAGAGCTGATTCACATCTAAGTGTTAGTTTCCTTGATGCTTCTTTTTCCCGCTTTGGGAAAGAATCTGCCTTTTCACTGAAGTGGCTAAAACTTAGACTGCTAAAAGTTATCCCCCGCTCCTTTTTCTTTTCCCTTTCTTAAAGCAGAGTGAGCTTTAGCCACAAGATCTCAGTCTAACTTACTTTGATAACTAAGCCAGTACATGCTGCAGTGGATGAAGTCCTTTGCACAGGGAACCATTTTGAAACAGTGCTGTGTTTCTAATGCTTGTCAAAGAAAGTATGTTAGAATTAAGTTTTTACACCTTGCATTCTGGTGGATGTGAAATGAATCGCTTTCACTGATAAGTCTTGGTTTATGTCAATAATTGTTTTGTCCATTTCAATTAGTTTTTAATGCTGACTTCTACTTCCTCTTACCAGCAGAGGGAATGACCTGAAATAGGTATGCTTTTGCTCACATTTGTTCCTAGAGCAATAAATTTCAGTGTTCCTTGGGCAGGTGGAGGAGATAGGATTCACAAAGGGCACTTCTCTTTCAACCTCCCTGTCCATTGATCCTTTGTGGAGCTTGTGGCAAAGCTGTGTCTGGAGAGCATGTTCACATGACAGCTGCCCAGAGCTGAAACAGAACCCCTCTGTGCATCTCTTGGGAGCAGGAGTCAGTCAGGGCATCACAGCTCTGTCTGCAGTCGGGAGGCTCTCGTGCTGTGCTGCCAGTGCAGGGTGGCAGTGCTGGCACCTGACACCTAACCAGCTCCTCCTGCTCTCTGGCTCGGGTTTGGTCCTCACCCCGCCTGCTTGGGACCGATCTCCTTTTTGGGGTTGTGCTTTGTGTCGTTCTCCAGGCTCTGCCTCTCACAAGCATACCTCAGCTCCGTGCAGACGGTCTCCCTGTGCTTCCCTGGCAGCCCCTTCTCCTCACACAGCTTCCTAACAGGCTGATTAGGCACAGTGACCTTTTTCTTCATCTTGTTGTTGTTGTTATGTAAATGTTCTCACTTGGCAGCTCTAGACTACTGGGATTTGTAGATCTCCTGTACCCTGTCTGTGTCTGAAAATGCTCTTCAGGTCTCAGGTACTCTTGGAGGAGAACGACCTGGTGAGGATAAACCTCCTGCAAAGCAGCCTTGCATGTAGTGGCTAGAGTAAAAAAATGGGAACTATTGCCCTGGAGAAAAATGGAGCCCAGAAATTTGGTCTCATGTTATTCACCCATTTCTGCCACCGCATCCTTGGGATATCAGACAGAACTGGTCAGACAATAAAATTATTTTCTTAGCAAAGAGTAAGAAATGTGCATCCGGATAAAACCAGTCATATTCCACACTCTGCTGGAGATTGCCAGGTGTTTGTGAAGTAAAGCTGTCTGCATTTTGGTTTTGATTTCTATTGGGTACACCTTTCTTTAGCATCCAGTTATCCTGAGTATCTGCTGCAGTCTGATGCATTGTGGAAAATCAGGACAAATATGATGGGTTTGGTCTGCTGTCTTCTATAATCAGACAGGGTTGTTTTAACCTTCCTAGTTAGAGGTTCTTACAGGGGTTACTTTGCTGATTGTGCACATTGTGGAATTTCTGTCCATCCACTGTGCATGAAGAGTCCTGCCTCAGTGAGTGGACTGCATGTTTGTGTAAAATGGAGCAGTTTCATTTTTGTAGATCCTTAACTCTTACAAATGATGGTAACACAGTCATTCTTGTTTTCTATTTAAGTAAATCCCTAGCCAAATCAAAACCCATCACAAAGAAATCCCAGTTCTTTTAAAATGCATTTTCTCATCAGGTATGTTCTAAAGAAACCCAGCAGTAACGTCACTAGAATGACAGTGCTGTTTGCAGAGCGATGATGTTAAAGGTACTTGGGTTAAATGTAGGTTTACATGCTGAAGAGATACAAAAATCATATTTTGTAAAGGACTGGTAAAGATAAATAGATACTCACGCCTTAGTTTGTGTATCAAACGCTAGTAAGTTCTCTCTTGTTTTTAAGCACCATCTTCTTAAGCATTTACATTTTAAGTTTTGCTACAAAAGATATACATAGGCTGCACTTTCCTGTCTGTGTAGATACTCATTGCTTCAGACTGCAGATAGAATAATTTTCCAAATAGCAAGATTCTTTTTTTTTGGCTGGAAAACAGTAAATGAATATTAGATGAGTGTTTGTAATATCCTGTACTTAAGTTTTAAGCATCAGCTATTGTTCAGGGCTAGACAGCTCTGTAACGTAGCAGGAAAAGAGCTTAATGAAATCCAATATTTGGAAGCAGGAGGTAGATGAATTCAGACTTGGAACTGCAGTGCCGAATTTTAACAGGAAGGATAGCTAAGATTTGGAGTAATTTCTGTGGGTGTATGACTTTTTTTATCACTTGAAGTCTTGAATATGAATCCTTATGTTTTCTAAAGGACATACTTTGTTTTAGGCAAGTAATGGAAATCACTGGTTGAATTTCACAGTTTTGTGAAAGGTGGGAAATAGGCCCAATGTCCCAGGCCTAGAATCCTGTAAGGTAGGTCAGATGTGTTGTTGTGTCCCTGTTAGCTATGAGGTGTAGTTCCACTGTGCATTAGGAATAAACACCTCCACTCCACAAATTACTTGCAGAAATAAGTTTTATCTGTAGGGCAGAGGGAGGAGAAATTATTTCTTTGCAAGCTCTTGGTAAGTAAGGGATCTTTTCATTGTTATTTTAATATCGTTAAGACTACTTTGCATTTTAAAGTTCAGAGAGACCCTGTATGAAGAAAGTGTTGAAGCCAACCCATTCACTGCTCTGCTGGACTCAAAAAATTTTGGATGTTTTGTCTCTTACTGGGAATAACCTTTGTTACACCAGAGTAAGGTAGAAAATTGAGGTTCTATGTTTATTCCTTATGCATTTAGGTACTAGGTTGTTCCCCACATGTACCACATTGACTCTGATGCTGATTTGATGAGAGTCAAATGCTTACACCGTGCCAAAGGCCACCAGGTGATGAAGACCTTTGGGGATGGGGTGGGGGAGCGTTTATTAAGTCTCTGGTTGGGCTGTGTCCTGGTGCTGCCTGGAAGAGGACGGGAGATCCTGCAGGAACGGGAGCTGTGATCCTCTAGGACTCGCGGCAGGAAACGCGCCCAGCCTGACCTTTCTCTGCTCTCAGTTGTGGAGGCTGACTGCTGCGGGCTGGTGCTCCCGGGGCTGCAGTGTGCTTTTTCTCTGTGAGTTGTGCTTGAGTTGGCCTGTTTTGTTGCCCTGGAGACAGAAGAGTGTGGTATACTTTCCCCCCGACCAGAAATAGTTTCCTGTACCTTGTGACCGGAGTGCTGTACTCCTCCTCTGGTCTCCGGCCAGGCTGTGTGGTGCTGGAGGGATGGGGTGTGGGGTGGTGACCTCTTGTCACAAGTTCTGGTGTGGCTGCTGCCCATGAACACTAGCTGCCCTGCCAGCTCCCCTCCCTCTGCACGGTGGTGTAGGATTTCAGGGGAGCAATTGCTCTTGATTTACATCTCCCATGGCATTTTGATGGTTATGTCATTTTGTTTGAGCCTTGCTCCTGTCAGCTGTCTGTCCTGACTGTCAGGACTTGGTAGCTGAGTAGCACGTGGTGAGCTCTTGCCTCTTCTTCCCCCTTTGCTCAGCTGTTTTTGCTGTCTGCTTCTCTGTGTCCTTGTACTTGGGAACAGATTCTCAGCAAGTATAGCTGTGCACGAGGGCAATGTGATCCGGGTGGATGAAGGATCCCCTTCTGTAGGAGTTCCAAGTAGAGCTGGGAGGGAAAGTGGGGAATTTGCAAGGCCAAAGCATGCGAGCAGGCTGTGAATAGTTTATCTGAAATTGTTGTCCTGCTGTGAGAATCTGTCCTGAGCGCAGAGTGTGCAGCACTGTCTGTTACTTTGCAACTGTGTTTTGCAAAACTTCATTTGTGAGAGACGCTGCTAAAAGAGAAGCCAAGACACCCCCACCCCTCCCAACCAATGCAGGTGAGAAAGTGCTTGCACTGCACCAAAGCCTCAGGAGCATGGAAGCTCTCCAGGCTTTCTTGCTGCCTGGTATTTTATTGGAGAGTGGTTCTGGCACAGAACTCTAAAATATATGCAACAACAACAATAATTTCCAGTACTGAGAAGGAAGGAGAGATGAAAGGAGTAATTTACCTTCCCCCATCCCTGAACAATAGCAGATGAGGATGTAAGCACATCTCAGCCCTATAAAGTATTAATTGGGACATTTTCTATAGTTCAGCAGTGGAAAAGAAGACAGGAATCGTGCAGTGCCCTGAGCTTCTATTCCCAGCCTGGGAGAGAAGTGTTCTGTGCTGAGATTTGGCTCAGTCTCTGTCTTCTGCTCATGGGGAAAAGAACAGTTGCCCAAAGCCTCCTTTAGAGCGAGAAGGGAAGATGATGCAGAGACCAAGGAGCTGAACAGGCAGTTTTCAGGCGGAGTAGTGCAGTGCAGCTTTGTTGAAGTGGGTCTCTAGTGGGGTTCCTATAAATCTAAGGGTGCTGCATTCCTACCAGTGGTCTGCTGGGATGCAGAGCCACACCTGTGCTGAAGATCTGCTAGAGGGGAAATGTCAAGAATGGGCAGAGGCTGCTACTTCCCTTTGCTATGTTCTTTAGATGGCTAGAATGGGAAGTCCAAGGACTGGAAGATCTTAATTGTCTTATTCTAGGCATCTGCATCCACAGAAGTCTAGATTTTAGCAGCTGCCAGGGTTGCCTAAAAGATTTTGTCTCCCTCAGTTCCTTTCAGTCAATCAGTGCTTGTCCAGTGTGAGCATTTCACAGGAGAAGATGGGGGTGTTGTAGTATAAATTCAGGAGTCAACCACTCAGTGGCTCAGTGGCTAAAAAGCCCCCTGCTTCTTGTCTGAGAAAGGCAGAGTTGCTCTAATTCCATCTCCTTTTCTTGAACTCGCACATGGGAAGAGAAACCATTTTTTACTCTCCTTGATATTTTTCTTTAGTCCAGATGAATGTCGTGCTTGAACTGATGTTGCCTTTGGGCTGGAATAAGCATACTTAGCATTTGGGCAGAACTTCTTGCCTGGAGATTTCTAAGTGCGTGATCAGCATTTCAGTCTGTCCATGGGTACTGACGTATGGTTACCTTTACAGTTCACTGAAGCTGGCAGAGTTCCCTACTTCATGTGATGGCTGTGCGCTAGCAGGAGCCGAGTATTTCTCCCTCCTACTCTGCCCTTCTTTCGCAGTGTTTCTTTGGAGTGGAAGCAGTTTCCTTTCCCATTTCATGTGTGTTATTTCTTCTGAGACCTTTCCTCCAACTCTCCAGCCTTGGAGAAAGGATACCTCCCAGAAGGGGTCTCACTGGAAGTGACTTTGCCTATTTGAGAAGCTGATGGAAGAGTGGTGCCCTTCATTCTGCAGCTACTCTGAATCAAAGGATGCAATGCCAGTTTAGTGCTGGCTCTGTAATAGGAGCAGCAGTCCTTGTGCAGCCTCAGCTGCATCACCCTTGCCTGAAATGCCTGTGAAGTTTTGGGAAACAGTTGTATTCTAGCAGTTCCCAGCTTTGGGATATCTGCTGGGTGACTGTGTTCCTCTCTCTATTGAATATGAGCAAGCGCTTAATTCAGAGTTGTGATGCTTAATACCTTGTTTCTTATTCTCTTTCAGATCACCAGAAACTGGAACGTGAAGCTCGAATTTGCCGACTTCTAAAGCATCCAAATATTGGTAAATTTCCTTAGGCTCCGAAGGGAGGGGGTGAGAGAGGAGTAGCAATGTGTCTCAGCTAGCATGCTGTAAGAGAACAGATGTATTCTGAATGTTCACAACAGCTCATCAAAGTTGCCTGTTGAAATCACCTCAATAGTTCATCTCTCTGATAAATTCTGCATCCAACCCTGTCCCATTCCTTAGCATCCTGACCCAGATGTTCACCAAAGAGTGCCCTGTTCCTGCCTGCTCACCCCTGCAGAGCTGTCCCTGCTCCCTGGGAGATGCATGGCTCTTGTCTGCTCATCTGACATTCTGCAATGGGAATGAGGTGTTGTGTTTGTTTTCCCCACATCCATCTTCTGTTTGTTCTCTTTGGCCCTTACAGACATGTCAGTTTAAGTGCTATCTTCAGAGACATGCCCAAAGTTAAAGGAGGGTGGACTAATACTTCAGCTCTTGCGGTGGCCACTTATTCTGAAAACGAGACAAAAACTGAATTGCTCATATTGAAGGAAAAAAGAAAAAGAGTACTGGAGTGAAGGGACTAGTTTGTCTAAAAATACAGAAAGAGGCAAAATAAGGCACAACATAAAAAAAACATAAAAAACCCTACCTTATTTACTGAAATGTAGAGAGGGAGCATGGATTTTTATCTCGTTCCAAAGCATCATGGAAGCTTGGACCATTAATAATCCCTTTTTTGGCTTTTTTAAATAAATACAGCCTCTAGGATCCTAGCTACAATCTGATTTGAGCTAATTTATTTAAGAAAACAATAAGAATTACCAAACTGCCACTTTTAACCAAACCACAGTTAAATATCCATGCCTGAGAAGACTATGATGTATTACTTTGTATTACTTTTGTGTAACTCAGTCAGTGGAGATAATACTTTAAGGGCATCTGTCTGGTCTTCTGACTTTCAGCTTTGTAATCATTTGCTCCTGTCCTCTGAAGGCCTGGGAGAGGAAAGGTGCCTTAGAGCATACCCTGTGGATTGGCTTCTGTACTCTCTTCCATATGTGATGAACAAGCAATTACCACAAGCTCAGGACCTCATGTAATGCAAAGTTCCTTAGCAGCAGCTTTTAATCAGAAAGAGCTTTCTTGCATCTGAGCAGAATTGTGGTGTAGGTATGGCTTGAGGAGAGGAGCAGGGGCCACCTTCTGCAGTAATTTGCACTGATGAATATGTTAGCCAGTAAATTTATTGCTTGGCAGTATTCAGTGACTAAAACTCTAGTTACTGCACTTCAATTGCTCTGTAAGACTTGCTATACTTAGTTTAATAGGTGATGTCACTTTATAATTTGACCTTCACTTCCATCATGTCTCCTTTTTATAATTTCTTACATCTTTTCTTCCAGACCTGTCACAGAGCAAATCTTATACACAAAAGGAAAACCACTCTTAAAAGTAAACAGCACAGATAGAGAAGTGTATCACATTCCTGGTTCAGTTCTACAGTTGTAATGAGTGGCAGTGCTTGTCTCCTCTTTTGTTATGGTTTGGAAAAGACAGTTTGGGGGAATGTCAGTGGTCCTTGCATTTTCTAGAGAGAATTTCTTGTCTTCCTAGAAAGAACAGTTTTTCTTTTAAGAAAAGAAACTAGTCATTGTAAACTCAATGAGTGCTTACAAATGGAAATAAGGGAGTTAATTTTTATTCTTACAAGACAGAATCAAAGTGTGTTGAATAAGACCTCAAGAAGTCATATGGTTCATTCAGCAGTCCTGTGAAAATCTTTTATACCTGGTTGTTTCCAGGCATGTTTGTACTTAAAAACCTTTAATCCTTTCACAGCCCCTGGTGGCAGTCTTTCAAATATTTCATTTTTCTGTCAGTTAAACATTAAAAACATAATTTGCCTTTCTCTTAGCTTGTTGTTTCTAGTTCTATCTGGAATATCCGTGGAAAGTAGTTTTTCTTTCTTGTAACGATCTTTCACATATTTGAAGACTGTTATCATGTCTCTTTTTAGTCTTTTTCTTCAGACTAAACAAACCCAGTTCTTTCAATCTTTTCTCATATGTCATGTTTTCTAGACCTCCAGTCCTTTTTTTTTTTCCTTTTCTCCCTCCTTCTCTGGACTCTCTCCAGTTGCTTCATATCTTTCTAGAAATATGATGCCCAAAACTGGATATAAGATTCTAACTGAAGTCATGTCAGTGCTGTCCAGAGGGGAAAGAATTGCTTCACCTGTCCCACCAAAGACAGTTGTTTTGTACATCAACCTTTGAAGCTTTTCATTTCAATATATTGTTGACGCACACTTTTTTTTCTGACACGTCATCAGTCCAGACTGCTTTCTGCACAACTTCTGGCAAGCAAATAAGTTTTCCATCTTGTATAACGGAGGATTCCTGTCGAACTGTATACTACCTTTGTCTTTATTAAAAAAGACAGGAAGAAATCCAGTCTGTGGGTTCCCTCTCCACATTTGTCAAAACCATTTTGATTTATCTTCTGATAGTGTAAAAGGGTTGCAGCTCCCACAGTAATGTGGTCTTTAATTACAATGCCATATATTGCATCATGTAGATGGTTAATAACAGTGTTGAATACTGTTGGACTCCAGTCAAACTCTTGAAGATATCACTTGATACATTGTCCCAGTTTGACAGTGATCAATTTGGAGTATTTTTTCAATGAGTTGTATACACTGTTGTCAGCTAGTTTTGAATACACATTTTTTCTTAATTGCTTGTGGAAAGAGTATGTAAGATGCTGTCAGAAGCCTTGCTGAAGTCCAGATGCATTGCTGCTTCCATGTTCCTTGGACTTGTTATGTTGTCATAGAAGGGAAACATGTTGTTCTGACACTGTGGGTTTTTTTTCTTCCTCAAAATGTGTATTAGCAGTTAGTAATCACCTAGTTACTGGCATTCCATATTGTAAACTCTTCTGGGTGAGTACTTGGTGTGTTGCCTCAGTGTGAGCTATGTGAGTAACACTGCACAAACCATAAGGAATTCTGCAGATTTTGCACTTGCTTTCCATTTCAAGTTTTGTTGTTATTGGTTTTGTTGCAAACTGTGTTGCAGCAAATCCCATTCTTCTACAGGCACCTGAGCCTGTAGTGAGTCTGGGGAGACTGAAAGTTAGAACTCTGTGAGGCAGGCTGCTTTTCTCTCATGCCTATACACAGGATATAAAGCAAGCCTGTTGTTGAATTGTCATCTTATGCATTTACTGCAGGACAGTTGATTCTGGACTGGAATGCACTGACCATAACACTGCTGCTCTGATAAAATAAAGATTTCTCTAGATTCAAAGTAGTAGTGATATTTCCATTTGCTGTTGCTTTTTGTGAAATGACTGCTTTCTGAGTTATCCTAGCATGCCTTCATCAAATCTCAGCCCTAATTACAGGCTTTGGCTCTGTAGTTGGGTGTTTGGCTTGTCTTTAGATGCACATTATGGCCAAGGTAATCACAGTGGAGTAATCCTTCTAAAAGCTTGGCGTTGCAATAAGGGTTTTTTTGTCTGGACAGAAGAAAGTTGACTCGAGGCAATTTTCTTCTGATTTCTGACTCATGGTATGCATGATATGGAATGTGTCATTATAGCTGGTCAGACTTCAGTAGAGCAAGGACTTCTTTCCCTAAATTTTAGTTTGTTCTTTTTCCTTCTGACAACTTCTAGAGAACTTTGCATTCTGGCCCAGAGAGCCATTTACAGCAGAATTGGACAGAGATCAGTCAGTGATCTGTTCTTTTCAAATGAGGCACCCATTACTGAGGATATGGGTGTGTAAAAGAGGCAGAAGACAACATCATTAAAATCCCACTGTCCATAAAGAGATAAAGTGCCTGTGGAAGCTGGCAAGAGTTATGGCTCTGTGGGAAATTCCACTTCTAGAACAATTCAGTGTTCCAGTGATTCGCTTAAATATTGATCTCATGACATTAGGCATGGATGTATTTGTGAACATGTAGAAGAGAATGATACAGTTGTCTTCTCCCTTAATCCCTGTTTTGCTGGAATACAGAACATTCATAGCCCTGACCCTTCATTTGCAGATTGTGCCACTGAAACTTGTGCAATTGCTAAGAGAGAGCTAAGCTTACAATGTCGTGAATATCAACTCCTGCTTACAGGAACAGCTCTTTTGGTCTTCTGCTTAGTTGAAAACTTAGTCAGTCTGAAAATCTGAATTTGATTTTTAAGTCCTGTAGTTTATCCACTACAGACACCATCTTGTGAAACATTCATTTTTCCCCCATGCTTCCTGCTACTCATCAAATGTTTAAAGCAGTGACAGAGTCTAGAATCTTCCTGTGGGTTTGTTCAGTGCACATATGAAGTTCAGAAAAGTGTTGAACATGACCTTTCCTGTCTTAGGACTCCCAAAGCAATAATGATGCAAAATTTGATCAAAATCATCATTCACAGTTTTGAAAAGTCTTTTCTATTATTCTCCTCCAAAGGTAGGGTTGTGACTTGTTCAGTGTACAGAGCAGAAGTCTGCCCTGTGTGTGGATTTTGTCCACTGTGCTGTTAGGTGTTGCCCTTCTCCTAAATTTTCTTCATTATGGCAGTCGAAATATGTCTCTCCTCTGGATTTGTCACCACTTGATCTCTGCTCTTTCTTAGGTATTTTTAACCCAACTGTACAAAAGTAGTTCTTGAATATCTTCTTTTCATAGTTGGAACTGAGCACTTCTGGTGCCCCAGCTCATGGCAGCCCCTTGCTATGAAGAACTGCATGCACTTAGGTCTAAAATAATAAAAACACATCTTTTTAGAGAGGTTGGTAGTAGCCCAAGAGCCAGAGCCAAATTCTTTTTCTGATTTCTGCCTTTGTATCCTCTGCTGAACTGCTTCAGAGTTAATTTCTTTGAGAGAATTTATAGCAGTGGTGAAATGCTGTCCTCAGCATCTATCAGAATTATTGCTTTTTCAGGTTTTTCCTACTTCAGACTTCTTCTCCAAAATATACTTGCACCTGAATTATTCTTATTTTAACTTCTATCCGTTGGCTTTTCTCAGCATAAAACCCACAATTTTGGACATGTCCTTATTTAAAATGGGGAGAAAATGGTATAGAAATCTCCAGTGAATTAGAATAATATCTTTTGACCCAGCTGAGTTTTATTTCCTTTGACAGGTGGTCTGTCCTCCTAGTACCTCTGAGTTGTGGGAGTGATTTTGATGGATGTGTATAAGGAAAGGGCTTCAGTTTGTGTGCCCTTAAATGATGGTTACAACTGAGGTGTGAAGTGGGCCAAAGACAGAAAGAAGGATGCTGGCTGTGTACAGCCCAGCTGGAGAATCCCACAATGGTCACAACAAACCTTCATGGCAAACAGGGTGCATGGACCATGTCTGCAGACTTAATACTGGATTTGTTGTCTTGGTGGTATCAGCCACAACTTCAGGTTCACTCATCCCTCATTTTAAGATCCGAGTCTTGATAACAACGCCTTCAGTATTTCCCCCCTGCTGCCATTTGGAATGTTTTCCTATCACCTTTTCCTTCCTTAGTGAACAAGAAAAAAAACGTAGGCTGTGTTTTGCTGTAAACAGCAGATTTCCTTGTTTTCACTTGGCTGCAGGCATCCAGACTGCCTTTGCAATTGGGACAGAAAGGATGTGATGTGCAAAGAATAGTTAAAATGCTGGGGATTCTCCAGTGTTTTGGCCATGATTGCTGCCCTATGGATACTCAGTGGTTTCCAAGTGGGATGCTCCCATGCATGGTTGGCTGTTTAAATCTTCTGCCCTGCGGTTTCTATTGCTGGGGGACTGCTTCTGGTGCAGACAGGGGATGATATGGGGAAGGCAGAGTAGGGAAAAGAGAGACTAGTAAGAGTTATGCTTTGAGACTGTCTCAGTTACTGAGCAGCTTTTCCTTGGAAGTGCCATGGGGCTTTCTGAGAGGACAGCAAGTTGCTGAGCTTCCTAAGAGGTCAAACAATAATATTCTTGGGCTTATGCCTTTAACCTGCTCTCCTCCTACCTTGCCAAAAAAACAACCCCACCAACAAACACTCAAAAGTCCCTCAAACACACTATCAGCTGAAGTGAGTTCCTGCTAGAAAATTTGAGCCTTTGAACTGCAAATTACTTTTTGTTATTTCCAGTCTCTGCACTGTTAGAGATTTAGGTGAGTGCTCATGCATGTTTGCCTGATAGAATGCTCCCCAAAACCCAGGGCAGTCCATCTTTTCCTTTCTCATTCTGATTTTCACAGTTAATTCTTTCACTCTTATTTACCTCTGCATGTTTTCTTCTTTTACTGCCACCTCTTCCTATAGCTTTTCCTGTAGTTTTAAGAAAAACATTTCTCCATAATCCATCTCAATTTGGGAATGGAGTAATAATTGCATTTTTTTCCTTGCCAGGGGATATATTTATTCTGTACCTCTCTCTGGTCTGTACTAGAGACATATTTGGATTCTGTTATTCATCTATTTAGCTGTGAGATTTATCTGTATGCAAGCAATCCCTTAAAAAAATAAATAGCGGGATCAGGGCCAGATTCTGTGCACTCAAAGGGACTGCAAAAACCAGGGGAGGATTCCCCTACTTCCTCCCTTCCCCCCACACTGAGGGATGGAGGGAGCCTCCCTTGGGCTGCCTCTGCCCGAGGCTGGATGGGAGCAAGGGGTGGCTGCACTCTGCTGAAACCCTGCAGGCCACAGCGGCCTTTGGAGCAGAGCCCGCGGCCGTGCCAAGGGGTCACGGCTGTCCTGGGCCAGCGAGGCAGCAGCTCAGCACATCAGGTTCACACAGCAAGGTTTGGGATGGCAGGCAGAGCACCTGCCTGCATGGATGCAGCCCTGATGGCAGAAATGCCAAGATGCAGAGCATCATATGAGAGAGCTAAAATTTGTCATGGCCACTATCTGTATTTTATTAATTTTAATAAAGTGGGTGTTTGTGCATATTTTCTTTGAGACACTAGTGAAGTTGGCTTGTTATTATTTTGGGTGTTTTTAGAAAAAGCTCACATATAATACTAGTGGTTATCAGAAGTACTTTGCTTATCTGCTATGTGGCTAATAGGAAATTATTAATAACAATTCTGGATGGTCGTGATTGCACTGTTATCAGGAGCGCAGGAAATATTCCTGTGAATGCAGTCTTTCGGCTCATCTAATGTTTAAGTAGGGCATTCTAAATGTTATGTATCGTGTCCTGAACTTCAGCTTTTCCATACAGACATTATAAAATCAAAGGAAAAATAACATTTACTTGGCACTGAAATGTTTTTTAAAAATACTTTGTGGTTGTTTTTTTTTTTCTTTTTGCTTTTGCTATTTACCTCTGCAGAAAGGCAGATTTCCTAACAGGAAAGATACTGTTCTCCCTTCAGCTCCTTTCTGGGCTGTGAATTTCTGTGCATAAGGGAATTTTCCCAACTGGGCACTGCCTTAGCCTCATTTTTCAGGGTTGGAGAGTTAAAAAGGTTACAGTGAGAACAATAGTGAGGGGGGCAGGAAACCCACCTCTGTACTTGTATGCCTTTTCATACTTCCTCAGTACTGTTCCTTGTCTTTCTCTGCAGAGCCTGCAGCAGCTTGGTTCTGCCTGAACCTGAGCAGAGTGTTAAAAAATCCTCCTTCTCTTGCACTTCCCAGAGCTTTGAAACTGCACTTGGTGCAAAATGCTGTGTGTTTGGGGAGTTTAGGGCAAGCTGGTGTATGTCCAGCACACCATGACCTCCTGTGTCAGATTTGGAAGGAGAGGGGCTGGTGAGCAGCAGCCTGCTGTGTCCTGTTAGCTAACTGTCCTACTGCTGCTGGTTCCTGCTCTGACAAAGCTGGTCATTAGCTGCTGGGACAGATGATTTCTAGAGGATTATTTGCATTACACAATTTAATGCTTTTTAATAGAAAATTTTTAATTAAAAGGAGAGTCCTTTTGGAAGCAGCCCGAGCAGCTGCAGCTGAATTCGGCGTGTTTAATGTAATTAGAGAAACAGCTGGGGTGGGAGCTGAGCACCCAGCTCCCAGGCAGTCACAGGTTGGTGGTGGCTCCTGGCGGGACAGGCATCCTGAGTGACGTGAAGCGTGCAGGAAGCGTCCTGGCTCACAGCCAGGCTTGGAGATGGTGGGGCAGTTCCCATCCTGGCTGCCCAGGCTGGTGAGCAGCTGGGGAAGCAGAGAGTGGGTGGTAGCCATCTGCGTCAGTTCACTTGTCACTTGTGCTGCCATGGACGGGAGTGCTCAGTTTGCAGTCTGTCGGGCCGTGTGTGTTTGTGTCTATAGTTCCAGCACCTCCTGGCACGCTGGAGAGTATCAGTGGAAGAGCACTTCAGGTAGGTTTTACCCCCCAGATTTATTCTGCTTCTTCTGGTATGCAGAGTCTCCCTGGCAGTGTCTCTTACCTCCTCTCTTTCTCCATGATACAGGCAAATGTCTGATGTCTGGATGAAAATTGCTGAAAAGTGAAGCTGTGGTTGTTTTTAATGAGCAGCTGATATTTAAATAACATGGTTCAGTCCAGAAGATCCCAGAGCACTTTGGAGTTTGCACTACTAAGGCTGCATGGAAGAGTTCCTGTGTTGCAATTACCATGACCTAGGAGACAACCATAAACCTGCATTGCCTTGTATTGGCTCTGCAACAGAGGCAACTTAATTTGGGAGCCCTACATACTGCATAAACACAGCACTTGCTGTGTGTTGGTGCAGAGGTAGTTGGCTGATACTGTCCTTTATGTGCCCATAGTATCAAAATGCTTTACACTTAGGAGCACCAGTGAACCTAGATTTAGCAGACAGCATTACCTGTAGCTTGAATACTGTCCCTAAGGACAGGCAAAGACCTGATATGTAGGAGCAAGTGGATTTCAGCCCATGTTACCTTTTCCTAAGCACAGATGAGTGATTGCCACATGAAGATATTGGGAATTGTCCCGTGAAATTCTGCTTCTGTACTTGCTTTTTGTTGCAACTTTGGAAACTTCTTTGCTTTAAGATACTTACTTGCAGCACTTTGGCAGAAATCACTCTGCCTTAACAAGAGCCTGCCTGCCCCAACCATGGGCTAAGCTCCTGTACAGCCCTGCTCTACTGTTTCCTGTGGATATAGGATGCAGGGAATGTTCATCCTGGTGCTTATGTGGCAGGCATAAATGATCCTGGCCTGTTGTGCTTGACATATGAGTAAAAAGATAGTAATATTCAGCACATTGGACAGAGTGAAAGGGAGATGTGGGTCAAAGCTGGGTTAGCCATATTCTGTGTTTGTGACCCCAATACCAATTAGCCTTTTAGATATGACCTTTTAAAGATGAGATGCCTATTGCTTTTCAGTGTGTTATGTTCTTGTAGTTCAGGTGGGTTTTTATAAAATTTGAAAGCTCTTTTCTGATTTCTTCATGATTCACTTCAACTTTCGCATTCACAGAGCCTTGCTTTGCGTGACTCAGCAGCAATTTGCATTTGTTGTTAGGCTGGTGCAGTTTGTTATGAAGGAGATTTTCCTCTTATGTTCAGTTGGTTCAGGCATCAGAGAGCTGTGGCTGTCTGTACAGGGTCGCTTTATTCAGGCATGAAATGCAAACCATGTGGCATGACTGTTACTGCATTGCTGTTTTTCACTAAGATGCCTAATTTTCTCTCGTTAATATAATAACTTATTAGTATTATTTCTTTCTAAAATAAAAAATGTAAGTGCACAAGGATTTTTGAAACACTTTGAAGTAGCAGCTTGAAGTTCTGTTCTTGAGGCAAGATTTCCAGTGAGACTCCGAAGACAGCAGGCAGGGAAAAGTAATATTCACAGCAGATGTTCTTAGAAAGTGCTTGAACTGGTACACAGCTGCTGTTAAGTTCAGTAACCGCAGCACGTCCCCTTGAGCCACTCAGTGTGGTGTCAGGCTCTTTGCAAATGCTCTGGATTGTGTTAGGGCCTTGGACCTGACACACACACCCACACATGACAGAAAAAACTTGCCTAACTTGCATCAGGGTGTGTTGAAGACCTGGGTTTTTGGAGAAAGGGAGCCATTTGGTATAACTGTTTTTCTTTTCTTAGTTACTTTTCCAAAAGACCAGCTTTGTAGGAGATGCTCCCTGTACAGGTAAAATCAGTTTACATAGGATAAGACTGGAGAGGAGACTGAGGGAAGAAAAGGATGCTTAAACCAGTTACTGGGTTGTGTCATGTGTGTTGTGATGTATCACAGCTCTTTAACAGTGCAGTTACATGTGTGCATTTAAAATTGGAGGGACAGTTTTGAGTAGCAGACTCTCATCAGCCTTGGAGTACCACTGCAGTACCAGATTCAGGGGATACATAAAAAAAAGTTAGGCTTTCCTTGTGACTTGCTGAAAACATTGTTTCATCAAGATGCTGTACTGAAGCCACTGCTTATTCTATTTGCTTCTTGGAGATATCATCCAAGTGGTGATGCACACTTTCTGCTGACTGAGCAGCTGGTTTTGTTGGAAAGGTTTCTACCTACCAGTCTGTAATTGATGATCCTTTGGACAGCATTTGTTCTGGCAGTGCTTACTAGTGCTCTGGGGTTTTTTAGGTATTATTTCAAAAGTTATCTGTAAGACTTATCAGTCTTACAAAATTAGATGTACTTGTGAACTCTACAAAACCTCCTTCTTTTGTGTGGATGGGACTTTGTTCTTCCCTTGCATAAAACTTCAGGTGAAGTCTCACCATATCCTATAATCGATTTAGTGCCTTGTTGTCTGACTTGCTTCTGTTTTCTTTCTTACTCTCCTCTCTGTCTATTCTTGTGAACCTAACCATTGTAGTACATGCTCTTTCATCCCTCAGAGATCTTTGAATGGGAAGAGTCATCAGGTGACTCCAGCTGTGGGTGGTGTTGGCAGGGTCTAATTTCCTACATCTGTAAGAATCCCTGTGTTAACAGTGTTTGGCTAGGAAGGAAATATGGTTTGAATCGCTGCTTCTGGGTAATCAGCTAATAGATATAATCCACCTCATCTTCTGGTGAATAGAGTGGGACAGGGTTCCTTTGCAAATACTGGTCTCCTTTTAGTTTGGTTGTATTTTGAAAGACATTCTGCTACTGTTGTGCAACTTCCCTCTTGCTGCGACTTGAGGCTCTTTTGTGATGAGTGCATTTGTCTGGCCTGCCGTGCTAGACACATGCATCACTGGTCCCCTGATGAGAGGGAAAAAAAAGAGTACTGTAATATTTTTGAAGAAAAGTTTAACTGGATGAATACTTCTGGTTTTATTTCTCTGTTTTTCTTATTATGGATAATCAGGTTTCGGGAGTACTTTGCTCTCCAGTGTCTCCATATAATTATATTTTTCATTCTCTCATAACCTCTGTCAACAAGTTGTACAGAAATGAGCAGCTTTTGTGGGCTCTGCTCAACCACTGTGTTAAAGCTGAACCTGTGGTAGTAAAGGAGCTGTTAGACAGTGTGTCAAGACCAGCAGCCTGTGGAAGAAATGGGACCCTCTTTTCATGGGAAGATGTTTGAAACAGAGGACAGCCCAGTACCTGAGTTTTGCTCTTGGAACTGGCCATTCAGGAACCTGTGTTCTACCTTCAGGTGGAGGACACTTGCACAGGTTATCTTTAAGCAGAGAGGGCTCTATACTGTCTGGACAGTGAAAGTATCAGATGTTTTCTGAGTTTGTGTATCTTCATGGTGAACATTCACACAATGTGGATTATGTTTGTGAATTGAAGTGGAGAGGAGGCACAGAAACTTTTAAAATGTTTTTTATCATTCAGTTATTTCTGAATATATGCCATTTCACGGACTAACTGAATAGCTTTGGGAAAGGCAGGTCATGTTTTTAAGCTAATCATCCCTGATAGTTAAGCACTGTAGTAGAAAGTGGGGCATTTTAACTTTGCATGTCAGCAGAGTGAACCATGACCTCAGATGTCCATTGCAGTCTCCTTGCTAGTCAGGAAAGCTCTTGTGGCTCTGCAGAAGGGTAGGTAAGCAAAACTTGAGGGTGAAAAGACACTAGGTTCTATTTCTGTTCTGTGACTGGGTATTGCTTTTGTTTCTTTGCATCAGTGTGAAGTCAGGGCTGGAATTGAGAGTCACAAGAGTTTATTCAGACTTTTTGTCAGACTCAGTCACAAGAGGCATATTCAGACTTTTTTTTTAATCCTTTTTGTCTCTGCTCATTGCTGTCCCCCTCCACACTTAAAGCCTACTATTCTGAGCTGCCACTAGTTATTCCTGTGCAAGGTGGTGGTGCCCAGTGTAACTTCTCCTACAGCTTCTCTGGATTTTGCTATTCCACCATTACTCCTTGAGCTTTGTTACCTCAGCAGATGAAATCCCAGGCTGATTTTGTTCCAGCATCATTGTGGGCTGTTGTGAGGAGGCAGCTCCCTTGTTAAGTTAATGACCTGTGTCCTGCCTTCAAGGCCTTCTTTTGCTGTGCAGCCCTAGGGTGCTGCACAACATCAGTGTTTGTGAACTGTCTCTGTCCTCCTGTCATGGTTCCTCACCTAAGGATGCAAGTAGTGTTTTACTGTCCTTGAAGGCTCTTTCTGCTGCCTCTGCCAGTCTCTGCCAGCTGAATTGCTACTTCCTTCCCTTTTCATAATGTAGCTGACAAAATTGCTTTCCCCGGGACAAAGAAATAGCACCAATCAGCTCATTTGTGTTTTATTTTCTGATGTAATTTGCTGCCCAAATCTTTGCATCAAAGTTTATCCTTCACTGTTTCTCACTTCTACCTGCAGACATGTTTGGATGTCTTTTTCAGGGCCACTGTCCTCAATGTGCTGGTGGCTGTACTCCTCCTCCATCGTGATTTCATTCATGCTGCTCTCCTCTGTGCTTGGTGTTTCTTGCAGTGCTTTGGTGACCATTCAGGTGCCAGAGGAAGAAGAATGCTTTTCATGCCTACCGAGCATCACCAAACATGACCTTGTTAGTACACTCAGCTTTCCTTGAAGTTTCTCCCTCTGTTCATAAGGTCTCTCTGCAGACTTTTGCCTGTGTTCTGGGCTTCAGCTCTTGCTGATGTGCTTTTGTCCTGCTTTCACCTCAGACAGTCTTCACTGGAGTGAAAACTGCCCTGCACTGGAAATCCAAGTGTCTTTTAAAGCTGCTTTCTGTCCTGTTTCCAGTCTTGAAAGGAAATCTCTCCTAGGAAATACCTTTCTTCTCACTTGTATTTTTGTAATGCCACCTCTGCTGGTTTCTGCCAAGTGCTCGGGAGGCAAGTTTTCTTGTAAACACAAATTTGTATTGCAATAAAGTTATTACAAACCCAACTAAAACTGCTTACTTGGAAGAATCCTTTGTTTGCAGAGAGTGATTTACAGATTGTGGTTTGTCAGGGTGATGTGTCTGTTCCAACACATTGCACCTGAATGCTGTACTGGCTTGTTCACAGCTTTTTGCTGGATGGAGTGCTCCTCCCAACCCCTGCAGTTAGATATGCTGTAGAAATGCTAAGGAGAGGAAACTGGCCAAGGGACCAGGTCAGAGAGCTTGTAGATAAAGGGAGGAAAAACATGGGAGTCAACAGGCTCAAAACACAAGGAAAGAACTAAATCCTCTGAGGAAGGCTACTAGCAGTGGTCTCTGCACATCTGTGCTACTCTCTCTTCTAGGTTTTAGTGTGTTTGCGTGCATGGGGAAGGGTTTCTTAACAAAGGAGAGTTGCAAGGGGGAGTAGAGAAGAGCACTGACAACATGTGCAAAAGCTGTTCCATATGTGCCAAGTGCTAGTTTGAAACATTCCCAAGACAGTGATGGTAGCTGACATCATGCACTGATAAGAGGTGCAAACTGACTTCTTGAAATTGACAGAGAGAAAATCATGATGCTGAGAAAATCAAGGCAGGTCACCTGCACTGTATGTGGAAGAGAATGGAAGATAGGGAAGAGAGGCAAAGGTACCATTGAAGTGACAGAGCAGGATAATGAGATTTTTCTGTAACAATGAGAACGGTCAACGTTACTTTGGTCAATACTCAATTACAAGGTGTTAAAGTGACTGAGACCCAGTCTTGTCTCAACTAGTTACTTTACTTGGGTCAATCAATAGGGAAAGACTATAGATGGTCATGTGAAGAAGATGTCTTGTTCTTGTCAGGATGTGAAGGTTTAGGAATTGAGTCAAAGAGAATTGCTAGCTTGTGACTGATTGGCATGGAAAAGAGTGTTCCTCTGCAACAAAGGAATAAAGCAAAAAGTAGGGTTTATGTAGCCATATGAAGTTTCTCCTCTTGGGTTACAGTAGTGCTTAGGTATCCAAGAATGGTCAAAGAAATGGAGATTTTGATTCAGACAAGAGGAAATGGCACCATGCTGAATGCATAGATACAATAGCTATTGCCTCTGTGTAACATGGGGAAAGGAGAACCTCAGAGATCTCAAAATATCAGGGGATAGTGGCCCATCATGGACCTGAGACATGGAACAGTAAAAGATGAAAGTTAATTTAGGTAATAGGAGCAGAATTAAGGAGGGATAGCTGAAGGTGGATGAAATTTTGAGAAGTCGAATGTGATCAAATACATCTTTGGAAACAAGCAGGTCAGAAAAATGAGACAAGAAACTAATTCTGAATTTTGGGTTAGGATTTGCAGTGAAAGTCAGAATGAAGTGAGGGAAAAGAAGTAACAGAAGAGAACATCATTGAGCCTTACAGATAAAAGGCAGAAAGGAGACCAATGGTACTGATATACAGGTAGGGTCAGAAGTCAATTTATGGACTGGGGGCTTGTTTTAGGACTCAGAAAAGTTTGTTTTAGGAAATAGTGGATGGGGAGAGATGCCAAAATATGAGCATGTAGGAAAAAGTTGGCAGATGTGAAAGGAGAGTACTGAAACATTAGAGAGGGAAGAATGAACAGGAGGTCAAAGATACTCAGAGCTTGTTTTGGCGCTGGAAAAGGGTGAATGTATGTGCAGGACATCCATCTGTTCCTTTGAGATAACAGAAGGAAATAGGTCACTAAGGGAGCACACAGAGTGAAGGGCATGGGGAATTAATAGACTGAGTGGGTTGAGGGAGAACTTGGTTGTGTGCATGAGTTTGATTTGTGAAGTGTCATTTTGCTGCATTCTCTGTAAATCTCCAATTCTTGATTGTGTTTTTGCAGTGCGACTCCATGACAGTATTTCAGAAGAAGGCTTCCATTACCTCGTCTTTGATCTGTAAGTGTCTGTCTCTGATGCTTCACCAGTGATGCAGGCATGCTGATGGTTGACTAAGAGTGGAATAAAAAGCACCTGCATTAGTATAATTCTCCCCTTCTCTTTTGAGACCTGTAAATACCTCTGGCCTATTTGACAAAAATCCATTGACTGTGTGGTGGGGACAGACCAAGAAGGCTTGTGGCACCAGGTGTAAAACTGGCATGGCAAAGAATGTCTATCCTGTGTATGGAGACTGTCTGATTTTTGTCTCTGAGGATACCAACAGGGGTCAGGGGAGGGATGTCCTTCCCAAGCTCAGCAGAGGTGTGTGGGCAATTCGTGCACAGTGTGTCAACAGTGCCCTGTACACTGCTGGTGAAAGGCAGTCCTAGGGGTCAGGCACGTGGCTATAGCAGTGCTGGTGCCATGGTGGTGGAGCTCTGCCCTGGCTCCACTGCAATGCAGTTTCCCATGCAGGCTGTGGCAAAGGGCCCAGGTGGGTGGCTGTATACATCCTGTGCAGCCTTTAACTGCACAAGATGGGCTCTGTAACATCCTTTGTTCTTTTGCACTCCAGGGTTACTGGTGGGGAGCTCTTTGAGGATATTGTTGCTAGAGAATACTACAGTGAAGCAGATGCCAGGTAAGACTGTTTCCAGACCCTTCCATGCGTGTTCCATGTGCATGTACAAGTGGAATATTTCCTGACTGCTGATCTGTGTGTGGCTTTGTTCTAACACTCTTGCCTCTTGCCTGAATAAGACAAATCCTCTTTCTGCTATTAGCATGAACTTATTGTCACCAGACAGCCCAACTCTAGCCCTTGCCCACTTGCAGACATTGCTGTCTCTGCCACTTGCAGATGCTGGATGCTGAGCTCTTTGCTGGGAGAGCCACTGCTAGCAGCTTTGCCTACCTGGCCTTTTTGGTGGGTGGTGACAGTGTGTTCTTGTTGAGCAAACATAAAGGAGAGCTGTGAGGGTGTTGCCTGCTTGGCCTTCTTCTTCTTATAGATCTTCTTCCAGATCTGCCATTGCTGTTGGGCAGATCCATTCCATTTGCCTGTGTCTAGGTAATGGTTTACAGGGCAGTGAAGGGAGAGGGCTTGGGAGGCTGTGTTTCTGTGGAAGCCCTCTCTGACTGTCAGCTGGTCAATGTGCTGATGAAAGGCACAATAAGAGAGAGCAACCTTCATATTTTAATGTTAAAAAGATTTAAAGTTACTCCCTTCTGTTCTTAAATGTGTCCTCTCTCTCCCACATGGGAGCTTCCTGAAGTGGCATTTGCTTGTCCCTCTTTATTCAGAGTGGATGTTATGTGCAGCAGGAGCTGAGGGTGTTGTCTGACACATCCATCTGCTGGACATGCAGCATCTGGAATCAAAGCTGGGATTAGGCCACTCCTGTTCTGCTTTTGTATGGCCTGGGAGTGGCCCAATGGTGGCATTCCACCCTGCTTATTCTACAGTCATGTTCTTATCCCATACTAACCCTTGCTGAAGCAGAAATCAGGGGAGCCATGAGAAGAGAGGAGTAAGAAGGAAGTAGTGGGTGCTGTGGCAGGTTGAGCTTGGTAGGCAGTGCTATGAGGAAGATGATGCTGAGTGCAAAGAAGGAAAGTGAGCATAGCCTGGGGTGTTGGTGTAGGTCGTGCTGGTGGAGTCTGCAGGCACTTATTTGCTTTCCCCGTGGTTCACTTACAGCCTCTGTCTTCTGAGCATTGCAGGTTTTCAAATGAGGCACTGCCCTGTGTGCTCTGCCAGGAGCCATCTGGTAATTGGGAAGGCCAGTGAACTCATCAGTTCTGCTGGAGCTCCTGGCAGAGAGGCCTGAGAGCCCCATAGATGTTTTCAGTGGGTGTACGGATCTTGTAGGCACAGCATCTCAGATGGATACACAGTCAATCATGCCACTCTGCCTTGAAGTTGGGAAGTTTTGAGGTTATCAATCATAGTCCTTCCCCTGTTTCTCTTGCCAGTGCCTGTTCCCTGAAGTGCTCAAGAGCTGTCAGTGACTGACACTGCTCAGGAAAATTATGGCAGGGTTAGGGGAAAAGGAGGACTGTCTGTTGCTCTGTGAGCCCTCCTTAGGGTGCTCAGCCCTCTGACTGTCAGCTGGTCAGGTCTCCAAGTGCCCACAAGATGACAGAGTGAAACTCCTCCCTTTCTCTCCCCATGCTGTGCTGAATTCCAGAGCAGTCTGAGAGAGCGAGGGAGCGAGGTCCGTGCCAATCCGCCGTGTTTGGCTCGCCTGGGACACCTCACACTTTTGCCATTTTTGGCCAGAAAATCTCTCTCGCTCAGACTCAGCTCTGTTCTAATTATACATTTTTGTTTTGGGAGCAGGGAGATTTTCATGGATTCCGACCCTGAGGATCATACTGCCAGCTCCAAAGGGGTGGGTGTAGCAAACACACAGTGCTGCACCTCCTCTCCTCACCCTCTTCCCAATTTTCCTGTAGCCTTTTTTCCTTCCCTCAAATATTTCACTCATTTCAAATTTGTTCCTCTCAGATTTGTAGAAGTCAGTGAAGGGTCTGAGAGATCCTACGGTGAGGACAGCTCTCCGAGTTGTCCACATCTGCATGCTTACTGCCCAGCCATAGTTGTCAAAATCCCTATTCCGTTCCACGTTCACCCTTGGGAGCTGAGTAAATGTTTAGTGGAAGAGATGGTTCCAACCTGGAATCTCACTCATGGGTGGGTTGTGCTGTCGTTATGCGACAGGTGTAAATAACATCTTGTTTTTCTCCCTGTGGTTTACAGCAGTGGGAATGGCAGAGACAGGGTTTTCTGTGAGCCGGGGGAGTGCAGCATGCTGCACTTAACGGAATGAGTCTGCTTTTCAGATTACTAACCCCTTAAGTGGGATCTGTACTTAAAAGGCACCCAGCAAGCGGGTGTGTGTGCACATTGTGTATATAAAGTGCTTGAGATGCTGCTCTGAAAGCTTTGCAACCTGGCAGGCGCCCAGGCGTCGTCATCCTGAACTTGCTGGGGGAGGCTGCTGCTCTCCCGAAGTTTATTCTTTGCTCGGGACTAGCCCAGTGGAATGTTTCCTGGAGTGATTTGGTCTTGCTTGCACAATTTGGGCTGCTGTTTGAAGATACTTGCTTGCCTTGGTTGTTCTGTGTGGGGCGGGCACTGTTGGCTGAAGGAGCAAGTGAGAGGCTTAGTGTGATGGGAAGGAAAGGAAGGAAATGATGGGAGGAAGGAGAGAGACTTTGTGGTCCTGCTACAGAAAGGATGTTTGGCATCCTGTTGCTGCGGGGGGTGGGATTGTTCAGCTGTGATGGTGCTGAGCTGTGGCATCCAGTAGTCATGATGAAGAGATTCAGCATGAGGTCTTGAATGCCCCCTAGTACAAATAAAAAAGTTAGGGAACTAATTCTGGGATAAGATGTTAAATGTGTGTGCATAATTTTGCGTGTCTCTCCCTTTTATCTTGCAGCCACTGTATTCATCAGATACTGGAGAGTGTGAATCACATTCACCAGCATGATATCGTGCACAGGGACTTGAAGGTAATGTTTCCTCTGTGCTGTAGTCTGAGGAGAGCAGCCAGGGGATCATTGGAAGAGGCAAGACAAGAATATTGTGTTGCCAGCTGGCAGGGATTTTTGTGGGGTTTTTTTTTGGTTTGGGGTTTTTTGTTTGTTTTTTTTTTTACTTGAACTGGGTTTAGGGGTTCCTGAAGCACAAATTTGCTTCTTCAGAGTTTTCTAGAGGGTGTGCTGAACTCCCCAGGCAGTTTTCAGTCTTTGTGAACCTTGCCAGCTCTCAGCCTCTCTGAGGCAGCTCCAGGATGGAGTAGTTGTGAATCTTGGAGTGAAGTATGCTTCCAGAGAAACTTGGGTGGATTCATTATAATGAAGGACACTTTCTAGTTTGTGATTGAAGAGATCTCTAGAGACCTGGAGCAATCTTTGTTCAATCTGCCAGGATGAGTTTGTCTGCAGAGAGCATGTGTATTTTTATTCTGCAGTGTTGCCAAACACATGCCACTGCGCTAGGGCAGAGATGTTCAACAAGAATTTTTTCTGTCATTTCTTTCTTCTCTCATCAGTGAAAGTACTTTTAATCTAAAATCAAAACTACTGGCCAGTTAAAGACTGGGTGAATCAATTATTTGACACATTATAACACATTTATAACCCCAAAGCCTTTGCAGTGGAGTCACCTAAGCTCCCTTCCCACACTGTGCAGCTGTGCTGGGAGCTGGGCAGGCTCCAGAATGAAGAGATTTGTGCAGGAAGGTCTGCATCCCCTGGAGCCTTCTCTGTCTAAAGTGGGAAGGGTGATGGTCACCAGTGGTCCAGTTAAATTAATGCAGGATGACACCTGCTACTAGTTTGGTTTGGGCTTGTTAAACAATGTACAAGGGAGAAAGTAGAAAAATATTTTACGGAGAGCAAGATAAAAGCACATTGCAAGCTTGGTGGCAGTGTTCCTCTGGTGTTTTGATTTAGTGGAGAACCCTTTATGTTTCTGACAAACTCCCATGCAACACTTGTGACCTTCAGATTCACAGCACTGTGAAAAAATGCAAATGATCTGCTGTGGCTGTGGCTGCTCCTGATTAGACCCAACAGCAGCTCTTGAGAAGGCAATATCCAAGAGGCACTACTGCCCAAAATTAGGGAGTCTATGAAAATCAGTAGTGTTTTCCAGTACAGAAGAAGTTTTCCTTGTGTTCAAATATAATCTATTTTCCTTCCAAAAGTTTTGTTTGTAGGAAAGCTAGCAACTCTTTTTGAACTTATCAGCTGCTAGACACTCCCTGCTGTAGTTAATATGTTTATTCTGCTGCTTGCTCTGATTGACTGAAACTGTCCAGGACTGAGGAGTAACCATTCCTTTCAGCAATAACATTTCTTATGCTTTTTATTTAATACTTACCTCCTTTCCAAAAGCTTGGCCTTCAGGGTCAGTGTGTAGTAACTGCAGAGCTTGCTTCAAGTAAAGTTTTGTCTTTTGCACCTCCCTCTCATAAGCCTGTCTTTTGGCTGACATGCTATTAAAAACTGTCAAATGCTGAGCTGCCCATAGGGACTGTACGAAATTAGGGAGTGCATTCACATCCTCACCAAAAAGTATGTGAAACCTGAGACAACCCATATGTTGGCAAACATGCACATGGATAAGCACCATTAGCCTTAAGGTGTTTGCTTTTAAAATAGAGCTACAAGTAGTGCTTAACTAGCACAAGTCTGTCTTAAATGTTGCTCTTTCTTAGTCAAGCTAAGCCCACATGCGATCTGGAGTTGGGAGGGATTTTCAGAAGATTTCATTCGTTGATCTTTAGGATCTTGTTTATAGTGGTGAATTTTCATTAGTGTAGCTTGATTACTGCAATCTTTTCTTCTTCACATATAGTGAAGAGCCAGTGGCAATCAAATGTATTAAGACCCAGTTGCCTTTCCTTCCATGCTGCTTCAGGCAAGGACTGTGTTGAGGAAGGCTTTTCTCCCTTCATTCAAAGCAGAAGTAGGCACGTGCCCAGTACTTCAAGACAGATGAATGAGCAAAGCATCTTGTGCCTGTCAGGCAGAACAGGGGTAAAGGGTTGCTATGAGGTGAAAATGGTGAGCAGGCTGCAAAAATTACCTTAATCAGAAGGTAATGAGAATGGGATAGGATGAGAAACCACATTTGACCTGCCTGTCTTCAAGTTGATTTTCCTGCACAGCCATAATAGCTGTCACCTTAGAGGCTTTGGGGTTTCAAGGGGTCCCATGTAACTAGCTGCTCTGGTGCTTGAGAGGAAGTTGCCAGTTCTCAGGCCAGTTTTTGGAGTTGTGTTAAGCCTTCTGCTGAAGTGGTCTGCTGGAACACAGCAGAATTATGGTTTGAGTGAGACTCATTCAAGGTGGAAATGTGAGGGTCAAAAGTCTGTCTCCCTTTCCTGGCACATAGAAAAAGTGACATGGCTGCTTCTTGTACAAGTGATGGCAGCAGTAGTAAGACAGAATATTTTATGCTACTGTAAATGTGTAGCATGAAAAAACTGCTTACAAGAATACTCACTGCTGTGCTGCTTATGCCAGTTTGAGACTGAGGCTTTTTCTGTAAGGGATGAAAACTACTGCCTAGCCAGATGATGCCTTCCCACATTACAGCAGTGTGTTTGGCAGCCCTTATTAGCATCATATTTACTTTTTCAGTGCCTTGGGGACTGTCTAATGTTCAAGGGGAGAAACATCACTGCAGATTGTATCTCCTGCATTGTCCCTCCCTTCTTCCCCCCCTCCTTCCCCCTTCCCCCAGTTATTCTCTTTAAGGAGGGCAGAATAGAATTTTGGCTTAAGTGCTGCAGGAACTGTACTGACAGTGCCCTCTGGTGTCAGCATGTAATGTATGGACTGGGTTGGAAGAGGCTCTGGCTCCCACAGGGGAGCCAGAGGATTTGTGTTAGATTCGACAATTTTCTGCCGCTCTGGGTCAAGGCCATTCGTTGCTGTTGCTGTGTCTTCACCTAAACAGGTTTAGTACTGCATGCTAAATTCAGTCAGGAGGTGCAATTTAGTAATGTGAATACTAGGTGAGAGGTTTTAACAAGGATGTCAGTCTTTCATTCTTATTCTCTTTTTTCTTTCTTCTCCTCAGCCTGAGAATTTACTACTAGCGAGTAAATGTAAGGGTGCTGCTGTCAAACTGGCTGACTTCGGACTGGCTATAGAAGTCCAGGGAGAGCAGCAGGCCTGGTTTGGTAAGACTGTTTGAGCTTTCCCAGCTTTGCTCCCCTGTTTTCTGGTGGCTGGTTGAGTTGCATCCTCATGAGTACTTTCTCTCAGCTCTTCCAGCACACTTCTGTGGTTTTGACTGCTTCTTTTTCAAGCATGTCAGCCTCTTAGGGTCTTAGGCACAAGCCTAGGTACAATAGAGGAAAATTGATTAAAGAAGACAGAAAAAATGGCTATGTCTTTCTCTATTTTTCTTCTCAGTTTACAGTAGATGCTAGTGTCAGAGATGAATGCAGCTGCTAAGTTTAGACCCTGATCTGAACTTTCCTACTGCTCAGAAGTGTAGACATTTGGAATTTTGTTTGGTCACTTTACAGAAATGCATTTGACCTGGCCTTCCTCAGGCACATTTGGATCTGACATTATCTTTGTTTAGCTACAACATAATTAGAAATGAGACCTTTTCAGGCTAAAAATCAGTTCTGAGACTCTGCAGTGCTGCAGATATTCTGGAAAAAGGACTTCTTCTCCCAATCTCTCCATACCACTTGGCAATCGGATGTGTCCCATCTGTCTTGTGTTTTCAAACTCCAAGCCACTATATGCAACAATGATTTAAGGCCTGGCATACAAGTTTGTGCCCAGCTGGTTGATGTGGTCTCTCTTATTTGTCTGTTTTTCTTGCAGTACACAGGCACTGGATCCCATCTGATTTTCTGTTTTATTATGGGGAGGTTTTGCCTCTTTTTGTTGGTTTACCAAGAGTCAGCTCTAGCAAATATGAGATGAAGGGTGGGAGAGATGCATTTTGGAATTTGTTAGTTACCACTAGTAGATTTTGTGATATGGCAAGATCTCTTCTGCTTGGATACTGTAAGTACTTCATGTCATCCATTTCCTGGCAGGGTTTGCTGGTACTCCAGGCTACCTCTCCCCTGAAGTCTTAAGAAAAGATCCTTATGGAAAACCAGTGGATATATGGGCATGTGGTAAGATTCTGTCAAAATGTTTTACCCTTAAACAACGTCATTCCGTGTGAAAGAGTGATTCCTTGTAGCCTATTGCTGGGAGGGTGCACAGTGCTCCTTCTTACTGGGTGGAGACATGAAGGCACAATTGAGGATAAGTACCTTGTGTAGATGGAATGAATACTGGAGCCTGAACTCATTTGATTCTGGCTTCTAATCTTTTCCTCAGGCCATCTATCAGATGCTTGAGACTCAGGAGATAGGACCTGTCTGTGCTTTGCAGTGTCAGTTGTTTAGATAACTGTAGCAATTTCCTATTGCGCTAACAATGTAGAAGATGAAATACTGAAGAGGGATGTTTTTTTTAAAAGAAAAGAAGTAAGTGTAAATGTATCTGGGACCGATAAGTTTAAAGATTTATGATATCAGTGTTGCCTGACATGGACTAAATGGTTCTCTGCAGGCCAGGAGTGTCAGCTTTGTCAGTGTCATTTTTGTCCCAACACCATGCACAGTAAGCATCTAAAAACCGAGTCCTTCCTAAAATGTCCCTTGCTGCCCAGGAACCCTAGGAGATGTGGCTTCATCTTTCTCTGAGAGCAGCTGGGAGTTGTGGCTTGCCAGCCATGGTAGCCAGAGGAGGGTAGAAGGACATCATGCAGCTCCTTCTAGCTCCTGGCACTGGCTTTAAGAGCTGAACATGAAGTGCCGGGGTGAGGTTCAGCAGATGACAGATTTGTACCGTGTTTTGCTGTCTCAGAAGGCTAAATATGATGGCAAATGCAGATGTGGAGCAATCATTGCCTTGGGGACTGTCAAGAGGGAAGGAAGAGGGGCTGAAGGAATAATTGGCATATTAGCCTAACCATAGTGTGTCTGTGTCTCTCCCTCCCAGGAGTGATTCTGTACATATTACTAGTGGGGTACCCTCCCTTTTGGGATGAAGATCAGCACAAACTCTATCAGCAGATCAAAGCCGGAGCCTATGACGTAAGGGCACTTTCTTGCTGAGTACCTGCATGGGTGTAGAAGCCATCCAAAACATGGCACTTTCTTACCTGGCCTCCTGCAGCAGGCCCCAAGCTTCTGTGCCAAGTGACGTTTGACGTGCTCATACACCTCGCTGTCTTCACTGCCTGGGACACAGGCCTGTCTGGGGCTACTGAAGGGGTGTGTGGAAAGCATCACAGTGGGCACTAGAATGTTGGCACTTGTTAGGGAAATGCACAGGGTGGGAAATTGTGTCTTCTGGCAATTTGCCACAAAGTGTTGCAGATTAGCCAATGCTGATGTTTTCAGCGGAATAGAGGGAAGGTAGAATGAAGGAGCTTGTCTTTATCAAGGCCTAATAAAAAGTATGGGGGCATATTCTGTAGAATAATAGCTTAAATTATGGTCTTTGGTCTCCTCTGTGCCTATAGTCCATGGAAAGCATGGAGCCCAGTGAGAAGACTGAATGGTGGGGACCATTGGAGGGGTGGCTTTGTGGGGGGATCAGCATGGGTGGTTGGGTTGGAGGCTCTGGTAAAAAGCCAAGCAGTTCATGGAACACTTCTTAGAGCATGGCAAAACTGAGGTGTAAAAAGTGCCTGAAAGAGGAATAGCAAGGAGGTTAGTACTGAGGGAAGCAAAGGTGGTATAAAATGTGGTTTGGGTACCACAGCTTTAATGTTTGACATAAATTCTTCCATATAAGGAGAGGCTTGAGAGGAAAGAAGGAACTCCTGGGAATCCTAGCTTGAAGCCTGTGGGTATAAATATCAAGAGGAAGTTGGGGAGTTCATTTTGTAGGATGTCTTGTGGTTTGTATTAAACAAAAAGAAAACCCCGAAAGGTGGGGGCTCTGCAGGACTCCTTCTGCCAGTTACCTCCCAGCTTCTCTGCTTGAGACCATGAGAGCAGCTGTACTGGTGAGAACAAAGGTCTGCCTATGTCCTGGTTCAGTGGCTTCCTGAGTAAAAGCAAAATTATGTCTTTGTACTTGATAGCCTTAAATGGACTTGTGTTCTTCTCTTGCCTTGCTGCCCCTCTAGTTTTTGTGTTGCTTGTTCTTATTTGAAGTGTTTTTGCACTAATTATATCAATAGGGATTCTCAAAGCACTTCAGGGATTAAATACCTCTTTCTGTAAGTGTGAAGTGTAGACTGAAGTGCCTGATCCCTCATCTGTCTATTGTTTTTGAATTCTTATCTATAGTGAACAAATTTCAGTAGATTCTTCCCTCATTTTGCCTCATAGAAAACTGCTGCATTTTACTGATGCACCTGTCCCTGTTGTCCTTACCCAGCATTGAGGGGCCTGTGTGCATAGGACCAGTCTGTTGTTCTCCCTTGACAAGAGAGAAAGTGGCAACAGTGAATTTACATTACCACGAATACTTCAGAGTTCAGGTGTGGGGAAAGTGTCCTGGCTTGAAACTTCAGTATCATGATTTTTGAGTAGCTTCTTGCAGTGTTTGCAGAACAAATTGTTTAATGCCTTACTGATGCCTCTGAATACAGAAATAAGATTATATGCATATCAAATATGGCAGGTGTATTGTTATGACCCAGCTGAGTAAAGCAATAAAAAGCCAGGAGAAAAAAAGATGGAATAAACTTTTTTGAAATTATGTAGTACTGTAAGGAAATGTTTTCAGGATAAATCCATTTTTTTTCTCCCACTTAAAGACAGGGTGCTTTACCCCAACAGCCTATTTGTGTTCAGAAGTTCACCTGTATTTGTACAGTAGATTCACAGGATTTAATCTCAGCATGCTGTCATCAATACCACATGCAAGCCTCTATGGGATGGTGTAAATATCTCATCTTTATCCTTACTGGACTTATAGCAGAAAGCATTTACCCCTCATGGATGATCAGCAGCTGAAATACTTAAAATTCTTTTCTTTGTTTTCATGCTTCTGTATTCCCATCCACTGTTACATCTCTCTTGCTCCCCAAGTAATGATCTTGGTATGGTAGGTGGTTGCTAACAACTTACTGGTGGGTTGCTACACCTAAGTGACTGGTATTGTTCCAGAATATTGTGTTTTGTAGTGGGAAAACTGTACCTGATGGGATGTTGTCTGTTAGAGGGTTTTGCTTTCGTGCAGTTTTGCTGTAGTTAACTGTTTGTGATTTTCCATAAGCTGTTACAGCTTTTAGCATGCTGGAGAAAGACAGATGGGGTAAAAAAAGATAGTGCCTGTATTTTTCATGTAAGAACTCAGTTAAAAAGATCTGTGACTTTACCTTTTTGACGGTTGAGTGTGAAAGAAATTCAAAGGTCTGAGTGATTTCTAAAAGGCTTTTAAACTCTTAATCTTCTTGCTTATGTCTGGTGAATGGTACAGGTGTGTCCTGCTCTCTGGTACCATTCATTTGCTGGATTCTGGATAATTTTTGTTCAGTATGGCTGATGCAAAAAATCGATGGTTTTTGCAAATGTGTTAGCCCTGGTATCAAAAGGGCAAAGGCTGGAATTTAGCTGTGTAGCAGAGGAGAATCTCTTCTGCTAGTAGAAGATATTTCTATTCAGTACATCATCTGTTCTTTCTTCCTCTTTTAGTTCCCATCACCTGAGTGGGACACTGTGACTCCCGAAGCCAAGAATTTGATCAACCAGATGCTGACGATAAACCCAGCAAAGCGCATCACAGCTGACCAGGCTCTCAAACACCCATGGGTTTGTGTAAGTGCTCTCCTGGTCACAGGCTGATTTGTGGTTTATCTTGAATGGACATGCCAGGAAGACTTGAAGGACCCAGAGTATTTCAAATATTTCAAATTATGATTTTTTTGGATACTGATTTTGAACAAGCCAACTTTGTCATGCTGTTGCCATGAGTAGAAAAAACTTTGCCTTATTCTTTTAGAATTTTGTCAGTGTCTGTAGTTTCTGTTTTTTTCCCAGATCTTTTCCAATCCATATAATCCTAAAATGTCAAATGGACATCAGACAAGTATTTTAGGACTATTTTGTTCTTCATCTCTGCTTCAGTTTATGGCATGGCATCTTTGCAATATTTGGGACATTTCTGCCATGCTGCAGCTTAACTGGCTGTAAATCTGAAATCAGCAAAAAATCTTTTTCTGTTTTGTGTATGTAGTTTCTGCCTTGCCAGACCTCACACATAGGTATTTTTCATCTTTTGCAAAGTTGGCAAGGAAATCCCAGAACACAGCTGGATGTGGGTGTAGGGGAGAGTGGCAGTGATGCATTTTTATCTCTGCAGGATGAAATAGTTTCACCTAAGTCTAACCAGATGCTCTGGTAATACCACAGCATACTTCTGGGATGGCTCTATTGTGTTCCTCTGCTCATTTGTTCTTGAGAAACTGTAGTGGTGGTGTCCTTATACCACAAATCAACAGATTAGCAATTCAAAGTTACATATGTGAACACATTACTTATGTGATATGTCTAACAGCAGTGTCTGCTGTAAAATTATGCAAGTTCCTTGGAAGTCAAAATTTCACACTAGCTGAGACTGCATCTCTTTTTGTTTTCTCCCTGCGTGCTTGTAATCAATTGCAGTTCCTGTGTATTTAACTTTCCTCCCAATGCCTGTAGCCAAAGTTGTATTATGGTAGCCCGCTCTGTCTGGCAACTTTCCTTCTCTGAGCTAGAGGGGAGTTTGATTTCACTTCCCAGCCATGTCAGCCTCTCACTGAAACTGCCTCCTGTCGAGTTTTTTGTTTCCCTTAGCTTTGCAGTCCCTGTGTGCACAACATGTGTTTCCTTTCTGGATATGCATGGCTCCTCTAAAGTAAATGTTGTAGGAAATCTTAGAAGTTTATCTGAGACAGAGTGTCTTAGCATCACTGAGCTTCTGAAGTATGTGTCCTGATTCTTGTAAGCTCACACTGAACAACTGGATATTTCTGCCTCTCCTGAGGAACCACCAGAGTTGTTTGAGGACACTTTGGCTACCTTCTCCCCACCTGCTGCTGTGTGTACTGCAATAGGTGACCAGCTTTGACAATAGGATCAAAGCAGAGACTTCCCATGAAACTAGCTGAATATAAATATGGTTTACAGTTCTTTTGGGAATTGCAGAATTTTTTCCAAGCAAGAGAAAGTCAGTGGAAACTTTGTTCACACTTATCTGCCAGGTTAGAAATTCACCCTCTATCCTTGTAAAGGGAATTCAGGCTTGTGGTTCTATGCAAGAGCAACAGCTACTTTGGCATTAGTCACTGGTTTCCTCATGTGCTGTAAATGCTTGGCAGTACCAGTCTCTGATTTCCTCTTGTGGTCTTAATGACTGCAACATTTCTGGGAAGTTGTTTTTTTGCAGCTGATGGGATCCCAGTCTGCTGTAGATGACAGATGTGTATCACTGCATAGAGATTATGCTCTTTTTTTTGCATTGGTGCAATAAAAATACATGATCTTTTCTCTTACGTGCTGAGAATCTGTTTCTGCAATACTGATACAAAGATGCCAAGGCCTCTGCTTGTCAACCTTTCTCATTCAGGGGGTTGCCATGTGCAGGAATGCTGCTCACAAGTATTCACTTACTGCTTGATATTTCCCTTTCAGGCTGTAACTAATGCAGCCCAGGTCTTTTCTGTAGTATATCTAGCTCAGTTCCCCATGGGTATGATTGTTCATTTGGCTTTGTGTTCATACTATCTTAAATCTTGCATGTGCCTGAAAGGCAGGGAGCACTGATTCTCACCTGCACCTCAGTCATAAATTTCTTGGGTGCAGTCCTGTAATAGCCCACCTTGATTTAATGTGTCTTGATGGAAGTTCTCAAGTTATAAACCAGTTGCAGTGTTTTGCAGCCATGCAGTGGTGAGAGGCTTGGCCATGTCAGCTTGAGTGTCCTGATTGTGTGCAAGTGGAATGAACTTCCCTGGCTGATCTGGTATGGGAATGTTCTTCATCTTCTGCTGTTCTTGTTTTTCAGCAACGATCCACTGTTGCATCCATGATGCACAGGCAGGAGACTGTGGAATGCTTGAGAAAGTTCAATGCTAGAAGGAAGCTAAAGGTAAGTACGTCTTAATTTGCCTTAAGTTTGGTTTCAGTTCTCTGAATTTGAGGTTAGTTCCTTCCTGGCAACAACACTTTTTTCATGACTAGCACAGTGTTAGAGAAGTACCTTATGTGATCCTCCAGTACTGCGTACTGAAGTAGTGTACTGAGGAGCTGGGTAGTTTCTTTCTCCAAGCTCTAAGCTTCCCATGCCTCTTCTGCTACATATTCACTCCTTCTACATTCTGCCAGCAAGTAGAAATAGAGCAGCTAGTTCTGGGACTTTTAGTTCTGAAAACTCTGCACCTCCAGTACTAGAGTTACCAGTTGCCTGCAGCTGGGGCAAAGCCTCTGGCCTGTGCACAAAGCAGCTCTGCTGTGTGAAAGCTGGGAAGCAGCTGTGTGTTTAAGTGTAATTCTTAGTGCCATTTCAGATTTCCTAGGCTATCCTGCTTGGCATCTAGCTGCTGCTCTAGAAAGGCAGGACTGTGAGTGGTCCCTTGTCAGGCCCAAGAGCCACACATGGGAATCCTGGATACACTGGGGTTCCTCAGGGTAGCAGTGGTATACTTCTGCATTGGTAACTGATGCATTGTGTTCTCCATGGCTCAGCCCAGCCCCTTTCTTAAGTGGCACTTTCTGTTATCCCTTCTTTGTCTTCTCCACAGGGTGCAATCCTCACAACGATGCTTGTGTCTCGGAATTTTTCAGGTAAGTCCTCAATGTTCCCATCTCATCCTTGGTTTTGCTTTGTGTGAGTGAGCTGGAGAATATTTTAACCATTTTAGGGTCAAGTAGGAGGGGAGGAGACATGCTTTCAGTTCATCATGATGTAATGGTGGTCACTTTGCCTGGACTGGTGACAAGTGTGAAATAGAAAATGATTTGTCTGGAGAGGAGCACATGATATTGTAGTCTGGTACAAAACAGAAATAAAGTCAGCTTCCATAATCATCTCATGATATTTTGTTAGCAAATTACTTGTGAGAAGTTCTAGCTGGTATCATTAGCTTTCCTGTCATAAACCAGGAGTGAAGAGCTCTTATTAGGTAGGAGTGTTTCCTTTAGACCTGAGGCAGGCACAGGGAAGTAATATTGGTGAGAATACAGACAGGAGCTATTTGGGTATTGTATTACTTTGACTCATCAAAAATGGGTCTGAAGTGTCTAGCTATTAGTTTTCCTTCTTGGAGTCTCAGAAGTGGTTTTCATCCTTTTAAATTTAATAGCTGGCAGTCTGGCTCCCACCCAACTGCATTACGTAGTGCATTTACTGAAAATGCAAATCTCAACATGTAAATCCATGCTTTTTGGAAAATTATTGTCTTGGCTCGGCACACCTAGGTGACACAGTCTTATCTGTCTTCATTTCCATTTGGTTGGAAAACCTCTATTTGTAAGTGCTTTTCGTTTATGGGATCTTTATTTTCTTTACCCTCTTTGTAATTTTCTTTCTCTTTTAAAAGAGCAATCATTGAATGCATGAGTCAGATTTTTATTGCACCTGACTACAGCTGCTTTCAAGTGGAAGTCTGCTATATGGATTATGTGATGATGGAAGTGTATTAATTTCATCTGGTCATTTACTAATGGTGGATACCAGTACTTATATTCTGGGTGTTGTTACAGTAAACTTGTAATTGGAATGAAAACCTCTGTGAAATGATCATCCCAGCATACAAAGTGCATGTTCATGTACACATTCTTCTGTGAACTCAAGGCAGAATTTCCAACCTTCTTAATGGTGATTTTTTAAAAAAAATATGTGAAACCATGCTACAATTAAGGACCAACACCCAGCAACATCCACACATTTTTGTCTTGGTTCTTGCTTTCAGGTAGACCTGTGCCAATATGTCAGCATTACTTGTGGCTACAGCAATTTCTTTTTACTGCATTTCTCAGTTTGGCCCTAAAGGGACAGAGTGGTTTTATCCATTCATCTGTCCCACAGTTGTGCTATTACAGGACTTAAAGATCCTATACTGTTTTCTGAGATTGATTCTGAAATAACTGTTTGAGGGGCTATGGCACAATGGCAGGACTTCTTCAGGCCTGTACAGAGCTAAACATTTTCTTGGGCCTTCTGCTGGTGCGGGCCATTTTTGTTCTATTTACACAGCTCGTCTTCATTTCACTTAATTGATGATTCTGAAATAGATAGGGGTTTTACTCTTTTCTTTATAAACAGAAGTTTTAGATTAAATTTTAGTCTGCACATGTTGTCACTTCTAATGAAGATGCAGAAGTGCTTGGGTAAGAAAATCTCTTACAGCTCAGACTTTGAGTACATGAAATGCCAGAGAGAAGGGTTCTCCTTAATGGTGTGTGACCCATACATCCACTTAATCCCTGAGCTAGTACTGAGGAGGAAAAAGCTTGCTCTACTTATTCTTCTCTGTCTCAAGGGCTGAAGCTGCTGGATCCACTTCAGTTAACAGCTGAAGAAAAGGAAATCCTAAGTGGCCCATAGTGAGTGCAGGGTTTGCAGTGTCACCGAGTTCTGCTTTGAATATAAACTGTGATTCTAAGTATGAGACACTCAGAAAAACTGTCCAGAGAGAGATGTTGTGAATTTAGATGCAAAGCCTCTGTCGAGAGTAGCAACTCCTTACATTTTTATATGTTTGCAGAGGGGTGAGATCATCTACTGCTATTTTCTTTGCAGGACTGTGTGTAATATGAGCTTGAATTTTTTAAAGTTGTAATTATTTTTTAATTTACTTCGATTTTCTAGTTGGCTGCAGTTGAAGTAGATACATCTGCTGGATTTAAAGAATAAATGCATGCTAACTGAAAGCAATAAGTTAAAAAGTTTGTGTGGGAACTCTGGGTAGAGCTCAAACTTTTTTTACCATGATAGGCATCTAACTGCCCTTGAAGAGTTCTTCAATAATACTTGTTTCATTCCCTAAAACCCTTAAGGGGTTTTTATTTTCTCTAATTGGGTGACACTATTTTGTGGGTTTTTAAAAGTCCCATTCCCAGCAGACAGGAGACTAGATTTATGAAGGGAGAAGCTTCTTCCTGCCTGGAGATGAGATCCCCTAAAAGCTTCTTTCACAGATGTTTTGAACAAAGAGGAAAATGAAGGCTCATGTGACCTCAGTATCAATTAATTAGGCACGACTGTACTTTCTGCAGGAAATATGAGAAGACTCCTTTAATCGTGTTGTCATTACTGTCTCCCGTGTCACATTTTGTAATATGGAGTTCCTTCACTGTGTAGGCCTGTGACAAACTGTATTCCTAAAGCATCTGTAGCAGTGCTCTCTCTCTTTTTAGCCCATCAAAAATCCTTGCTCTGTACAAAGCAAAAAAAAAAGTTTCTGTTCTTTTGTGAGTAATTTGTTGCTTGCTCTGTGCCTTTTGCCCCAGGTCAGTTAAGCTAAAGGATATCTGGTTCCTTTCCCCAGCTATGATATATCCAGGCATTTAATATTGGCTGTTTGTGGTTCTTTTTAGAAGATTCCATCTCAGGCCAGCTGTAGGCTATTGGTTAAAAGCAGGTACAGTTGCACTCCTTTCAGTGTAAGTCAGGAACTTGAAACCTGGTTACAATGAGGGATTTGCAGCTTCTCTCCACACTCTGGTAGGTGTTAATTCAGCTGCAAGAGAGAACAGTGCATTTTAAATTTTGCTGTAGGATTGTTAGGGTCACAGCAGGGTGTACACAGGATTGGTTGGGTGTTCGTTTGGGGCTTTGGATGTTCAGATGATCCAAGCAAACACAGATCTGATCTGCATTCACTTACAGAATACAGAAGTGCAGTTGGGTAAATCAACAGATTAGATCATATGCAAGAAACTCTTAAATCATCTTCTGAGAAGTAAATGTAAATTTATTACTAGAAGAGAGTTGGCAAGGTCTTTAGAGATTCCTGCAATATTTAAGGGTGCCTGGACTCATTTATGTAGATAAAACTCTAAATAAGCTTGCTATAAACTGAGTGAAAGGATAGAAAAAAACTGGTCTTCATCTTAGGAGCAGTCATCTTCACAAAATGCTGAAAAGTGGCTTATCTGCATAAGCTGATTTTTATGCACAACTTACAAGTGGCCTATGTGAAATATTAGTACTGTTTTCCTAAGTGGATTGCAACTGTTAATTTGAGGAGCTGTTCAACAGTCTTTCACACTGTGAAATTCGCTTCCATCCCGTGGTTCAGCACAAGTCCTGTGTTCAAAACAGATTCTCAGGCAGACATAAGCAGGTAATGAAGCCTTATGCCTGAAACCTCTATTTTTAACTGATGTTGAGCTTTTTTCTGGGTTATTGTCAGTGCTTGCTCAAGTCAGTTTGTGAGGGAGCTGTTATGGCAGCATGTGACAATAACTGGAATTCATTACATGTCTCTACAGATCCTTATTAACACTCCAATGGGCAGGTTTGGGTTCTTGACTAGATAGGTGAGCTTGAGAGAGGCTGGAGGCAGATTCGAGGAGCAGAGTTCTTTCAACTAAGTAAAGAAGGCCCGAATTTGCCTGTGCATATTTAGTGTAACCTGTACAGAGACATTTTTTAGCTGACTAAAGAGCAAAAAAGGAGGAAATAATATAAATACTGAAGTGATACTGAAATATTTTGCAGTCTTGTTATACCTCCCTTTCACAAGTGTGTGTGAAACTTAATTTTGGCTATTTTGTGTGTATGTGTACATATACATATCTATTCATACTCAGGTTGAAATTTGAGTTCTTTCCTTTAACTGAAGTTAATAATATATTTGAAGTTTCTTCTATGTTCTGTCAAGTAGATATTGATTCAGGACCAGAAATTTGTATCTCCTAGTATGAATCCAAAGGATGAAAATACAGAGGGGGAAAAATTATTAAGGTATTTGCAGAGCTTTGACTAAATAAGTGTAAACCACATCTCCCAAGCAGAAGATGAAGTCACATTTAATGAAAAATTAAGTTGTTTTTAAGTATTTTCTCTATATCTACTAAATCTCTTAAGAAACAGTCAGGGTTTTAGAGAACGGTGCTCAACAACTACAGTGTGGACCTGCTGAAGTAGTGGATTTCAGCCAGTAACTTCCATTTGCAACTTCCTAGAGTGATACAGATTTCATTACTGCATTTAAGTGTTTGTCACTGTAGCCAGAGAGCCTAATATATCTTCAAAAGTGGATGTAAATGATTCGAATAATTTCTTCTACTTCTGCATTCCTCTCTCTAAAGTCCAGGAAAGCTCTGTGAATAGTTTTTATTGTGGTGTTTGTCCTAAATAAATAGATATTCTTGAAATTATACTGCATTCATGGACATTGTGTGTGATGGTAGCCAGAAGTACCTCTTGTCACTGTACACTGACTGTTGGCTCCTTTGTGGTGACCCTAGAAGTGACATTGAGTTGAGAAATAGCTAATATGTCTTTCTTTGAACTGAAAATATGAGAATGACAAGCTGCAACTCTGTCATTGGGAAGTCTGTGTTGGTATGATACAATTTTTATTTTATCAAGTCTCAGTAAAGTGCAGAATTCTTCAGGTATAAATGCTTGTGTTTAGAAGCCAGAACTTGGCTTGTTTGCTAGGCTAGTATCATAAGTTAGTCAGACTTAATAAAAGCAGCCTCAGTGTTCTTCCTGCACCCCAAAAGAGAGCTCTGGAAGCTTAACTGAAGTGAGAAATGTAACTGAGTTTTGGCAGCTGAGGACAGGGCAAACCCAGGGACAGGCCGAATGAAGGGTTGCTCTCTCTGGAAGAGGAGGAGTGGGGCTGGCAGTGAGGAAGGCACTATCCATGGCTGTCTTTGGAGTGGGTATTTCTTCTTCAGTCCCCCCTTGGCTCTGGTACATCCAGAGTGTCTTGTATTTATTGCTGATGAGTTCAGCATCAGGGAATTGTCTTTCTGCCAGGAGCATGGTCCAGAGCCCAGGCTGTTTACTATGGAGGCCAAAACTGAGAAATGTGGGAAGAGGGAGGGGTGTGTGCAGGAGAGGCCTTTTGTGTTTCTCTTCAGAGATTAACTGAAGAGTGTCTTGTTAAGCCAGGAACAGAATTGTGCTTTCATGTTTCTTTATTTTAGAAGAACTCTTAACTTCTAGAAGTTAAGAGAAGAGGGAATTTAATCCCTTTAACAGGTAGAGGAAATGGGAAGGATGGAAAAAATTAATAGTAGCATCTCATGCCTGGAAAACCATAGAGCATTGGTACAAGACCATTTCAAGAACAGTAAAGAATCTGCCTGCATGTGTCTTTGGATTTTTCCCCATCTATTGTCTCTTTGCTCATCTGCCTATCTTCTAAAAGGATTATTGTTACAGGAAGTCTTGTCTGTTGCTTGTGCAGAAATTCCTCTTGTATCCCTTTTTATTTCTGTCTTGTAACTTGTACAGGTTGATCTGTGGGTAGACCTGCATGCTTCCCTTTTGTCTGAGGTGTCTGATTCATCTTTGTGTGTCAATGCATTTCATGGGCTCTCCAGCTGTCTTTATAAGCCACACAATGATGCATGAACTACATACACCACAGACCAAGTTTCTTCCTGCAGTACTGGGATGCTGTCAGGCCTGTGGGAGAGCAGTGTGTGCCATGCAGAGGTGCAATCAGGGAAGGAGGCTGGATGGGCAGGCTGCACCAGGGAACACAGATCAACATTGCATATTCTCAGCTGAATTTGCTTTAATGTTGTAGAACATGATTTTAGCTGTCTTCTGTCCACAAAGACAAATGTGAGGTTGTGGGAAAACTGCAGAAAGTGTGAAAAACGTTGCTTTCCTGCTTGTCTCTGGGTCGTTCCCAAAACATATGGTGGTACTATTTTGCTTCTCTGATGGTATTTTTTTTTTCACTTCAAGGATGTCCCATTTGGCATATTTGTTAAGTTGCAGAATCCTTTACTCCTTCTGAAGTGTTGTAAGGCAGTTTCTTGTTTTCAGCAGTTGTTGTGTGAGATGCCTTGATGCATGTGTGATATGAATGCTGGACCCCTTTTGATGCCACAGTCACATTGTTCTCCTCACTTGCATGTAGAATCAAGCTGGCCTTTGTTATGCCTTGAAGGTGGCAAGAACTTATTTGTCTTGCAGTCTTGCAATGCTTTGATATGTGTACACTCAGAGACTGTTGCAGGGCAGATGAGTTGCTTTGCCCACCTTCATGTGTGCACACTGGAACACTGTGTTTTGACACATCACATTCAGAAAACCTCTGCATGAGGTTCTTCCAGTGTTCATGGTTTCTGAGAGCTGGAATGAAAGCAAAATTATAATCTATCTTTATACTTGCATTAGGAAGTAGAATTAGGAAGCCAATTCAAAGATTCTAGTAAGCTTATATGTGGTGCCACATACTGGGAGGAGATGCTGTAGTCATTTGCACCAACTCAGCTAATATTGTGTAGTTAATCCAGGTCTGTAGGGTCCTGTAGGGAAGGCAGGATGGAAAATTTGAACAGTTGCTTAGGTATTGCAAAAACCTTTTTTGCCTAACATTGCTGCTTCTAGAGAGACTGAGCACTCTGCAGATTGGTCAGTATGTCTTTGGGAATGGAACATTTCCACAGTCATGTGAGCATTGTCTTAGGACGTGCCTTTTCTCTAGACCTCATCTTTGCTACACCTAAAACCCAGGTGCCCAGACCCATAGGCTTCCCAGCAGCTGCCTAGGAGAGCCATAGCTTGTGTTGGTACAGTAGTTGTTTTGCATGCTGTTTACAGGAGTTGAAACAACTGAATACATTCTTCATAAATAGACAAGACATGTTTTATATCTGTTGAAGTTGTAGATGGGGTCTTGCTGTTGATAGTCATTGTCAATGTATCACTTTGCTGTAAGAGATGGAGCAGCTCCTTCATCACTCCCAAGTGTGCCTTCTGCCAGACATTTGTTGTGGGCTCCCTGTGTGTGCTTATCATTCTCTCAGTTTCTTTGGTAGTGCCAATTTTTCAAGTTGAGCATGGCAGAGCATCCTTATCTTTCAGTGAAGAAATTCAGCCTAGTTCCCTGTCTCTTTTGCCATTCTCTCTTGTTTTAAGTTTTCAGATGCTGCCTTCTGCACTTTTTTAGTCCTTTCCTTTTAGCTATCCAGCTATCCCCAGAGAAACTATGAATAACAGTAATTAGAAGGCTTCTGTGTTATCTGCACCCCCTTTATAAACCATGTCTGTTATGTAAATGGCTGCACTTACAGGTGCAGCCTTTATCCTGTTGCAAAAATCAGACAGATTTCTTAAGCTTTTCCCCCTGTAACTGCTGACACTTCTGGGTAGGGTCACAGTGTGTGAGTGGGGGATTGACAGAGAGACTCTAAATTACCATTTCAGACTCAGTCTTCTTGAGCTGGTAGTATTTTTGCCTAAATAGGTGAACAATAGATAGGATAGGTGACCCTCTGCTATCAGGATGGATTTGATGAGTGACTTGTCCTGTTTTCCAGGTCTCTTGCTGCTAGAGAGGAATTAGCAGGATTGTTGTCCTTCTGAAGTTTTGTGCATTTTTGAGAGAAGGGGGAGGGGTGGGGGGGAGAGACAGAAAGAGAGTCACGAAACCAAAATCTGACCTACTTCTGCTTCTCTCCACAGCTGCCAAAAGCCTGCTGAACAAGAAGTCAGATGGAGTGAAGGTAAGTTCTTGCTTTGCCATTTCACTGTCTCTCCCACCATCTGAACAGAAAGCAGCCACTCTCTCTGGTGCCCCTCCCCTTCCAGGGTAAAACCACAGCCCTGTCCTGTGGCTGGGATTGCTATAATCAGTGTCTTGTTGTGGAACCCCGGGTGGGATCTTAGTGTTCCTTACATGCATAACTAGCTAAGTGCACTGTTGCAGCACTGTTGTTCTTTTCCCCTTTCTGTGATGTGTGGAGAACTGGTCAGCACTGGATTAGAAAGACCAAGGACTCGCTCCCTTGTGACACATGCCTCTGACTAGTCTGTTCTGTTCAGTGCTTCTGACTATGAAGATTGCACAGAGCAATTGTGAGTGACTGATGATATACCCAGCAGACCCCATGGAAGTTTCTTGGTATCCTCCCTTGGACAGATACTGAAGGCTGAGCTGGGAAGAAGGGTGGGGAAGGAGGAGCCTCCAAATGATCATGTTTGGACAGAATGGAAACAGAGTATTATGTTAAAAGTTCAGTTCATGCCTGAAGCACTCTCCTGTTCCCTTCTTCTAAAGGGAATTACTTTTTCCCCACTTCAATGTCACTCTTTGTGTTCATCATTTAATTCTGGAGGTCACACAGGCCCTTGCCAAGGCTCTGTTGTTGCAGGCAGCAGCCCTTTACCATCTGTTACTGGAGGAGAGACAATTGTAGGCTAGAGCATGTTCCTCCCCTAACTGTTCCGAAGGATAATTGTCCTCCACATGGAAAAGAAGAGTTGGGTTTATTTGCTTGCAGTTTCCTTTGAAGTCCAAACCTTTCTCCACAGTTGTTAGGTGGAACAGTTCACCTCCTGGTTTAGCACTGTGGTAAGTCTTCATTCTCGCTGTGCTGAGGGGCTGCCATTCACACTGTAGCACCAGCACACTTGCTCTCTCCTGCTCTCTGAGCCCTTTTCCATTTTAATGAGGCTTCATTCCTAGAGGGTTTACAGTACAAGCAGGCTGCTGGAAAAAGAGGTGTTTTCAGAAGAGTTGTGTTTTCTTTGGGGACTGCTCTGATAAAACATGCATTCTTACAGTTCTGCAGTATTCTGCCCTATTGACATCCAGGTTTTGGGGTTTGTTTATTTTTTGAATAAAATGCTCTGTGGAGATGCTGTTCCTGCCCTAGGATTCTTGTCTTTGAAATGTGCCTGCAAGAGTGAACTTTTGCCCATTGCACCAGGCTGCCTCTTGTACAGACATGCATTGAACACATACACATTAATACAGCAAGTGTGTTAGAGTTGTTGCATCTGTTGATATTTAAAACATTACAGTAGAATTCCAGTGGAATAAGAATGGATTATCCCAAATATTGTGAAATGAGAACCAACAGGTGCTTGCTTCAAAATCTAAATGAAGCAGGGGAGAAAACAGCTGGAAAAAACAGCAGGTATCAACATGTCTACATAGTTTTGTTACCTATCCAGACAAAAAAATGCGTTTCCTCTTAGGATTCTTGATTTCTAATAAGCTTTCAGAGAGTATCACATCTTGGGTTAAAATATTCAAAACATGGAGAAAGGATGTGCATGTAAATCTTGAGGCACAACTTCTTGGTAATGTAGTTACAAGGAGACCCTGTATGTTGCAACCTTCCAGCTCCATAGAAAGCTTGTGGTGTTTGGTCCATGGAGTACACAATGTCTTCCTCTGTGAAAAGGATAATTCTGGATTTACTTTTCTTCAGCCCTTTGCAGTATATGTTGTTCCTCATGTGCATAATTGAATGCTTTGATGAAGTGGAAGGTATATTAGAGAGCAGAGCATTCTCTGTTTGTGATGAATGAGATTGTCCTCTGGAAAGTACTGCTTCTGCAGGACACTGGAGACCTGCAGTCAAGACTCTGCATGCAGCTTCCTCCCTCCAAAGTGTTACAGCAGTCTGGCTCTGCAGTGTGAATCCCAGAGCTGCCCATGAGGTGCATTGCTCATGTTCACCCTGGGCTGAGGGCCCCCAGGAGAGGTGTTTAAGCTTCCCGTTTTCCCTAAAAGGTGTCTTTCTTCAGGCGTGGATTTTGAGTCCTCATTTCTGTAAGTGCTAAAACTCAGAAATAAATCATATCTTTCTTATTAAAGCTCCTGTTTTGAGTTACTCTTCTGCTCAGTAATACAGACTTTTAAAATTACAAGTTGTTTTCCTCCAGTGCTAAGCTTGGACAAGATAGAGAGTGCATAACGGTCTGTGTGTGTTTGTAGGGCATCCTTAACACTTCTGTTGTAGGATTTCTGTGACTACATGCTTATCTCTTTCCTTGCCCTACTGAAATGGGTGCTGCATCCCATTAGTCATCTCATAGAAGTGTAGACTTCTACCATGTCCTTTTGCTTATTGGAGCAGTACTGGCCCATTGGCTGCTGGGGACAGTCTTTGTGCCACTGGTTGGTGGCCTCACCATTGCGACCAGCAGACTTGTCATGTGTTGCTCCTTAGGCAGGAAACGTGTAATTTTAGCTCCACTCTGTACTCCCTTTAGTTCTCACCCTGTACAGTTCTGACAAACAGCTTGTGCCAGGGTCTGGTTGAGGTAAGAGCATCTGGTCTTACTTGTGACAAATGATGATTTTCTGCCCATTGCAATAGTGCAGAGCACAAATACCGTGGCTTGAGCACCAACCAGATTTTCAGCTTTGTGGTATCCTTTTCACTCCCACTTCCTGTATAAATTATTCTACATCATCTATAGGTTTAGAACAAGCACTGCATGCTGTAGTTTTAACTGTAGTCTGCTGCTGACCACATGCCATCTGGTTAGGCTGTTTCTCATGTTTCCTCCAGATAAGAAGACTGGTTTGTTTGATGGTTGAGTTTTCTGTTTGTTTGTCTCTTACAACCTTCTTGGAAATCAACTCTTTATGGAGATTTGAGGGAAAATATGTTTCAGTTTCTTCATTGGTTTTATCTGATCCAGGGTGACTATGCACCATGAGACTGTTGTCAGAGATATCCACAAAGTAGATAAGAATGGAAAGATTATTTCTTCCACAGATAGATTATTACACTAGTGTAAGCCTCAATGGCTTTAAAGACATTGAGAAAAAAGCACCACCAGTTTGTGTTCATTTGCTTTCTGTTGAAGGTAACTTTTTTTGGCTGGTATTCAGAGCTGTCTGTGCTAGAATTCTGCATTGTTTGACAAGTGTAGTAGGAATTTCTATTACATAGTGTTACACAAATTTGACTGAGACATATACATCTTTCTCATGCTTTATTCCCAATAACTCCATGAAAATGTGTGTTGGTGAATTTCTGATGCAATGTACCTGCTGACTTAGCATAAATGAGAGAGGAATGATTTAATAGTCACACGTGGTGATACAAGCGTCTAGCATGAGTTATGTTGAGCTGATACATAAAAAAAGGTGTTTTTGTCTCTCTAGCAATAGGCTCAAATCCTTCACTGAAGAAAGTTTATCACTAAAGCAGTGAGGATGCATGCATTTTACTTGGATCAGACCATTTTGGAAGGCAGTGAGAGAAGCTTAAATCAGGAGGGGAGGATAGGAAAGAAACTTTTTTTTTTTAATTCCAGTACTAGTGTGTCCACACTGGGGTTGTTTTGATAAATTGCCATGGCTATGACCCTCTCCACTAGCAAATTCCTTTCCAAATTTCATTTGAAGCATTCCTGGTTTTCATTTTGCACTGTTGCTTCTATTTCAGGCACTAATTCTGCTAATTGGTAGATATTTCATCAGCTTGGCACTTGAGAACTTTTCCATTATCTTAAATAATGAATGATTTTAACTGCCTTGAATCTTAAATTCTGCCTGCTCACCAAACCTTTGTGGTGCTGCACTCACTTTTCTTCAAGCAGAATTTGGATCCAAGCTGTTGGAGTGGCAGCAGGAAGGCCCAAGTTTTATTCCCAAGGAATATGCTTTTCTGCTTTCCAATCCAGAAAGTGAGGCTAGAAGAGTGACGAGTTGCAGAGCCCATGTAACACACCACATATCTTGTGGTCATCTCTGTAGGTCCCAGGTATTTTTTTAAGATTCTAAATTTATGAGCAACATTGTGGAGCTACCATTTAAAAATTTACTCTAGATAGTTTAAAATCAAATTTATTTGCTTTCTTGTTCCCCTTTCTGACTATAATCTGGAATTGCCATCTACTGCAAGGTGAGAAAGGGGTTAAGGAGTGGGCTGGGGCAAACACCTGGATGAAGATTAGGGACACTTTGTGCTGAGTGTCCTTCCTCTAAGCTTGTTGGGGTCTGAGCTCCCTGTAGTTAGTGTTACAGTCCTACTGCTGATTTTTTTTTTGTCTCTGGGTAGCACTTCAGAGAGTTGTGTTCCCTTTTTTCCAAAGAGCTATTTCACTTCCTGCTGGTGTGAGAGGCTGTGTGTGTGTTTCCAGTTCTAGCAGGGCCTGTAAGACCCATTTCTATAATCAGAAATTGTTAATGCACAAAGTGTTATTTTTAGTTAAGCATGTAATTGTAATTATTTTTTAATTGGTCCTTCTCTAAGCTCTTTGTCAGTTTCTTTTTTTCTTTCTTGTTTACTTCTGACCACTTGGGTTTGTGACTAGAACTTACAAAATTATATCAATAATGTTCCTCAGGCCCACTGTAGCACTCTGTAGATTGTGGAGTATGCTCTGGGATGCAGGAGATTTTAGCAGCATTCACTTGCAATGCTCTGCAAAGTCTGTTGATTTTCTACCTTGTCTTTCTGCCACATACACTCTGTTTTCTTTCCCACTGAAAGCTAAATAGCACAGCTGAAAGGAGAACTCGACTGAAAGAGTAAAAATTCATTTATTTGGTTTAACAAGGTTAATGTTTTAAAATCTGTCCTATATATTACATAACTGAAAAGAGGTACCAAATACCATTCATTCTGCTGTTTGTAAGGAATGTTGCAATAAGTGTACATTTTCTGCCTGATGTGTACCAGCTTTCTCTGCCCTTTGCCCAGAAAAGAGTATGTGGGGAAGGAAGGATGCTCTGTAAACTCTCATGGCTGCTGGGAAAGCACTTGGTGAAAGAATGCCTTAAGCAGAAGGGTCAAGTAACATTTACACAGCGACCAAGAGGAGTAATGCTCCTATCTCTGTATCTGGACTTGTTATAATCTTAAAGCCATACTGTTTAAAGATTGTTTATGGTAAAGCTAACCAGGGAGAACCCAAGTTCATCTGAACAGCAGAGTTTTGTGCTGAAGTGTATGCAAGACACCTGAGAAGTGCTTCAGATCTGTTTAACTGCTGACATCCAGTAGCACATTATATCCACCTTTGATGCATTCAGTTTTTTCACTGCTTTGTTGTAATGCCTAGAAACACCAACTGAGATCAAGGGTCCAGTGTGCTTAGCTAGTGGTGGCTAAGCAGAAAATCCCTGCCTCTTAACTTACAATTTAAATAGACAAGCTGACAAAAGGGCAAGAGAGAAGATGGATTGACAAAGATTAAATTATTTGCTCAGCATCACACGAAAGGGCTAAAGCAGAAGTAGAAATAGGACCTCAAATTTCCTGGTTCAAGATGACTCTCTATAATGATCTGCTTTCAGTTCAACTTTTTTTCCTACCTTAAGTTCTGAAATGATTATACTCTCCATAGGAATATGAGTTACTGCAAGTGTGATATTTTAACATAAATACTGTCATTATCAGGTTGGGATAGAGCTGCATGTAGAAGATAGAAACACAAAAAAACAGTCATTAAAAAAAATTCCCAGAACTGTGAATGGGACCTTGCTTGGAATCACTCTGCTTCTTATAGTATGTTTTAGTATGTGTTGTGGAATGATTTATGCTCACCATTTCTAGTATTGCTGCCATGCTGAAGAGCCAGTGATTCTTTAGGTTGTCTTCTGTCACTTGGACTCTTCCTGAAGTTTCACTGTAGAGAATCTGCTCCTCTTTCGAGATGAACACCTAGAATTCACACATATAATAAAAAAAAGAACCATAACAAGCATTCATCCCTATGTTTGTTGTCTGTACTGCTTTGGGAGAATATTTTGTCACCTGGGTGCAGGGAAACCCTTAAAATGATCAGTGAGGTACTTTATTATTGGCTATGTCTGCCTTTAACAAATTTTTTCATTCCCTGGGACATCTCTGCACTGCCTAGTTGTTCTTAGAGATCTGTCTGTGTTATAGAAGGAAAAGAGAACTCTATAACTAAACTTCTGTTCTCTTATTTACTTTGCTAAGTTGCAGTCACTTTACAAGAAGAACAAAAAGCTTTGCTCTCTCAGCTAGTCACCTTGGGAAGGTAACATAGATGGTTCTGATGCAGCTGTTAAGATGTATTGGGAGATTGAGCTGGTTTTAGTAACTTCCTTGTATATGATTTGACTTAATGAGTTTTGATGCTTTAGCACTTACTGCCAGTACCTCACGTTGGCATTATCTAACCTGTCTTGTGTTTTAGTGGTACTTTCATGCTCTGGTCTTAATACAGACCTCACTCCCTGCCCTTTTCATACTAGCTTTTCTTCTCCCTGTTGTTATTGTAGTAGCCAGTAATAATGTGCTGTCTGAGATTTCTACACTACATCATGCCCTGTAATAGACTAACACTGTTTTAAATTTAGCTGGTACTCTAATTAAGTTCTGATCAGCAGAGGGTTCTGTTTCCCCCTGTGTCAGTGTTACTTGTGCCTCTGTATAGGAGGGTGTTTGTTTTCTGCATGGCTTGGTTGATTCTTTTCATATTGAACCTTTTGCTTGTATCTTAACATTTTCTGTCCCTTTTTCTTTTGTAACTTACTGGAAATCTGTATGAATTTCAAACAAGACTGTCTTTCTTAGAGACAGGTTTACCTCAGTATCCATATAATCTCTTTTTGTCTGCTGCAACTTAGAGGATACATTAAAGTAAAAACTGAGTTTTTTCATTGGTGTGAATTTCCACTTTTCCCAGTTAAAAATTCCCTGTTGTGAAGGATTTCTCTGGGCTGTTGGCAGTCTAAGTATTGTATTCATGCACTGGTAGTACATGCTATTTTAGCTCTAGCTTGAGGAAAAGCCTGTGGAGAAGCTAAATTTTCCTGAAAGAATATGAGAGGAAACAAAAATTTGTAAACCATGTAATGGTAAGCCCTATGTTGTACCTCCATGAAGTGGAAGATCCATGAGCCAAATGCTGAACAGATCAGTCTGTCTGAACTGGAATTAAAGATCAGATGAGGCAGAAGCTTTGCTAGTTTGAGTCTGTTCATGCAGTGGCTATGTGACTGTGGACTGCATGGTGTGATTAGGAATGTGGTTCTGGGTATGAGGTGAACATGGGCACTTCTGCTTTCAAAGAATGCCAGTCTGTGTGTGTGCTTGAGCTCTGATGTGAGGATAGCAGGCACGAAGGCAACATTCAAGGTAAGGCTGTGAAGGCTCAGTAAGTGTATGAAGTGGGGAGCTACAACTCCACAGCCTGTTCTGTGTTCATGGGCTGCTCCAGGGGGTGCTGTCGTAGTGTGCAGGAGTCCAGAGCTACAGAATTGAGCCCATTGAGCTCATTATGGGTTTTGACTGGGGTGTGCTGTCCTACACCACTCTGTGTGCTAGATTGTAGTAAGCAGCAGAGAAATAGCCTACATAATACCAAAGGAGAAGGGCAGATGGAAAATGTACGTGGAGACAGCAAGGGGAAGGTGTAGCATTGTAATGCTGAAAGACCTGCCAGGCTCAGCATGGACTGGATGACACAGAGTTTAGTGAAAGAGGAGGGAAGTGCCTGCTGATCCTCATTTACTGGAGAGTGCAGTTTGGTGTGAAGGTGTCTTTGAAGATGACTGAAGATGCCATTAAACAAGAGTAGAGTCCAAGAAGGTTGAGTAGTGTTTGAACCTGTTTGTTCTCCTCCCAGTATCTGAGAGTGCAAAGTGTTCTGGCTGCTGAGTGCTTCTGTCTTTCTTGTTTGAGCTTTAGTGCACCTTATCTCTCCAGTCATTCCCAAATTCTGTGTGAGGGAGCCTTTCTCCTCCCCATGCTATGCACAGAAGTTCCCTCTTCTTTCTTTAGGCTCTGTGTGTGCCTTTCTGTTGTGCCCTCCTCCCTACCCTTTAATTTGAGTTGCAAACACACCTCTGCATCCCCCAAATGTGAACACACAGGGGGTTTCTGCCTACTTCTTCAGTTTGGCTGGGGAAGCTGCCCCATTTTCTGAGGTGGGAGAGCACAGAGAGACACCCCCTTGTATCCCACATCTTGTGCATATATATTGCTCTCTCTTCTTCTCTCCTTATGTCAGTGTGTGGGGCACTTATGTTCTGACCTCCATGTTTGAGGGGATGGGGGTCTTCAGCCCAGCCTTTTCCCCTGATGTGTAGTCATGTGCTTTAATGGTGACTTCTCTCTCTGTTCCTTTTTTCCGTGTCTGTGCATTTCTGCTGCTGCTTATACCTGCCTCAGGGGAGCATTATTGGCAGGGGGGCCCTTGCTGGCACACTAATGTGTGAATAGTTTCTGTGCTTTTCTTCTCATCTCCTCTCTTCCCTTCTCTTTCCCTCTCTCAATGATGTGTCCAGAAAAGGAAGTCGAGCTCCAGTGTGCATTTGATGGTGAGCACCTCCCGTAAGCTGCCTGCGATTCGTGCCTCCGCCATTTTCCATGCCATGCACGCTCGGCTTGTGCTCATCACCCTACATAGCATGTCCGTGCAGGGGGGTGGCAGGGGGGATCAGTGTGCACCAAGGGTCCATGTCCTCACTAAAAGGGCTCTGTGATCCTCTGGCCACATACAGCTCCCATTTTGTGCAGAAAATCCAACTGCTGGCAATGCAGTTTGACTTTACCTGCTCTGAGTGTGAAACAAAAATAGACAGTGGTTCTCCTGGGCTCAGCAGAGCAGGTGTGTGCCTTGCCTGGACATGAGGCTTTGTCATTCTGTTGCAGAGGTGCCAAAAAGAGGAACAGGTGCATTGCCTGGTGTTGGTGCTGTCATCCTTAATAGGAGCCTTGCAGTATAGAACAAACTGGGAGTCACTCCAAATGTGGCAGAGACTGATGGGGCTCCACTGTTCAGATGAAATGTGTGGGCACAGCACCACTGGGCAGCTTAGAGCTGCTGGTCACTTCTTTTTTTAGCATACTTACTGAAAAGGTTTGTCAGAGCCTATATAATCCAAAACTTCCTTTTGTCCTGATCTTGTTTATATATCCCAGCATGACCAAATACCCAGTAACTGCCTCCCCTGTCCTGTTCATTTCCCTTTTCATCCATCAAGGTGTTTGACATCTATCAACTTCTTCAAAAAAGTAGTCAAATCCACTCTCAAGGGTCCAAAGAAGAAATTGGCCAGTGTCATATTGTCAGGAGTCATACACAGCCCAATGGCACACTTTGACACCAAGATATGAGCAGTAACTAAAGTACAAAAATCAGTTACTGTTTTGTCTCTTATGCACAGAAAAAATAACAGAAAAGATTTTCCCCCTGTTTTAGATAGAAGTGGGAACGTTACAGTACCAAGAAAGCAGAATGATTGTTTTTGCGTTATTACCTGGAAGATATTTCTCCTCTTCCTCCTTCAATGACATCTTAAAACTATGTAAAAAAAAAAGTAATCCCAAAGTGTTGCTGTATCGCTTTGAAAATCTGGTGTGAGTGACTAACTTTTCACCAGCCCTGCCTTAATGTGGAGCAGAATTTTCACTGTGCCTTTCTTGCCCTTCTTTTTTGCCCACTACCAGCAATACTTAAATTCTCTTTGCATGTTGTTTTAAAGCAGCTGGGATATGTAAGCATCAGCCTCCAAAAACATGGAAGCAGTGAAAGTGGCTGAATAACCAGAGACAGCCCATGTGTTGGTAGTTACATTCTTTTAGTTGGCTACATGTGTGTCCCTACGATATGAGCACTGGTCTGTTTTCCTTCTCTTGCACCCTCTGTGTTGTTCGTGCCTGTCTGTCTGTCTCTTGTCGAGCTCAGGAAATGTTGCCAACTGCTGTGCCAAAACTGATCGTGTTACAGATCCTAAGAAGGGCCTGGCACCTTTTTAGGTGAATTGGCCTCTTTTAACTTGAGTTGTACAGAATTACCAAGGGTTGTACTCTGGCCAGTGACTGATGTTGGCTGGCAGCAGGGGGAAGGAGGGCTAAGAGTTGGCTGTGCTGCCTGCACCTCTGGGAAGGGAAGGCTAGCTTTGGCCAGGGAAGGGCAGTTGGTTAGATGGCCACATGACATGAATGTGTACAGGAAGCTCAGTATGTCAGATCCCTTCCTTCACCTGAGAAAGGTGTGTGGGCTATGCTGCATCTGATTTCATTGGGATTCTATCCTGTAGTAAAATGCTATCCAATTCTGGACTGGCAAACATGATACTTGGTCTTCTTCAGCCCACTGGCTGGGGAAGAATATGATGGGTGAACTAACTGGGTGCTCAGTGCAGACTGGAGAGTAGGCTGTGTGCTTTGGGTCTGTGGGGATTTGCACTTTATAAGGCAACGTAACACAACTAACAGGCTGTTGTCAACTTTTTTTTGGAACAGTGGCTTCCTGGATGTTTGTTTAGGTTTTGTTTGGATTGGGTTTTTGTTTGTTTTTTTCTCGTTTGGCCTTAGTTATAAAGCCCTCCAAAACACTGGAATTATTTTTGTATAGTTTCTTTCATGCTAATTTTATCTTCTTATCCCAGTGGACTAAGAAAAGTGGGTTACATTCCTCTCACTGGAAGAGGTTTGGAAGATAGATCTCTGCATTAGGATGACTGTTTCTGAAGAAGTACAAGAGCCTCAGTGCTGTATGGAGAGGTGGTCCACTGTCAGAAGTTCGATTGTGTTTATGTTACAAAATAGCTTGGGATTAATTTCTTCAGGTTGATCTGTTCCTCTTTGACATCCACAGTGACCTGCCATCAGTCTGGAAAAACATGCATAAAAGAAAACTCTTGGAAGGCCAGAGTCTTAGGACAATGCAGGGATGCATAGAAAGAGGCAGCAAACAGTAATTTCTGTGGTATTTCTCCATTCTTAGCTTGGAGTTTCAGTGTATATGTTCTTTTTTTCCCCATGGACTTATAACAAATTCATTCCTGCCTCTTCTCTTCTACTTCCTCCCCACTCCACCTGCCCCATCTTCCTCTTTTGTTTCTCCTCTCTCTCTCCAAAAGGGATAGTTTAAACCAAGACATGTTGCTTTTGAAGAAAAACTGAAATATTAATAGATGTTCGTTAAGCCTCGGTCTTATAAGAACTGCGACTGGTTCACATAATTATACCTTTGGCAGATGTTTTCCAGCCTAGCATTTGGCTTCTGCATTCTTTGTGGTGTTTGTGGTGTGGTGATGGGGCCTGGTGTTTTGCAGTATGAGTTTGCACTCCCTGAGTGGGATAGAGAGTCACTGCAATGAGGGCACACTGCTGTGAGCTCCCATGGGGTGCCCCGATGTGTAAACGGAGGAGTCTGAGTGAGGCTCCTGCAGGGCCAGGTTTGACCTTGCTGCATCCAGCAGCCAAAGAGACGTAGCCTGGGCTGGGGGTCACACGTGGGCTGGATTTGTGGGCTGGGAACTCTGTACTTATGGACACAGCTTTGGCTTCCTACAAACATAGACTTGGCTCATTCCTGGAGATGACTCAGTGGGATGATTCCTTTCAGCAAGCTGGTGATGGCCTCACTGTAGTGTTATATGAATGCAGGAAACAGAGATTTTACTCTTCTACCACAGCTACAAGAGAGACCGAAGAGGGGAAAGATGAAAAGCTGCTGGGCACCATCCAGAGAACTTCCTACTTGTGGAACTATATGAGCATTTCCTTATGTCCCCATCCCATTCCTTTCCATATTTTGGTCCTGAAGTCTTTGTTCAGGTCACAGCAGAGATACAATACATCATATATCACCCTTTCTCTACCTTTTCTAGGGCTGACCACACTTTTACTTGGTTCAAAAGATTCCCTGGAACTCTCAGCATTATCACCTACCTAGAACTGTTTCTGTACACTTTGGGACACCTCAGACTTGACTCCCATTTGTGTCCAGTTTGAGACCATGACTATTGTGTGTCTCTCACTTCTGTAGTTTCTTTCTCTTGGGACAGCTGCCATCTCTCATTTTCCTTCACCAGATATTTTTGTTAGTGCTCTTTGCAGGATTCTCCCCACCCCTTTGGGCTGCTGCCTTTTTGCCTTCTGTTTTCCTTCCTTATAGCTCTAGCAGTCCATTCACATTTGGGTTTTGGTATATCCCTTACAACTTCTATTGCCTCTGGGGAAGGATGATGTCCAGCAACCCTCCTTCCTCCCTCTTCTTGGTGATTGAGGCTGTGGGGAGGGGAGGGTCTGAGGAGATGGTTGGGGTTGAAGCAATACTGTCATTTTCTTGCTGCCTCTGCTGCCTAGCAGGGGAACTAAAACCATGTTTTTCTGTCTCAGCCACAGAGCAACAACAAAACCAGTATAGTAAGCACTGCAAAAGAAACACCCCCAGTGCAGACGTCCATGGTATCTTCCCCAACCGCTATTTTTTTTCCTGTTTGGTTTAATTTTGATTCTATCCTCTTCCCTTCTCCCCCCAAACCCCTTCCTGAGTGCTGCTTGTGCCGCTCTGTTTCAGCTTATGTTTTGCTTCGTTCTGTCTGTGTCCCTGTGCTGCTGTGGGGCCTGATCACAGCCTCACAGGCTTTGGGATGGGGGTGCTGAGCAGAGCTGTGGTTGGATGTGGGGATCGCAGCTTGCCTGGACTTCCCCGTGTGCCACCCCTGTATAGTTCTGTGTGTCCCGTTCAACTGTTCCTGCTGGCTTTGGGGAGGATGGTTTCAAAGAACAGAGTGTCAAGCTCCATCCATCCACTCTCCAACACTCAGGAAATGGAGGATGGACTTCAGGACACCAGAGAAGAAAGGGCAGACAAAGGGTTTTTAGAAGAATCCTTTGCTGGCCTATTTGGCCTGCTCAGTTGAGTGGCTGACCTCCTGCAGCTCACTGACTTGCTGGGCTGGCATTTTCTGTTTGGCCCATGTGCAGGCTCTGCAGTGCCAGTACAGTGCCAGTGCCAAGTACATTGAATGGCACAGCTTGGGTGTGTGGCCTGCCTCAGTACCTGTGGAAGATCAGGCAGCAGTGCAGCAGGTGGCAGAGGCAGATGGGTGAGTGTACAACACTGCCCAGCTCTGCCCCTGATGCCCTCGCTGAGCCACCCAGCAAGAATGACAGCAGTGGGAGGAGATGGTGCAGGATCCTGAAGTCTTGTCCTGGTAATGGAGGGATGAGTGCAGGAGCTAGTTAGCACCCCTAGGCCTGGTAGCTGCTCTTTGTTGTCTGTCTCTGGAGAGTTGGATTTGGCATTTTTGGGGCGTGGGAAGGTGGGATTTGGTGTTGGGTTTTTGTTGTAGGATGAAGGATTCTTGGGACACTTCATAATTTTCTGCTTTCCATTCAGTAGCTTTATTTATGATGTTTTTGATATTGAGAGAGCCTTTTAAAATTATTAAATATGGTTATTATTGAAATTGGAGCTCATTTCAGAGACTTCTAGAAAATTGTGCCTTTTTTCATAGTTCCTTAGCAACTTTTCTCTGAGAGGCATTGAGATGGTCTGGCTCATCCTTTTTTTTTATTATGGAAATTATGAATGTCCCTTTTTTAGGGTAAAATACCCAGTAACCTTTCCAAAAAACTGGGAGACAAAGGCCCCAGCCCAGTATTGTCCTTTCTTCCCCCTCTCCTCTTCTGAAGCATTTTCCAGTGAGGATGCTGCTGGGGGGTCCTTACTTCATGAATGGCTGTAGAGGGTGCAGACTGGCTGCTTGGTTGCCCCCTGATGTCTGTGCCAGCCTGGTTCACTGGAAGTGAATTGGGAATTAGGGGCAGTTGCAGGGAAGCTGGGGGCTTTGTCTCCTTGTGACTGTAGCTTTTAGTGCAGCCTCTCTCTTAATGAAACCTGTGCAGGAAGTGTGTGTGCACGCACGCAGGCACACATGTGCTGTTTGGAGTTTGTGATTTGGTTTTATTTTTTTAATGTCAGTCACCTTTTCTCCACTTGCTGGGGAGTGAAAGTAAATGAGAGCATGCTGTGGAACTAGAGTTTAATGATTCTTCCATCCTTTCCTAGGAGCCTCAAACAACTGTTGTCCATAATGCTACAGATGGCATAAAGGTAAGGGATGGGAGTGTTGCTAGAGAAACCTCTGCTTCTCTCTTGTTCATGTCTTTGTGTGTCTTAATTCAGTTTCTACCTTTCCAATATCTGGTTTGTAGCATGCTCCTGAATAGTGCTAGCAATAGACTAGGAGGGTTGTGTTGGCTGTGGCTCTCTGAAAGAGGCTCAGTAAAGACAGCGGTTCAGACACTAACACATCTTTCCTATTGTGGCGTATAACCCCCACTCTCTTTCGTATGTGGGATAGAAGAGGAGATATAGGCACTTTTGCAATGTTTTTTTCTTCTTCAAGTGGACACTTCCTCTGAGAATGTCTAGGAGCCCTTCTTCAGCTTCTTGTGGCTATTCTTCCAAACAGAAGCAACTCTCATTAGATTTTGTTAGACAGAGTTTGGTAACTTCCACACTTGTTAAAGTTCTGGGTTAACAGCTCGAACATGCAAAAGCTGAGCAGAGATGCTGTTATGTTTTGCTTTGTATTTGGCCTGCTTACATCCAAATCTTCCTTGTATCATCCTCTCCCTTCCACCCTGCCAATGTTTTTGTGCTTTTCCCCATCTATCGTCACAAAGAAATCAAACTATTTGCTCATGCTCCCGACTGCTGATGCCTGGTAATGCTCTCTTCTGCTGTGCAGGGTTCCACAGAGAGCTGTAACACCACGACTGAAGATGAGGATCTGAAAGGTAGGTATTTTGCCTGTAATTTCTAATACAGTTAAGTGTAGGCAAGGGATTCTAGAGATTCAGTCATTGCCTTGAATTAGCTTCCCAGATTTCTGTGTCTGACTCAGTTCATAAATTCGCCATGACGCTGTCATTCCTGTCACAGTGGGACCGTGCACTGGGGAACTGACTTGGCCTCTGTGGTATATAAACACTGAGCTAATTTGTTTTTATCTCAGAGTTGGAATTCTTTTCTTGCATGTATCATAATCTGTTCATCTCCAGTCCATTTCTAGGTGTGGAAAATACCTACCAGTCCCTTGAGGTTTGGACTCTGCTTGTGTTTTTGTGCTTCCCTGTAGATTACAGGGAGTTGAAACCTCTCTATTACTATTCAGTCTCCCTTTTCACCCCTTTCTGGGAATCTCCTTTGTGACATGCAAAGATTTCCCTTGTTATTTTTTCTCTTTGGGTCTATTTTTTTTTCTAAGATGATCACTCTCAGCCTGTTGTCCTTGACTGAGATATCAGTAGAGGGAGAGGCTGAGAAGAGATATCATGCCTTTCAGTGACCATATCATAAATATTCTGTGCTTGTAAAACTCTTTAAATGAAGGAGCTCCAAGTTCCATATCTGCTCGTGCTGTTTGAGCAGCTGTCTTTTGCCTAAACTTCCTAACGAAGGATGAGCAGACATTTTCCTGAATATAAGCAAGTTTGGGATGAGTTAATGTAGTTTGCATTCTGAGGCAAATGGGTTAATAGCTTGCATTTTGAGGCAGAGGTATTCTCATTCTCCCTGTAGTTCATCTGAGTTACATATCCAGGGAAAAATCAGTGCTGACCCTGTGATGTAGCAGCAATGTCACCTTTGTCAGCTGGGTAGTTCCTGAAGCTTTTCCTGTGGCTTGTCACAAGCTGCTGGCTCCTCTTCTGAGGAATCACAGGGAGCAGAAACACGTGCCAGTGAGTGAATGAGCTCTGCAATACAGATTGTTTCAGATAAAACCTGGCCTCATTACAGGGCAGTGTTCTAGCTCATACCTTTTTGCCAAAGAGTAATCCGTAGTTTAAGAACCTAGCTTTGAGGGACAGGAACTGGGTGGGTTTCATAGTGTGGTAATAAATTCAATTTATCATCTCTGCTGGATAGTCATCCAGAACAGGTATTTGTTCAGAACCTTGTCTCCTCTGGCACTTTATTCTGGAGAGGTCCCATGGTTGAGCTAGCTGAGCCAATGGGTCTTGTAAGTCAGGAATACAAATGCTGAGAGGAAAAGAAGTCTAGGACTGGAACAGAAGGTGGGGAGAAAGGAAGACAGCTGGTCAGTGTATAGAGTTGTATAAGGCTACACTGCTACAGATCAAAACTGTGTTTTGGTTTTTTTGGCAGAGGTTATAAAATTTTGTTATGATTTTAATAGAAGGGAGCATTTGAATGGTGATTGGGAGGGAAAGAGTTTGCACAGTAGTGGTTTGTGCTGTGGCCAGCTCTGGTAATTTTAGTCCTCCAGTTTTAAGTGTAGCTGTGTTCACCAGTGTTCCTTTTGCATTCCTGCCCTTGCACATTTTAAGATAAGCAAGCACTTGAGCAAAACTAAGTAGACCAAAAGGTTTGGGAGTGTTGGAGTTCTCAGTGCTCTGCATAGCCATGACTCTTGGAAAAGGGAAGTGCTTGTGCAGTTCCTCTTAAATAGGCACCAGAGTACATAGATCAGTTCTGTGCTGTAGGAGACATTGTCTTTATGCATCAGTGGCAGCTGCCTTAGGGATGTGTTGTTTCCGCTGTGGTGGGGCTAAAGGCAGTGTGTGTCGTCGTTCTTCCCCCAGCCCCTGCCCTTGTGTCATTCTAAATTGCACAGCAGGTTCACGTTGTAGAGCTGTCTACTTGGCTTTGCCCTGGAGGATACCTCCTGCATGTTTTGTGCCCAGCATTGTGGTTTCTTTAATGTTCTCCTATTTCCTTTCTCTTTTTTTATTTACTGAACTTGCGTGTTTTGTTTGTGTTTGTGTTTTAATTCCCTGCCATGCTAGCTCCCCCTCTCTCCACCGGGGACGGCAGCTCAGTGCTTGAAGGACGGAGGCACAGTGAGAGCAAAACACAGACTGAGTCCATGCAGTCCCAGCTTTCTCTCTGTTTCTCAGCCAGTAAGTCCAGGGGTGCAGTGCTTCACAGCATCTTTCTCCCACCCCTTCCTCCACCCTTCCCATTTCTCCTTACCTAAGATTTTTCCTTTCCTCAACTTCCTTCCAAATGTTGATTTTTCATTTCCAGTACTCCAGAATAAAAAGAAATCATCTCCCTTCCTGCAAAATACCCTCCTTTGCACACTGAAATTTTCCAAACATTTCCTTCCCTTTCTGAAAAAAATACCCCCAGAACCTCATCCTAGCTAATTTCATTCCCTTGCTTTCATCTGGGTGAGATGTGGAGTTCTCTGCAGAGACATTGTCTTTTGGGGTTTCCTTGGGCAAGTCACTGCATCTCTTAGTTTGCCTTGTGGTAAATGGGGTCAGTGATGCAGGTCTGCTTATGGCGGGGATGCACGAGTCTGAATTCAGTCTCACTTGTCAGAACTTCTGAGGACCCCAGGCATGGATGGTGCTCAGAAGTATGAAGGGAACAAACCCCAGTCTTTTCAGACTACTTTAAGGTGCTTTGAAAAGGAGGCTGTGGCTCCTGAAAGACCCCAAAGCATTTTTTAATCCATTGTCAGGTGTTTTGAGTGAAAATCCTGGGACAGTGTTGGCTCAATGAGCATTTAGCATTTGTCTGTGTGAGCTTTACCTTGTGTGTCTGTCTTGCTAGCTCACTTAGCTGCTATCATGGTTAGTCTATGAGTTATGGTAAGTTCTGCCTGATATCTCTTGAATTGTGGCTGAAAAACTCTGAAAATGCATGTGAAAAAAGCTAGTAGGTTGGAGAATATCTAGGTGGAATTCACAGCCTTTCTCCTACACAGACACACTGTACTAGCCTGACTATTTAAAGGGATAGGAGAAGGATCTTTAGTGTGAGCTGGGAACATCTAGGGTATTTGATTCTGTTCAGGTCAGTGTAAGAAGGAAGGAACAGGCATGCCCTCTTCTGTCTCTTCCTGTCGTATTTCCCTGGTTTTCTACACACAGCACCAGTATCTCATACAATGCAGCAGTTGGAGCATCTCTGTTACTTGTTTTTGAAGTAGCTCAAAGGATGTCAGACTGCTGGTTTGTAAGGTGCAATGGGAAAGGTGTTTTGCCTAGCCAGAATGGAAGGGAAATGATCTCTTCTGAAGTCCTTTTTGCTGTGAGCTGTCCATCACTGCTCTCTTATTAATTCCTTCCTCTTGCTCATAGCAAGGCCCTGCTTGGTACACTGAGGAGTGCTGAATCACTTCTCTGCCAAGTGGGTCAGTGTTCTCCCACTTCGCTTCCCTCCAAGTTGAGATTTGCAGTGATTTGATGTCCCTACTTTCTTCAATCCCATCTTGTACTTGCCCTTGTGCTGCTCTGTCACTACTCCGACCACAGTTTTAGGTCACTCTCAAACTTCCTCCACCATTAGTACAATTCTTGCTGTGCTTTTTGCACCAGTGCCCCAGTGGGCCCTGCCAAGCAGCACCTGGCCTAAGTGATGTGACAGAGGCAGGAGGGCAGGTAGAAGTTACTGGGATGTGGGTGTGTCTGTGTGCCGACCGGGGCTGGGGCTGTATGTGTCTGTACTTCTTCGTTGGTTTTTATTTTACTTTCTAATTTTTGTTTGTTTATCGTTTTAACGCTTACATTTGTTTTGCAGCTACACAGTCTTGTGAAGAGAAGCTCCATGCCTGGGACAGCCCAGGGCAGACATTGGAGTTAGAGCGTGCTCGGTCGGAGCCTTTGCTTACTCCAGTAGTTCCTTTTGTACTTAACCGAGCACCGTGTAAGTTAGCAGCTGGGTAGCAGTAGTGGAGTAGTGCAACTCATGCTAATTACCCTAGATGTGAAGCTCCCTCCTTTGTCCTCCCCTGCCCCTCACCCCGTCCGTCCGAGCCGGGCCGGGGCTGAGCGCTCCGAGCTGGCGCG